>JAVXUO010002219.1:0-447911 GCA_033065855.1 Escallonia rubra | reverse complement strand
GCTGCCAGGATCGCGCTATGCGCCATTTTGACTGCCTGCAGGGGTTGCCAGCCGGTGCGCCAGATATGAGGCTAACAGGAACCCACCGGGTGTCGGACTGTTTGGCAGGGCGAATGCGCACGAGTTGTGCGCGCGTGAAATTGAGGTTGGAATTCTGGCAGGACACGCTGGGCCATTGTGTCGGAGCCTGACCCTGTGATCCGCACCCAACACTATAACGAGTGGCACTACCGCATCACCCGGAGGAGAGTAGCTCCAGTAAGGTTTGAACGCGGGGCGAAGCACCACCCTAGGGGTCAGATCGATGAGCACATGGCATACAATCTGGTAAGTTGCCCAACCAGTGCTTCTAATTGAACTTGATCATTCTAAGTGTGTACGAAGTTACTTATTTATTATCTCTCTGGATGTAGGTTAATGCCTCGTTCGCCTTCTTCCAGAAGTTGAGCGAGCGAGGGATTTGGTGGATGCCATGGGCGAGGAGGCTTCGCCAACAGGCTGAAGCGTTGGCGGTTGGCTGCGGGAATTTTTTGCGGCAAGCATCGGGACAGCCAAACCCGGGAATGGGTTATCCGGGGTGGCAGCGGCCGTATGTTCCCGAGGGATGCACCGATCCCTCGGGACAGACTTCGGGAGTGAGCCAGGGATATGGTTTTCCCTCTGTACCGGAGATGGGTGGTGATTGGGGACCGCCAAGCACCATGGGCCAGGCTCAAGCGCCGTGGGAAGATTACAGTGCGCCCTCCCTTCTCTTTGCGATTGTATTTAAACCCCAAACCCTCTCCAGAGTCAAGTCACAGCCAAAACTTCGGAAACATCAGTCTGCCCATTGTCCCGTGGGCAACCATCTATTGCCGAGGCGGGCAATCTACCCCGTTGACCCCCCTGAGGAGTGCAATATCCCCCCGTCGACCCCCGAAGGAGTGCAATATCCCCCCGTCGACCCCCCCGAAGGAGTGCAATATCATCCCGTCGACCCCCCCGAAGGAGTGCAATACCCCCCGGTCGACCCCCAGGGCAATATCGCAAGGGCATCCGTTGAAGCCCCTAAAGCCGCAGAAATGCCAGATAATCAGAGAGCGTTATTTTAGCGGCGTCCCGCATGACCAAGCGTTGTATAGTGTGGATCATCCGGAGGGCATGGATTACATTTGCTCGTGGGAGAACTCGCCCTCCGCTGGCTCCGGGGAGTTGGTTAGACATACCGGTGTCGTCTCCACCTACGTGGAGATTCTGAGGGGGAAGGTGTCGGCAGCAGCCGAGCTATCCGGCCGTTTTTGTTCGATGCCTTTTTTCATCAGATGCTTGTGTCTGAATGGGAGGAGTGGGTTTATCATAGGGGGAAGAAAAAGTTGGCCCAGTGGAGACCGTCCCTTAACCTAGGAGCATATCTTAATAGGGATAGTCCGGTGAGCGCAAGTGTTGCCGATGTGTTTCTAATCCCATTTCTAGGGCACAGCCACTGGTACTTGGTTTGCTACTCCCCAACAACTAAAGTCGTATCGGTGATCGACAGTCTCCACGACGATACTCATCAGATGCCTGTGCTGCACATGTACAAAGCCCAATTGGACGCGTTGGTAATATTACGATCGCTGTATAATTCTCTGATTCTATCTTGCCATAAATTTTAACTCGTGTCTTACGCCATTTTCTGTTTCTCGCAGAATATTTTTTGTGCAATGGTCAATCGTGCCCGTGATGTCCCCGTACCGGCGCGGCCAAATCTCAATAGGCGATTGAAGAAGAGGAGGCCCAAGCAACGTAACACTTCGGACTGCGGCGTCTTCCTTTGCATGTACATGGATTTCATTTGTCGCTCTGAGAGCCTCAAGGCGGCCGTCTGGAGCCAAGCAGAAGTTGAAGGCTATAGATATAGAATGGCTTGGCAAATTATGAAAGGCCGGCCTAGAGCGGTTAGGTTTATAGAAAATCCGGCTAATGACGAGAATCCGGCCCAACATGCGGACCCCAGTTGAAATTGTATCATAACAGTAGTTTTTACATAAATCGTACGCAATTGGTGTGATTTGATTTGTGTTGTCGTTGGTGTGATTTGATTTGTGTTGTCGTTGGTGTGATTTGATTTGTGTTGATTTCTGTTGTCGAATACTGATTTTTCTGATGACGTAAAATGAAGACCAAATTTTTCTAAGTGTCGGTAACAGAAGTTTCTGCTGCGCCGTCCGCTACATTGTATCGCGGAGGTAAAATGAAGACCAAATTTTTCTAAGTGTTGATAACAAAAGTTTCTGCTGCGTCGTCCGCTACATTGTCTCGCGGACGTAAAATGAAGACCAAAAGTTTCTGCTGCACCGTCCGCTACATTGTATCGCGGAGGTAAAATGAAGACCAAAAGTTTCTAAGTGTTGATAACAAAAGTTTCTGCTCCGTCGTCCGCTACATTGTCTCGCGGAGGTAAAATGAAGACCAAATTTGTCTAAGTGTTGATAACAAAAGTTTCTGCTGCGCCGTCCGCTACATTGTATCGCGGAGGTAAAATGAAGACCAAATTTTTCTAAGGGTTGATAACAAAAGTTTCTGCTGCGCCGTCCGCTACATTGTATCGCGGAGGTAAAATGAAGACCAAATTTTTCTAAGTGTTGATAACAAAAGTTTCTGCTGCTCCGTCCGCTACATTGTCTCGCGGAGGTAAAATGAAGACCAAATTTTTCTAAGTGTTGATAACAAAAGTTTCTGCTGCTCCGTCCGCTACATTGTCTCGCGGAGGTAAAATGAAGACCAAAAGTTTCTAAGTGTTGATAACAAAAGTTTCTGCTCCGTCGTCCGCTACATTGTCTCGCGGACGTAAAATGAAGACCAAAAGTTTCTGCTGCACCGTCCGCTACATTGTATCCCGGACGTAAATGAAGACCAAAAGTTTCTAAGTGTTGATAACAAAAGTTTCTGCTCCGTCGTCCGCTACATTGTCTCGCGGAGGTAAAATGAAGACCAAATTTTTCTAAGTGTTGATAACAAAAGTTTCTGCTGCTCCGTCCGCTACATTGTCTCGCGGAGGTAAAATGAAAACCAAAAGTTTCTAAGTGTTGATAACAAAAGTTTCTGCTCCGTCGTCCGCTACATTGTCTCGCGGAGGTAAAATGAAGACCAAAAGTTTCTGCTGTGCCGTCCGCTACATTGTATCGCGGACGTAAAATCCAAATTTTTCGAAGTGTTTATAACAAAAGTGTATTTCAAACGACACAATTAAGCGAGGAAAAATTTCGAAACACAATCAACAAGAACTCAAATAATTTTATTTCAAATAATTAGGGTTCACATTGGGGGAAAGAAATTTTTTCACAAGTGCTCCGATCAAAGATTACAACTTCAAAATCCCACCACCCAAGGTGTTCAAATACTACAAAGTCCCCGAGTTCGAGGCCATGCTGGCGCACGAAGACGTTCCAACCCTCTGCGAATTGCTTTTTTTGGGGTCGGCCGGGCTTCAGCTTGATTTCAACCTGCCATGCCCCCTTGCGGCTATATAATCTTGCACTGTCATGAATTGTTGTAAATTGATTGGTGAAGGCTTCCGGTATGTCCTAACAAACACAATACACAAAAAATAGGTTAGTTTTTAACCAAAAGATTTAACACACGAAAATACAGAGATAGAGGGATGGCATACAAGTTCATTCTCAAACCCCGGCATCATGACTTTGAAAAAGTGTTTGCCTGCCAGGTGCAAGTTGCCAATAAAATCGTAGGTGGTCTCCGATCCAGAAGCCATCGAGGTCGGCGTTGAGGGGGGACGGTTTATCGCCGGAGTTGTGGATCACCTGTGGGTCGCCGGAGATGGAGTATTGGCCTGGGCTAGATGTTCCAGACAGAGAGAGCAGAGAGACTGTTGGACTGATAACAGCCGATTGCCCGATATGATTAATTTATATCATATAGACTTATCCGCTACATTGTATAGCGGACATGAAAGGCCAAAAGTTATGACGTCCGCTATATTATATAGCGGACAGTAAAGAAGACCAAAAGTTTGCCTGCCTAACGTCCGCTACATTGTATAGCGGACGTACAAAGACCAAAAGTTTTACTTCGATGCCACCCGTCCGCTATACAATATAGCGGACGTAAAAGACCAAAGTCAATGATGTCCGCTACATTGTATAGCGGACGGGGATTACAAAATAAAAGAAAAACCTCGTAATAAAGACTTTAGATTTGATTCGATGGCCTCTCATAGGTCCATTTTAAAAAAATTCCAGTACCCGGTAGAAAAATTATCCCTCGAATATTATTACAAATGTCATAAAGTTGTACAAAAAATTAAAGGTCCACTGCAGCTTGTTCGTCCTCATCTTCGGCGTCACCTTCTTCCCCGTCTTGCAAACCCCTTGAACTTATCCCCAGTGCCTTGTAATGGTTCCGCTTGTCGTGGTCGGTCATTTTGTTGCACAATGCACACCTTCGCAGCTTTTTAGGTTGAGTTGCCGTTTCAATAGAGCTTTTCATCCGCGTAGATCTCTTGCGGCCTTTCGTTTGCGATATAATTGGATCCAACAAACGGATATCATTGTCGTCTTCCTCCTCCGGCTCGTCATCTTCTGATACCCCCGTCGTAGGCTCGGTGTCAATCGCATTGGTGACTGAAGCTGCTTCCAACTGGTCGACGATGGGCTCTTGTTGCTGAGCTACCTCGAGGAGATGTTTATAACCGACCATTGTAGCAGCACCTTTTACGGACAAACGGGTGAACATCGTCACCAGATGATTATACCGCAGCGTCTCTGATTCTTCAAAGTCAGTATACGGGTGCTCCGGAAAGGAAATGGTACCGTGCAACCTGTTTGCACCTTTTGTCCACCGTGGCAAGACGTATTTATCGGGGATTGTCCTGATATTCTTCTGGGTGAAAAACCGCAGAACGTGTCTACACAGGATGCCATGGAACTCAAACTTCTTGCAAACACATGTCACCGAGTCCGTCAATGTGTCGTGGCTCACCGTATACATTCTGCGCAGCTTCTCAGGGACTAGGTCATTCACGAGCGAATAAACCTTGTACTCACGCGTAGACATTTCTGCCACCTTGTTTATACTGTATCGTCCGGATTTTCGCAGCTCTACTTGGTATAGCAAGAAGATCTCCTTCGTATAGACTTTGGCACCGTTCAGCTCCAGCGGGGTCTCGAGCAACGTTCTCCTTTGTTTGTACGTTGTTGCAAAGTCGGCAGCCCTTTCTTTTACGAACAACGAAGCTACCGCTTTTTGTGCGGATGCAACGAAAGTCTTCAAATTGGTAGCTGTACCCACATAACTATCGAACGTGGCATTCATGGATTCACTCCTGCCCGTCGTTTTCATGCCCGCTGAAAAATACCTCCTCGTGTAAACGCCAATCCATTGCTCTTTGCGCTCGTACAAGTGCTGGAGCCACTCGTTGTCTTGCAATGAGTAATCCCGAACAAGCTTTTCCCACCTCTCCTCAAATTCCTCAATCGTTAACGACTTGAGGACGCACTTGTCAAAATCCTGTTTAAAGTCTTGATACTTTGCGTACACGTGATGCAGCCGTTCCGGGTATTTGTTGCTTATGTGCCAGGTGCACAAGTTGTGCCGAGTGTCTGGGAAGACGGTCGCAATAGCCTTCTTCATTGCCAAATCTTGATCGGTGATGATCACTTTGGGTGCTTTGAAGTTCATTGCTTCCAGCCACGTCCTAAACAACCATTCAAAAGAACTCTCGGTCTCGTCCCTTAACAAGGCGAACCCGAACAGGATGGAGTGATAATGATGATTGACCCCCGTGAAAGGGGCGAACGGCATCGAGTACTTGTTGGTACGGTATGTGGTGTCGAACGTCACGACATCCCCAAAATGCTTATAAGCAAGCCTCGAACGACCGTCGACCCAAAAAATTGTGCTAACTCGATGCTCGTCGTCAAGTTTATAATCGAAGGTCAACTGCGGGTCCTCCATCTGCATCCGTTTCAATAGGCTCATTGTGGCTTGAGCATCATTGAGGTCATACGCGGCTCGTCTATGGGTTCGGACCGCGTTACGAACGTCTGTCGTGTTAAAGGTCAAATTTTGAATTCCCCCAGCCTGTTCAGCAAGAACATTAATCATGTCGGTAGGTCCTAGTCGCGCATTGCTCATTGTCTGAATCAGGCTCCTTGCGACCTTACCCATCTTCTTGTGTTGATGCATCTCACTCACCTTAGAAGGGGTTACTAACGGGTGATTGTGTGCCAGTTCCAGGCTGGTAATAAGCCAATGGTCTTGTTTGGGTTTGTAGCTTACGAACATCTTGACCTGGCAATTTGTGCGCTCAAAGCAGTCCCGTCTTCTACGCGGATATCCTATTTCGTCCTCACTGTCATCATTGCCTACACATGTCTCATTTTGCACTGGGTTTCTGCTCCTATGGCACTCGTATAAGCGAGAGCATATCTTTCTGGTTATGGTGCTGGTTGTTGAAGTCTTTATTCTAATGCCAAAACCAACCCTCAATGAATACGCTCGAAAACATGCTTCAGCTTCTTCCAACGTAGCAAATGTCCGTCCTAGATACGGATCACTAGCATCTACGGGGACGTTGGAGCTCGACACGAAATCAGACATTGTGAAACAAGAGCTGTGTAGAAATAGACTACGCTTAACAATCAAATGGCATTTCTAACTGAAAATATTACCTAAAAATTAGGATGGCAAACATACGGTATGCATAATCTCAAAAGTGTCTCCAAATTAACAATTACTAATTTATTGAACATAACAAATTTAAATTAGTAAGATAAATAGACGAATTCATCATGCCAAAAAATCGAATTAAACTATAATGAATTAAATATAAAGTTAACAAATTATACCTTTTTGATGAACATCATGTCTAGAACATCACAAAAAATCTAGAGTATAAAATCACAAATTGATGAATACAGTGACAAATTTCTAGAACATCAAGAAAACTTGAAGCAAACTTACCTTGCTTGAGCGAAGCTTGAAGCAAGTGTTACTCGAAGCTTGAAGGCAGCTGAAAATGGAAGCGAGTCTGAAGGAGAAGAAAATTGTGCTGAAAGAATTGAGTAGAAGAAAATTGTGCTGAAAGAAAGGGAATGGGCAATACTGTCCGCTATACTGTGTAGCGGACAGAATTGTGTCAGATGTGTCAGAATGACAGTCGTCCGCTGGACAGTGTAGCGGACTACTTTTTGTCGCAGGTTGTCAGTCGTCCGCTAGACTGTGTAGCGGACGGGTGAGCGAGGGCAAGATGGTAAAAAGAGCCGTCCGCGAGACTGTGTAGCGGACGACTGACAGCGCCGCAAAAAAAAGTGATCTGGACCGTCCATCCCTTCGGGATGGACGGCCAGATCGCGCTGGCAAGATATCCTATTTTGCCTACGCGGTCAAGGGATCAGCTCCCTATATATATATATATATATATATATATATATATATATATATATATATATATATATAGGGAGCTGATCCGTTGCTAGCGCTAGCAAGTTGCTAGCGCGATCTGGCCGTCCGCTACATTATGTAGCGAACAATAATTTACCGTCCGCTACACTATGTAGCGGACGGTGAAAAAAAGGCGGTCGTGGCGCGCAATTTGGCCGTCTATTCTCGCACGTGAACGGCCATATCGCGTTAATAACTTGAGTTAAGTTGCTAGCGCTTGTAATGTATCAGCTCCCATATATATATATATATATATATATATATATATATATATATATATATATATATATGGAGATGATCCATTGCACGCGATGACAACTTAAGGTAAGTTGCCAGCGCCATCTGGCCTTCCATTGCAGATTGACGGTCATATGTATTTTTTTAAAGTAAATTTCGTCGTTCGCTACATTATGTGGCGGACGGTGAAATTTACAATACTGCCCCCCTCCCCTACCCCCCCCCCCCCGGGCCTATTTTCCTGCTGATACAGGCAAAAATTATCATAGTCAAGATGAAGACACGTGTCGTCATCTGAAAGAACTATAACTTATGCATTGAATCCACCTCTTCATCAATATTGGTAACAGCCCATTAAAGCGAGATTAACGGATCATTAATCTTGGAATAAATCTCTATTTCGGGTAACCCCCCAATAAAGAGACATAACTACCTTCTGTTGGGGAGCTCTATATAAAGGAAATGGAGACAAAGAAAGAGGTAAGTGCTCAGTTTCAACAGTAATATTCAAATCCAGACAGATTAACTGACTTAAGCATCGGAGTGTCTCCGCCGGAAACACTTCCGGCGAAGTAACTGGTGTTGTTTTTGCTGCGCAGGTTCACTTACGAATCGTCAGAATTGTGTTCCAGATTTCATCCACAACATTTTGGCGCCATCCGTGGGACACGAAATTCGTGAGTAAATCATGTCGCAGAATCCTAATCCGCAAGCTCAGTTAGGAGGAACCCCTCCACCAGGATCGTCTTCACCCCCGATGCGCGAAACAATAAGTGGGGTACCCACATCTCAGCCGCCCAACCGTGGCAAAAAGATTGTGAACACGCCATCCATCACTACTATGGCGCGAACCACTACGATACCTGTAATCCCTGCAATAATACCAACTGTCGTAACGGCACCGGCATCTATTACAGTGATACCGCCAGCAGTAACATTTACCCCTCCAACCGGAAACACACTTCATCGTCCACTCCAAACTGCTGGCGTATCTGAACCTCCCATTACCATTGTCTCCACAATGGGAGTGAACGTCGCTCCATCTATGGATAACCAAACCGACCTAATGGCTGTTATCCGAGCAATGCAACAATCTATTGAGAAATTGCAAGCTGCTATAGAACATCCGCCTCCACAGTCGGAACCTCTCAGGCCTCCAGGCACTTCAAAGACCCCGGAGCAAACAAGCCACAACCAACACGAGACCCAGGTAACAGATGAAGAATTTGACGACGAAAGGCGAAATCCAAGATCTAGAAAGCGTCGAGAAAATTATAATGAGGCTCACTCATACCCCAATACTGGGGGTAATCGGGCAGAACAATACTCCAACGCTCCAATTATAATTGGACAGCCATTCTCCGAAGAGATCGATCTCTTCCCAACTCCGCCACACTTCAAAATGACTCCGTGCGAGTCATATGATGGCAAGGGAGACCCAATGGAACACTTAGCCCGCTTCACCTCGGGGATGAATCTGCATCTGGTTCCTGATCAAATAATGTGCCGGGCTTTCCCTGTGACGTTAAAAGGAGCCGCACACGTATGGTTCCAACACTTAGCTCCTCGTTCCATTTCTTGCTGGGCCCAGTTGGCTGAATCCTTCCGAAGCAATTTTCTCACAAGTCGCATTCAGAGGAAAAATTCTTCGGCCCTTTTTAGTATAATTCAGGGGCCAAGGGAATCCCTAAAATCATACTACGCTCGTTTTAACACCGAAAAGCTCCTCATCGATCATTTGGATCCAGGAGTAACCTTTGCAGCAATGGCTAGGGGAGTCAGGCCGGGAACGCCTCTACGTTTCTCTTTAAACAAGCGCCCACCAGCAGATATGTCAGATCTTCTGAACCGAGTAGAGAAGTACCTTCGGGCAGAGGAAGATTCGACATCGTCACAACAAGAAGAGATCCACTCTGGGCAGAAGAGGCGTGACCGTCTGGAGGGGAACAATCAGGATGAACCCAAACGTCCACGAGCGGCCCTCTCAAAATCCTTTACTCCTCTTAATACTACGCGCGGACATATTCTTCACCAAATCAAGGGCCAAAACATCCTCAAATGGCCCAAACCTATGAGAGGTCCAGCGGAAAGAAGGGACACTCAAGTATACTGCCATTTCCACAAGGATCACGGTCACACGACAGAAGAGTGCAAGGTGCTTCAGCGAGAAATAGAGAATCTCATCGCCAGGGGACATCTTAAGCAGTTCGTAAAAAACAATCATCGGCAGCAGACTGGGGGAAGAGGTAATCCTCGAAGAACCGACGAAGCTCCTCCAAAGGATCCGCCTGTTATACATACCATCTCTGGAGGACCCAGCGCCGGCGGCCTATCTAGCTCTTCACGAAAAGCTTATGCTAGACAGGTAAATCTTGCACAAGGACCGGCAAAGCGAGCAAAAGAACTCACCTCGCTAGAATTTGACAATACCGACCTAGAGGGAGTGAGCCTTCCGCATGACGATGCACTCGTCATCACTTTGAGGATAGATGCTTTCCAAATCAAACGCATCTTGGTCGATACAGGAAGCTCTGCCGACATCCTTTTTGATGATGCGTTCGATCAAATGGGGATCTCCGAAGATAGGATTAAGCCAATATCTTCCCCTTTATACGGCTTCACAGGTGCTTCTGCACCGGTAAGAGGGATTGCTTCCCTAACGGTCGTCGCAGGAGAAATGCCTCGTCAGGCGGTGCACACACTTGATTTCCTTATTGTCAAAGTTAAATCGTCGTACAATGGGATTTTGGGACGAACAGGCCTCAACAAATTGCAGGCAGTGGCGTCAACTTACCATCTCATCATGAAGTTCCCTACGCCAAGGGGAGTTGGTTATGTGAAAGGAGATCAAATTCGAGCTCGAAGATGTTACGTGGCATCGTGCAAGATCTCAGAGACCCTCTCTCTTGCTGACCAGCAAGACGAAAAGACTTTGAGACGCGCGGAGCCTGTAGAAGCTCTTGTTTCTGTCTCGATCAGAGAGGGGGATGACGAGCGGCAAGTGAGGATTGGTTCAATGCTAGAGCCAAGAGTTAGAGACCAGCTAGTCTCTTTCCTTCGATCCAATATGGACGTCTTCGCGTGGAGTGCAGCGGACATGCAGGGCATTGATCCGTCAGTAATCACTCACCAGCTTTCGGTCGACCCCACGTTCAAACCCGTCAAACAGAAGAAGCGACCTTTCGCACCAGAAAGACAGGCGATAATCAAAACCGAAATCGATAAGCTCCTGGCAGCTGATTTCATCAAGGAAATTGACTATCCCGAGTGGATAGCCAATGTGGTTATGGTACCAAAGGCGGGAGCAAACAAATGGAGAATCTGCATTGATTACACGGATCTGAACAGGGCATGTCCCAAAGATAGTTACCCACTGCCTCGCATCGATACGTTAATCGACGCTACGTCGGGTCACCAGCTACTTAGCTTCATGGACGCATTTTCTGGATATAATCAGATCCGCATGCACGCAGACGACGTAGCTAAGACGGCCTTTATCACGGATCAAGGTCTATTTTGCTACAACGTCATGCCTTTCGGGTTAAAAAATGCTGGTGCGACGTACCAACGATTAGTCGATAAAATATTCAAACCTCTCATTGGAAAGGGCATGGAGGTCTATGTCGACGACATGCTTGTCAAAAGCCTTCAAGCAGAGGACCACATTGCTGATCTACGACAGTGTTTCGCACTCCTCCGCGAGTATCGCATGCGCCTCAATCCTACCAAATGTGCTTTTGGAGTATCGTCAGGCAAATTCCTTGGGTTTATGATCTCCGAAAGGGGAATTGAAGCTAACCCCGAAAAGATCCAAGCAATTCAAGAAATGGTCGCTCCCAGACGCATGAAGGAAATACAAGTCCTGACGGGAAGAATAGCTGCCCTCAGCAGATTTCTCTCTAGGTCAGCTGAGCGCTGCTTGCCGTTCTTTAAGGCGTTAAAGAACATCAAAAATTTCGAGTGGACGGACGAATGTCAAACCTCCTTCGACAAACTGAAGGAATATCTTGCCTCACCGCCTCTACTCTCTAAGCCCCTACCTGGAGAAGATCTTTTCCTTTATTTGGCCGTTTCAGAATCCGCCGTCAGTGCGGTTTTAATCCGAGAGCAAGATGGTCGACAGCTTCCCATCTATTATGTGAGCAAGATTCTTCAAGGAGCTGAACAGAGATATCCGAATACAGAAAAATTGGCGTTTGCCCTTCTGATCGCCGCAAGGAAGCTTCGTCCGTACTTTCAGTCTCACACAATGGTCGTGCTCACCGACAAACCTCTCAGGCGAATATTGCACAAGCCTGATCTCTCGGGTCGTCTCGTTCCATGGTCAATAGAGTTGGGCGAGTTTGACATCCATTATCGACCACGGCCCTCCATTAAGGGACAAGCTTTGGCTGACTTCGTTGTTGAGTGTACTTTTCCCATTGAAGACGAAGAACCACTCGTCCAACCTGAATCGTTTGCTTGGACACTCTTCGTGGATGGATCCTCAAACACACACGGAAGTGGTGCGGGATTAATTCTTAATGGACCGGAGGGCCTGATCATTGAGTACGCTCTTCGTTTTGATTTCCAAGCTTCGAACAATGAAGCTGAGTATGAAGCTTTGATAGCAGGGATGCACCTCGCTCACGCCATGCGAGCAGCGTCCCTTCATGCTTTCAGCGATTCAGCTCTCGTTGTAAAACAAATGTCAGGAGAATACGAAGCAAAGGATCCTAAAATGGCCACTTACCTGTCTAAAGCCAAAGAAGTAGCTCGCATATTTACTCTCTTCAAAATCACACAAATTCGCCGCGAGGATAACACTTCTGCAGATGCACTTTCAAGGTTAGCCTCTCAGGATCCATCCGGTTTTGGCCGCACCATTCATCTCGAACTTCTTCATGAACCGAGTATTGCAACGAAGGAAGTCATGCAAACCGAGCATGAACCATCGTGGATTGATCCCATCAAGGCCTACCTTCAGGACGGCACGTTACCTGCCGACCGGAAGCAAGCCAGGAGCATCATTCTTCGCTCGGCTCGGTATGCTATTGTGGACGATGTACTATACAAGCGTTCCTTCACACTTCCTTACCTCCGTTGCCTCACACCGACAGAATCGAATTATGCTCTGCGAGAAGTTCATGAAGGCATTTGCGGACAACACTTGGGAGGACGCGCCTTGGCACACAAAGTTCTTCGACATGGGTATTATTGGCCGACAATGCATCGTGATGCTTTGGACTTCACAAAAAAATGTGATGCTTGCCAACGTTTTTCTTCAATCCCCAGGCAATCACCAAGCCCCTTGTCATCGTTGAGTTGCTGCATACCTTTTGCTATGTGGGGAATGGACATCATGGGTCCTTTCCCTACAGCAACAGCTCAGCGTCGATTCATAATCGTGGCAATTGATTATTTCACCAAGTGGGCAGAAGCAGAAGCCTTGGCCACGATTACTGAAAAGAAATGTGAAGACTTTTTCTGGCGAGCCATTGTTTGCCGTTTTGGAATTCCACGGGTGCTCGTCACAGAGAATGGCAAACAATTTGACAACTCAACTTTTCGTAGTTTTTGCACTAAGCTATCGATCGAGCAACGCTTCACTTCCGTGGCACACCCACAGACGAATGGGCAAACTGAAGTTACGAACCGCACACTTCTTCAAGGGATAAAGAAGAGGCTGGATGGAGCGAAAGGTTTGTGGGTCGAAGAGGTGCCCAAAATTCTTTGGGCCTACAATACCACCACTAGAACTCCTACTGGCGAAACCCCCTTCAGTCTGTCTTTCGGAACGGAAGCTCTCATACCTGTGGAAGTCGGGTTACCTTCGCTTCGGCTCACATAGTATGCCCCGATACAAACTGAGGAGGCTCTCCGAGCCAATGTCGACCGCGTTGGGGAGCGTCGGGAGCAAGCGGCCATGCGCCTCGCAGCTTACCAGCATCGTGTATCCAAATTCTATGACCAGAGAGTTCGTCCACGGGCTTTCCGAGTGGGCGACTTAGTCCTACGTCGCATAGAAGCTTCAGCCCCACGCGAAGCCATTGGCAAGTTAGCACCCAACTGGGAGGGCCCTTACAGGGTTGTGAGATTAGGAGGCCCAGGGGCCTATCATTTGGAACAATTGGATGGCAAGGCAATTCCTCGAACATGGAATGCGATGCATTTAAGGCGATATTATCCATAAACAGACCGAAGGGGGGTGGGGGCAATCCCTTCCCCCAGTCTAAGCTGATCTCTCAGCCTTCCCAGTCTGTTTATGTTTTAAGCTGATCTCTCAGCCTCAGTCTATTTGTTTGAAGTTGATCGCCTTAATTTTTAGTTAGCTCCAGAGGCATGTTTTGATATGAATAAAAATCAAAATACATGAAAATTTAATTGCGTCAATAAAAACTTGATTGCATTAAATTCAAAAGATACGAGGATCCTAGGCAGTACAACAGGAAATCTTAAAATCTAGCCTACTCTAGACAGAAATCCTATCTACTCATCCTGATCATCAGCATCTCCCGGCACCACCAGCTCATGAGAAGAACCTTCGGTCGTAAGCACCGATTGCCTTGGGATCGTTCCTGATCCTGACCCTGAAGCACCCAAACTGCGACTAATTGAGGAACTAGGCACCCGCAGACCAGCAGCTCTACGCTCGGCATCTTCAGCCCGAAGAGCATCCTCTGCAGCAGCTTCACGAGCAAATTTATGCTCGTAGATACTCAAGTCATATTCAGGATGATCCTTCAAAATGTCCGCCTTGCACTCCTTATAACCATGAACAAGTGCCCTTTTTGAGTCACGGTAACGCAGGTCCATGAAAAACTGAGACTTCTTGAACTGCTGCACGGCCTGAGCAGCAATCGATGACTTCTCAGCATCAAAGCAATTCACACAAGTCGTTAGTTCCCCCACCTTCCTGCCAAAATCCTCCAACTTCTTCTCTGCTTCTCGACGAAAATTATTCTCTATCATAACATTTTTCTTCTCCTCGTCCAGTACTTTGTCAGCAGCAATAAGCTTTTCAGCCCCAATTTGCACCTGTGCCATGGCCTGAGACATCAGTTGGACCATGCCATTGGCCGTCTCATTGACACCGTAGCCCGACAATGTCTTACGATCCATGGGAATGATTGCATGACTAGACCAGTCCCATGCCGTACGAGGAGATTTGAAGACAGATTCATCAATCGATACTCCCCAGGCTGGACGATGCGGAGTGTCAGGACGAACATAAGAAGAAGTAGCTCTGCTCCCACCTTTACCAGAAATTCTTCGTTTCTTGGTACCTTCTTGTGACTTGTCTACCCTAGACAAAGCCAAAACAAAGTCTTCGGATTGTGCCACCTTCGGCTGCGATCCAGAAACCAAAGCTCCAAAATCCAGGTCCTGCACTTCCTCCTCAATACCGTGGGCGGTAGCCAGCTCATCAGGAATGATCTCCCCCAAAACGCCTTGGGCATTGAACAATGGAGGATCCCCTTGTGCGCGCGACGACATGTTTTCTGCACACGAAACAGTAAGTTACACCATTCAATATTATGAAAGTATAAGCTTTGATAAGAGCTTTACCAGGATCATTCTCGCCCTCCTCTTCCTCCTCATCAAAATCTTGAGGCTCAAGGGGAAGAATGATGCCGCACTCACGGAGCTGGGAATTGCTCAAGGGATATCTGGATTCTAAAGGCTCGGCATCCTTAAGCTTCGAAATATGCTCAAGGTCAGTTTCCGACAAGTCCTTTTCTTTCAGTCTATTACAGGCCCTCGTCTCACATTCTGGGAGCCATACGTTACAGACCTCGCCCCTTTGAGACTTAGGCAGCTTAACAAACAAAAACCTCTCCTTCCAATTATGGTTGGCCGATGGGGGGTGTGGAAACAAGTTGGCTTCGGCCTTTGGGCGACGACTTAAAAAATACCAACCTACTTGTTTAGTGATTGCACAGATGGTAAAGAACCATCTGAATACCCTAACTCTAGGGTTCAGTCCTAGCTTATGGCATCGGTAGATAAAGAAACTCATAAAGCGCCACGCATGGGGGGACAGTTGGCCGGGAGCAAGCCCTTTAGCATTTAGAAGCTTAACAAAGAAGGGGTGTAGAGGAACTCTAAAACCATTGATAAACATGTCCCAGTAAACACCTATTTCGTCAATTGTAGTCATGTTTGCCGCTTCATCCTCGTCTGGAAGCCTTAATTTTACAATCGACGGAATTTCACAACGATCGCGTAGAAGCTTCAGGTCGTAACTACTTAGCTTACTTCTTAGTGTGTGCGCATCGAAAGGTTTGGGAGACTGGGCATTCTCCGTCAACACCTCCTTAGCAGGCACACCCCTCGATTCTTGAAAAGGAACCAAGGGAACTCCAATTTCTAAGAACAAGGGATCAAAGGTAGGCTCTATCCTAAAACCTAGTGGATCAAGTTCAGAAACATGTTCCTCACCTTCATTTGACATAATTTCAGATCAAAACAGAGGATTTCAAAAGAAAAAGTTTAAAACTTACTTGAAAAAAAAGAGTAGATCTTCAAACTCAAAACTTAAAAATCTTCAAAGGCTCCAAGACGATCTCTCTCCCTCACTCTCTGAGAAAATGAAGCAAGTAGTGAAGTGGGTAAAAAGGTTTCACTCCTTATATAGAAAACGATAGACCCATCCAATGGATGAGATCTCATGACCTATCAAGTCACTTGACACTTGGCATACATCTAAAGAACTTAACAGGGACAAAATTACCTATTTACCCCATGACGATAACTACAATAGAGACGAGTAGACGAGCTGCTCCGTCCTAGCCTCTGCCGAGCAGACGAGCCCTATGGACCACGCCTCTGCTCTTGACGAGCAGACGAGCTACTTAGTCCTAGCCTCTGCCGAGCAGACGAGCCCTATGGACCACGCCTCTGCTCTTGACGAGCAGACGAGCTACTTAGTCCTAGCCTCTGCCGAGCAGACGAGCCCTATGGACCACGCCTCTGCTCTCGACGAGCAGACGAGCTACTTAATCCTAGCCTCTGCCGAGCAGACGAGCCCTATGGACCACGCCTCTGCTCTTGACGAGCAGACGAGCTACTTAGTCCTAGCCTCTGCCGAGCAGACGAGCCCTATGGACCACGCCTCTGCTCTTGACGAGCAGACGAGCTACTTAGTCCTAGCCTCTGCCGAGCAGACGAGCCCTATGGACCACGCCTCTGCTCTTGACGAGCAGACGAGCTACTTAGTCCTAGCCTCTGCCGAGCAGACGAGCCCTATGGACCACGCCTCTGCTCTTGACGAGCAGACGAGCTACTTAGTCCTAGCCTCTGCCGAGCAGACGAGCCCTATGGACCACGCATCTCTGCTCGGCCAAGCCGAGTAGACGGCTTGGAAACACGTCTCTGCTCGGCCAAGCCGAGTAGACGACTTGGAAACACGTCTCTGCTCGGCCAAGCCGAGTAGACGACATCCAACACGTCTCTGCTCGGCCAAGCCGAGTAGACGGCTTGGAAACACGTCTCTGCTCGGCCAAGCCGAGTAGACGACATCCAACACGTCTCTGCTCGGCCAAGCCGAGTAGACGACTTGGAAACACGTCTCTGCTCGGCCAAGCCGAGTAGACGACATCCAACACGTCTCTGCTCGGCCAAGCCGAGTAGACGACTTGGAAACACGTCTCTGCTCGGCTAAACCGAGTAGACGACATCCAACACGTCTCTGCTCGGCCACGCCGAGTAGGCGACTTGGAAATACGACTCTGCTCGGACAAGCCGAGTAGACGACATCCAGCACGTCTCTGCTTGGCCAAGCCGAGTAGACGACTTGGAAACACGTCTCTGTTCGGCCAAACCGAGTAGACGACCTCCAAAGGGGTCTCTACTCGGCTAAAGACGAGTAAACCTCAAAAGGCCTCTCTGCTCGGCCAAAACAAACTGACGATTTCTGGAAGCATCCCTGCTCGGCTAAACCGAGTAGACAACTTCCAAAGGCGTCTCTCTCTACTCGGCCAAAACGAGCAGACGAGACCCTAAGTCTCTGCTCGGCTTCACCGAATAGACGACTCCCGTCTGATCTGTTCGGCCCCTACAACATTTCTCTTCAACTCATATTGGCAGAAGGGAAAGTATTCCAACATTCCATAATCCTCTTCGGAAAAGAGAACATGGAATGGGGGGCAAATGATACAGGCAAAAATTATCATAGTCAAGATGAAGACACGTGTCGTCATCTGAAAGAACTATAACTTATGCATTGAATCCACCTCTTCATCAATATTGGTAACAGCCCATTAAAGGGAGATTAACGGATCATTAATCCTGGAATAAATCTCTACTTCGGGTAACTCCCTAATAAAGAGACATAACTACCTTCTGTTGGGGAGACCTATATAAAGGAAATGGAGACAAAGAAAGAGGTAAGTGCTCAGTTTCAACAGTGATATTCAAATCCAGACAGATTAACTGACTTAAGCATCGGAGTGTATCCGCCGGAAACACTTCCGACGAAGTAATCGGTGTTGTTTTTGCTGCGCAGGTTCACTCACGAATCGTCAGAAGTGTGTTCCAGATTTCATCCACAACACCTGCGAATCCCTTCGACTCATCAAATATCGTCGAGGTATTTTGGTCAAAATTACCGTCCGCTAGATAATGTAACGGATGACAGTTTTTTTTAAAAAAATTTATATTTAGTCCATCCATCCACCATGGATGGACGATCAGATCGCGCTAGCAACTTATTTAAGTTGTCATTACGTTCCCATATATATATATATATATATATATATATATATATATATATACACACACAATCAGTGATAGCACTTGGGGTCGTTTCAATGCAAAAAATACCAAGTTCTAGCTAGATCGTGTTGGAAGATGAGAGGCCTTAAGCTTTCTATAACGATATGTGAACGAGCTACCGACCATTTGATCACGCATGAATTAGTCTTATCCGTCAGATTTCTTTAGTGAATGTGTTCTCTTTTGTTATCTACACAACATATAACAAACAAAGCGAAAAATATAACGATAGCTTCTTTGCGTGAAACATCATCACATCATATTTGTAACGTAAAATATGTTGTGCAAAAACTATATACTAAACATTTTAGTATTGCTAATGTCTCTAAAAGTTATCTTGGATGTGGTCCTCCAAGTTCATAGTAACTAAATAGGTATGAGTAATAAAATAGAAATTAGTAAGCCTTATAGAATTTGAAAACCAATTCGAAACTATGTATCTAAAATATACTCTAATTAACCGACTAAAACTTGAGTTTAGTAATTATATATCAAAGAACACTTTGTAGCATGAAACAAGTACTTAATTAGAAGACAAAATTTGGTATTTTTTGTATAGAGATAAGGGAGGGGATTAAGTGATGGAGGTGATAGTCGCCCGAGGTTCTTGTAAAGATTGGCACTTGGCAACGCAACCTGAATTATAATCAAAAGTTACATATATTTTAATATAGAAAAGAAGTTGTCCCTCAAGCTCAAGCTCCCTTCCCTTACTGTCCAAACCAAGAACAAAGAAAGAAAAAGAAAAAGAAAAAGCAAAGAAAAACAGGACCATTTTAAGTTTTCTTGGCCAACTTACCTATCAGCAATGTAAACGAGCCTTTCGTGATGATGCTTGTTGTCAAGCTCTCAACTAACTTTTGGCTGTCTTCACACAAACCTCCATGCACGCGAGTAGAATTGAATGAATTGCCAAATGCCAACATATGTAAGAAAGTTTGCTTCCTAATGCACCCAGAAGAAACATGTAACCACCATGCATATAAAAGGAAACTCAGCTTCTTTTCAGAGATTGAAGGCAACCTTTTGTACTTGCGTTATGATTCTTTACGAAGAGTTACGTTTTCTTACTCTAATATATTTCGATGCATCGAGGAAATCAAAGAGCAAAAGTAGTCCCGTGACCACCTCTCAGCTTCCTTTTCAAAAGAAGCGTATTTATACTCTAATGGAGCTCAAAAAACGGGGCCTCTTAACATTCTAGAATGTACGTAATCAAAGTATTTAGGTTACTGTCTTGGTTAAAAATTTAACCAAGACAATAACATTCTAGAGGCGCGGGGGTACTGTAATTCGTGATGTGCAATGTGTAGGGCACTAGGGCGTAATGTCCTCACGCCCGTTGCACCTCAATATTGAAAAGTAGAAGTTGTTTAGTTCATCATAATGGACTTAAAAAGCTATAAATTTGGCCTTCTTCATTATTTTGTTTATCTTTTTGTTGAATCTCTTGTACTTTTGTTTTATGTGTTTGTTCCATTCCCATGACCTTACTCATGAATTTTATACTATCCAATATGGATGGTTGCTTGAGGAATGATCAATGGTACCACCAATAATAATTCGTGGTCCTCTAATATTGGACATACCTTCTACTTGCTACTTGTACCTCGTGCAACCATTTTCGTACATAAACTGGGTACTCCGCTTTTGAGGACTACGTTTTTATTCTATTACAACTTTTTTTTGTTAATTTAAAATTTGTGAATTGCATAATTTCACTACGGTTGCATAGGGTTTCGTTTTCTTTCTTATGATAATTACATCATATTAGTTGAGTTCTACACACACACACACACACACAAAGGCAAGGATTAAAAAAGAGACTACATATTCGCCCATATGAGGTGGTTCAGGACCGGTTCAAAGGAGCTTCTTCAAATACCAAGAATGTTTCTGGTTGGTCTGCTCCAAAATTTGGTAAGAAATCCACACTTGCTGCCTTCTCTTAGACTACGTTTTAGGCGATAATCAGGTTCTAAGTTGTGCTTTGAGTTGAATGCTGAAAAGTTTATTTATAATCACCCATCAAGACACTTTTGAGAGATTGGATACGTCGACCGTAAACAAACGAGCTTAAAACTTTATCTTGGGCATGCTAAGAAAGCATGATCAGATCGAATGTGACCAAGCATGCATAGAGGATGGAGTTACTTTCAAGCGAAACTTGAAACTTTTACTTCTTCAGTTTTCTTGAAAACCCAATGAACATATTGAACAAAAAGAGGTAGAGCTTACGGGTGACAATTTTTGAACAGTGGTCTAGTGTGCTTTGATGTACAGTCCACGCTATGGTGATTAACATTCCATAAGTCATCAATTTAAATTATTAATAATAAGTTATCAATATGAATTATTAACAATATGGTATATACTAGAGTCTAGAGATACTATTTACCTATGGTTATATTATTATTTCCTATAAAACATGTGTTTATTCTAAAAATTATAACCAATAAAGTCTTCCTTTTCTTATGAAAGTTTATTAACTAAGAAAAGGAGGAAAATAAATACAACAAGTAACATGCACACGTTATTTAATAAACAACAAGTACAACCGTAAAAGACCTCACTTTTATGTAAAGGTTCTTCACTTTGTACAATTGAGAAAAGGTATAACAAAAATCAAGATTCATGCAAGCACAAGAAATTCAGTTTATAATTTGTGTAGATGGCATCATTTTTGAAATATATCGTTTGACAAACAAAAGTTTAAGAGTGAACTTAATCATGAATACTTGTAATAGGTAACAGTTTTTCGGTCTTCATGATTATTCATATCCAGTCTTTTTATTTTGGTACAACACGGTAGAACAAAAAATTAAGCTATCTTCTTCCTTGGGTCAGTGCCGTCCTGAACATTCAATTCTTAAAATAATGTTAGGGCGCAATTAGAGTTTGGTTTGATTTAGAGGTCAAACTGTAAACTTTTAATTGTTGCCCATCACTTTAAAAAAATCTGAACCGCTCCGAACCGAACCGAACCAAACCAATCACCATCAGTTTGGATGTTCATTTTATTCAGTTTGGATGGTTAAATTTAGGTGATTTGGGTCGGTTTGGGCCTAGTTAAAGCTTTTCACCCTGTGCAGACAAAAAATTATAATTTACATTAATTGCAAACCTGTGATTATGCTACAATTCAACATCCAAGCACCCATGTTAACACGAATTATGAGTATTATCCTGTAAATACAGATCCAAAAAATAATTGAGAATGAAGTATAGAAGAGAATGAGTGACTTCAATGGAAATTAGTTGGTGGACATTTATGAATCTTGTTCTTTCTTTCTTTTTTTTAACTTTTCAAGGTTTTGTTGGCTTTGCTTAATCATGTGTTTATGAAAATAGTGAACGCATATAAAAATTTATTACATATCGTGGGTCGGGTTAAGGCGGATTGTGATCGGTCTGAGAAGATAAATATCTGTATTGAACCAGACCGAGATCGGTTTGACCAATGTGAAATTGTATTACCTAGATTTCATAGCGTGTTTGGGATCGATTCTAGAATTGTTAAACTTGATTAAATCTATACTACCTATAAAAGTACGAATCCTGTAAATCTTTTTATTCCATTTTTGTCCTTCGTTAATCACTCTAATAACAATCTTATCCTTTAATAATTACTACTCCATTATTACCCTACCCTTTCATAAATATTACTCCATTATTACCCTACCCTTTCATAAATACTATTGTTAATTACTAATTGTGTAATCATTTTGGGTTTTACTCTCCGTCAGTTATTTCAATAACAACTTTACATTCCCTATTTGTACTGTGTTTAAGAAACATTATGTTATAAATTTAATCTAAATAGATATTTACATATTGGGAAACAAAATATGTAGTTGTTAAAAATATATTTATATATATGTATGCGTGTGTGTGGGTGTATCCGCACGCGGACTATCTCTAAAAGTATAAATTTTATAAATTATTTTTTGACGATTATGTCTTCCATTAATTACGTTAATTACATTATTATCCTTCTTTTATTACTCCTTTTTAAATTTTGATGAAATTAAAAAAATATTGAGTAATGAATCTATTTTATACATTGATTGAAAAATGAAAAGTGTAATGAGAAAGAAAAACATAACAAAAAAGTTCCTTTATTATATTCTTTTAGTTTAGTTAAAATAAAATAAATATTAGATATTGACCTGGTTAATGAGAATTGTAATTTTCTTTCTTCATTTTAGGTTAGTAAACAATTAACCAATTGAAAAACTGAAAAACAAAAACAACATAAAGAAACTAAAAATACGTGAAAATTCAATTAAGAAACATAAAATTGTTAGGAAAAAAAAGGGTTAAATAAAAAAATAAGGCTCAAATATGGTGCAAATTTGAATTGAAAATATGTTCGGTTATTGCAGTTGAAGACTGAGTGTTTTGTGTTTCTTATTGATGAAACATAAAGGACCTGGTTTTGAAAATTATAAATCTTAACCATTAACCAATTTAATAATTTACAAAAATAAAGACGTAGATTCATTCTTTTAAGTTCTCTATTTGCTTTTATTTTCAACAGTACCATCAAACATTTCTTCAATCCAAAGCTTACAAATAATATTTTCAAACATTGACTTGATTACAATTGCGATCATCAAATAACATTTCTTCTAAAAAATTCACAAAAAGTTGAGAACATAATTGAATTACATTATTTTTTATCTCAAGTAAGATAATAATATCACTTCAAATATTTCTCTCGACTATATTCTCGTGCAACGCACGTGCTCTATACTAGTTAGATTAAATCGGGTTTGAAGTGTTTGGTAAAAAAAAAAAATTTGATAAAATTTATTCCAATATGCTAAGAACTGATAAAAATCCAGAATTCTCGTTTTCTTAAATTCTGATTTAATAGTTGATATAACTCATATATAACTCTCAATAATTGGGGGATACCAGTCGAATTCCAGTCAAACTGGGATATTTATGACTATCTTATCAGGATTCTACAAGAGTCCTCGGAGATTGTGACGTGATTCTCGAGGATCCTAACGCGACACCAAGCTGTCGAGATGCGCGCTGCCGTAATTTTCTGAGGGACATCGCCGCCAGGTTCGGCACACTATTACAGCGGCCACCCATCCATCCAGTCGACGCCACTGCGACTGGCAGCACCGTCGCCGTCTTAGTCTCGCGACCAAAGGATGCCAGATCCGCCGTTGCACCACTCCGACCAACTCCACCGCACAATGACCTCGTCAAAAAGGGCCAACGTCGCCGCAACCACGACCAATTTCGACGACACCGTTTCGTCGTCTAAACCACTGAATCATCAGCCACGACACCGTCCTCCGCCACATCGTATCCGCATCAAGGGTCGAAACCTGCACGTTTTATACCAACCACCAAATATTACTGCAAGCCGATAGAGCTAGATGTGGGAACACCGTCACCTAGAAGTCAAACATGGAAGTAAGTCTGGGCGTGGAGGTAATCAACCTGTGTGAAGATGGTTATCATAAACAACAAGAACATGAAACTGAAACCCATTTTTTAATGATATTGTTTCGCTTGGCCAACAATCTTGGTTGCAAAACCATCGCCACCGGCCAAAAGCGGCCACCGGGAATCTCGTATGGCTACTACACAACCAAAAAAAAAAAGAAAGAAAGATGGGGGAGCAGAGAAGATTTCAGCCCCATCACCGTGGCGACATCCTAAGGATCGCCGGTGGCAACCGAGTCAGTGCGGTCACCAAACCCGAGTCTCCGGTGCCATGCAATCGAAGGCCGTGACGATCCAGTGGGCATCGCCGAGCTATGTTCTGTCGCGACCCCAACTCCTCCACCAGATTCCTCTTTCGAGCAAACCGGAGAGAATATATCTCATCGGCCTTTCGCTCACCACAACCGAGCCGCCGTTAGCACCACCACCGAGGCGACCGATCTGCGCCACCGCCAAGGCAGCCAATTGACGTGGACTTACATAACGCCGGCGAAGGATCCACGCAGATATGACCGACGCCTCCTCAAGCCCCCACCGGCCGCGACGCATGCCTCAATTACGCCGCCCGCATGTGGTGGTCGGAGCTCTCCTTGGGGATAGCTGTCATTTGTGAAAGAAAAAAAGGAGCAGACCCAATAAGGTGCTTTCTTTCTTTTTAGAGAATCTTATATTCCCCCCACAAGTATGCATATTTGTATATAGGCCCACGGGGTCTTGTTCATTCAACATATGCATATTTACATTTTGGACCCATAGGGTTATATTTGTTCAATATGAGTCACATTTTTGTTAAAGTATTATACTTTTAACCTAAGCAAAATGCATATTTAGACTTATGACCCAAAGGGTCTCATCTATTTAACATACGCCACAAACTCTTTAAAGCCTTAAGCTTTTTAGAGTACATATGTAGACTAAAGACCAACAAGTTCTTATTTAAATTTGCGAATGATGCACATTCTTTAAAGGCTAAGCACACTTCATCGTCTATGTGTCGTTAAAAATAAAGCGACTACAAATTTTTAGCACTAGCAAGCCTTCCGAAAGCTACTTCCAGTGAGCTTCAATTAGCTAGACCTATTTTTTGGTCTACCATTCTCTAGTTGCATCAAGTGGCGCAAGCACATTACATGTTAAGGCTTTCGACTACTATGACATTTTAAGCTCAAGTACCCTATTGTTTAGCCGACAAAAATCCTAATCAGGCCACGATGTCTGAACATCGCTCTTAATTCTGTGTTAAAAACATAGTTGCATTTTTATATGCTTTATTGCTTCAGAGGCTGCTTTTTTAGTCACGTACTTTTATTTCTTGCAAGGGTTTAAACAATGCCTGCGAGCATCAACAGTGACGTATAAACCACTTCATAAGCAAGGAACAAATTCACAGCACCCGGTGACTTAAAAGTCATGCCTAGGATTTTTGCTGCAATATCCTGCCATCTCGGCATTATATATCGCCTCATGGTCATGCAAGGGCCTTTATCTATGGCATATTCACATCGCTGCTTGTTGAGAAACTAATCCAACAATAATGGAGGCACACATGTTGCCACCGTATCTAGTGAATTAAAACTCATCGCCAGCTATGTCTGGTACAACTGCAAGATTAAGCTCATGCAATCAGCAACCTGAATCTAGTTGCTTCTCAGTATATCAATAAACTGCGGCAACTACTTTATTGATCACCCAGTGATATCTTTCTTAGACGGACTCCACGTCCACTGGCTTTATATGCTCGTCCAGTCAAGCAGGCAAATATGGTCTTCTATATTGCTCCCATAAGGTCTTCTTGCGACCGACCCTACATATAGGCTGAAAAAGCCATCTTTACATACCTACGCCTTTTCAAAGGCGGGGGCTTCATATCTTATGATATCAGCAATATTACTGGCCTAATGCCCTGTCCCCTCTCAGACATGGGGACTTCATAGCAGCGGACATATTACGGGCTCAATGCCCTGCGCCTTCTTATTTAGCGCCGCAACAATAAGTACATGTTGCTTCGATCGAAACCCTCGAGGGTATTTTCATGAGCTTTGAGCTTCATCTGCCCTGAGGGCGTGTACGACGAGAACCTTAAGTTCTGTCATACCCTCGAGGGTATTTTCACGAGCTTTGAGCTCCATCCGCCCCTGAGGGCGCGTACGACGAGAACTTTAAGTTTCGTCAACCTTCAAGGGTACTTTCATGAGCTTTGAGCTCTATCCGCCCCCGAGGGCGTGTAAGACGAGAACTTTAAGTTCCGTCAAATC
Organism: Escallonia rubra; assembly: GCA_033065855.1. Classification (NCBI taxonomy): domain Eukaryota; kingdom Viridiplantae; phylum Streptophyta; class Magnoliopsida; order Escalloniales; family Escalloniaceae; genus Escallonia; species Escallonia rubra. Next base: position 421,773 of record JAVXUO010002219.1, on the reverse strand, counting down.
CCCGAGGGTATTTACATGAGCTTCGCACTCCATTCGCCCTCAAGGCCGCATACGAGAACTTTAAGTTCCATCAAACCCCCGAGGGTATTTACATGAGCTATGTTCTCCATCAGCCCTCAAGGGCCCTTACTAGAACTCTACGTTCCACTAGCCCCTTAGGGCAGTCCCTCGAGGGACGAACACCCCCAAGGGTGACAGGATAGAGCTCGGGTTCTATCCGAACGGTTTAGCTATAGTTCTAACCCGTGAAACGACAAAGGACGATGAGACTTCATCCCCCCACCATTCTTTGTCAATTCAAAACCCAGCCAAGCGTGAGTGCAAGGCTTCTTTGCCAGCTCTTAGCTGATGATAAAAGTTCGCATCAAAGTAAAAACGCAAGCATGATGTGGTCCGCTCGAGCTAAAGAACACACACTTGCACAAAATGAACACCCTCCAAGGGAGAGGTGACCCTTTGAGCGGACATTCAAACACTTAGCACATGCAACAACTTGCATGCACAACTCTGTGTCCTCTCTTTAGAGAGGCTACCATGAAGCACAACCTCTGAAGGATCTCGAGATCCCATGATTTGTCTTCCGAAAGATGATTACGAAAAGCCTGCTTAAGCGAAATTCTAAGACTTAGCTCTCAAGAGCTAGAGTTCTAGCGCCCTACTTGGGCAATATTCCAAGGCTTAAGCTCCCAAAAGTTTAGTTCTGAGCACATGGAGGAGAGGAATATTATTACCCCTACAAGCAGATGGAGAATCCCTTGCAAATCTGACGTGTGTCTCAAAACGTCAGGTATAAACTTCCTCAACCAAACATTTTGGATAAGGAAATGGATGGCTTACTATATAACTCATATATAACTCTCAATAATTGGGGGACACCCGACGAATTCCAGTCAAACTGAGATATTTATGACTATCTTATCAGGATTTTAAAAGAGTCCTCAGAGATTGTGACGCGATCCTCGATGATCCTAACGCGATCCTAACACCTCTGGTCCACGGCCCAGTCCTACTAGGACTCTCCTATTACAGTTATATAATGGGGTCTACCCCCCAGGTATGAGAGGGATTACACAATTCATGCTTTTTTAGAGTTATTATTTTGTAACTGCTCTCTGACTTAAGCATCGGAGAGTTCTCCGCCGAGAACCCCAACCGGCAGTCACTCGTTTTTTGTCTTGCAGGTCATCGGTCCAAACTCGGATTCTGAAATTTGCGCGGAGCATATTTTTAGCAGCAATAGTCTTTTGAGAATCAGGTTTTACTAAAGAATGATCTAAATATCCTCACATAGATAGAGACATAAAATACTCCCTTTAAATATTAATACGCTATATGGTATTTTGCCACAATGAACTACTTTTATCTCCCTTTATCCAAACAATTTCAACAACTTTTAATCTATTATGCTCAAAATAGATTGAAGCTGAATTTAAAAATCGATAATAATTTAATCAAAATTTATTTATAAAAATTAAACGGTTGAGTTTTGAGCCGTAGAGAATAAAATGACGTTCCGTACATAAGGAGGAGAAGCGAGAGAGGATCCAGTTTGGGACACTTATTAATTAATTAATCACTTTTAAAATCAAACTCAAAACTTGATGGCCAGAAATAAATGCAGACCTCCCCCACCACCAGAAAATTATACGAAAATGTCCTGGCAGGAAAGGTCCGTTCCGGAAACCACCATGCACCCCCGTCCAGTCAAAATAACCGCCTTTTGACGCCGTTAAATCCCTGTGACTGCTACCGTCAGTTCGTAATAGAGTGTGTGTGCACTGTCCCCTCCTTTACAGTCTGTAGTTTAGCACTCACCCCCCACCAACCACCACTCTCCACCTCACAGCCTCTCCAACCCGCCATTTTTAACCCCACCCCACCCCACCCAACACACACACACACACATCTATATATTTATTTCCCCTTCTCTCACACACACACACACACACACTAAACGTGTAAAACCAAAAGGCATCTCTCAAAAAGTCAGGCTCGATTCTCTTCGAAAACCCTGTTTCTTGCTCCCCCCACCCCCTCCCCCTCCCCCTCCCCCTCCCCCTTCAACTGCAACACTCTTTTCTCTTTCATCAAAATAGCGGTGACTTCTCTCGCAAACGTATGACAATTAGCGGCGCTTTTTTGTGTCTGACATTGCGCCGCCGATGAGTCGAGTGTGCGACTGTGACTCCGCTCACTTGTCCCCCCCAACCACTTCCCCTCTCTCCCACACTAAACGCGTAAAAGCACGCACGCACCCACACACACCATTTTCCCCATATAAAAACCCTAATTCTTTTCCCCTCCCTCTCTCCCCATTCTGAAAATCCGGCAAATCTCTCCATCAACAACTGGCATTGCTGACTCCGGGCAATTTCTCCTTTACAGAATCAAATGCCTGACTGTTAGCGGCACTTTTTTATGACTGACATCTTTCCGCCGATGAGTCGACTCACTGCTCCTTACCGCTTTCTCTCTCTCCTCCTCCTCATCTTCTCTCTCCTCACCGCCGCCGCCTCCTCCTCCGCCGACGAGGTCCGGTCACTGCTCGAGTTCAAGAAGGGGATCCGCTCCGATCCGCTCGGCCGGGTGCTGAACTCATGGAACCAAACTACGCCGTCCGCAGATCCGACGGGCTGCCCGGGATTCTACGGCGTCGTCTGCGACGACTCCGGCAGCGTCGCCGCCATTAATCTCGACAGCCTAGGGTTAGTCGGTGACCTGAAGTTCTTCACTCTCGGCGGACTAAAGATGCTGAAAAACCTGAGTCTATCGGGCAACACACTCACGGGCAGACTCGTTCCCGCGCTCGGGTCAATGACGTCGCTGCAACACTTGGATCTGTCCAGTAACCAGTTTTACGGCCCGATTCCTGCTAGAATCAATGACTTGTGGGCGTTGAATTACCTCAATTTGTCGAACAATAACTTCTCTAGTGGGTTTCCGGCTGGAATTCAAAACTTACAGCAGCTTAAAGTGCTTGATTTGCATTCGAATGATTTGTGGGGGGATGTACAAGACTTAATACCGGAGCTGCGCAATGTGGAATATGTCGATTTGAGCTACAATGGGTTTTATGGGTCTGTGTCGCTGGATGTGCATAACCTTTCGGCCTTATGTAATACGGTACAGTATGTGAATTTCAGTCACAATAGGCTGAGTGGCGGGTTCTTCAAGCCAGAGTCGATTAATTTGTTTAGGAACTTGAAGGTTTTGGATTTGGGGGACAATGAGATTAGTGGGGAGCTCCCTCCATTTGGTTCGTTGCCCAGTCTTCATGTTTTGCGGCTCGGGAACAACCAGTTGTATGGGTCGATACCGGAGGAGCTGTTGGAGAGCTCGATTCCGTTGCAAGAACTGGATCTCAGTGGCAACGGGTTTTCTGGTGAGAAACTAAGTGATCTAGATCATTCCCTGTAGCTGTACTTTTCAAAGTGTGACTGTTTATTGTTTTATTGGTGATGATGTGCTGTATATATATACATAGTAATTGTGCATTTGGTCCAAAGAGAATTCTCGATCTTGTAGCTATCGATATATGCTGTTTCAATCTCACATATATTTGCTTTGATATTTGCAGAATTAAGTATGTTTACGCGTTTCGGTAGAAGTTTTGGTGATAGCATCCATCAGATAGTGGTGTTACGTCCCTCTCAAGTCCTTCATCGTATAGATGTCCCTAGTAACAGTTATTTTGTAATTGACCAGGTTTGAATGTCAAATGCAGACATTTGTAGTTCATTTTCTTGGCGGCATTATCAATTTGGCACCGTTATTTGATAGGGTAGTTAACACTTAATACTTTGTCTCATTGTGTGGTCAGTGGCAAACCTAAAAATCGATAGACACATACTTGTCAGAATTGGAAAGTATGTCACTAGTAGATACTCATAAAATATGGAGATGGCTGGAGTATTACAAAAACTTTGGATCACTATGTTTAGAGCCTAAGGTCTTGCTCCCCTTGCAAAATTGTGCATATGTGGAGGTCGTGGACACATGATGCACGTAATGTGAGGCGGTTTAATAGGTAGTAAAACCTCCTAGAAAGATAGGTTTATCAGATCGGATAAAGAAAGGCGTTAAGAAATGAGGCTAAATCTAATACCAAGAAAGCCTATAAACCGTAGGTGAATAGGATGCTGCTTTCTTCTACCAGTTAATATGCCGCGGTTAACTTAGGCTGGAAGTAACTTATCCATTGGACTTATGCCTTGATGCCCACGTCATAATCTAGGTTACATGGATCTTCGTAATGCATCAAGCGTCCATGTCAGACATTTGATGCTTGGATATGCCACTGAGATACATATTCCGTTAGTGAGATTCATTGTGAAAGTCTACGAAAGCAATCTCATTTGTTAATTTGATTCAGATTTCCTTTGAGATGCGCAAAGTCCACACTTTGATCATCGTAAATTACACAAAATACCGCTTAGCATAGTAATAAATGAAATAATCGCTCACAAATCTATCCTTGTTCCTGTGTCTTTGGACATAGAAATTTGACGATCCCGACGCTTAAACAAATAACCGGGCCGGACACTTGGACCAAGTTCAGATAGCCTAGGTTACATTTGAAAGAGGGATAAATGCACAGCTCCTTCCATATCTGGGAGGGTTTGTTGAACGTAATCTTTTCCCTGCTATAGCACAATCACTGTATCCACATTTATGAACCCATCTCCTCCCATTTATAGCAGTGCATTTGTACTGCTGTGCCAGGGTTTGCCTCTAGATCGGCAATACTTTAGGATTGTGCTATGATTCCAAGTTTTTTCTAAATTACTTACAAATATTTAGCTAGGATTAGTCTATCTATTTTTTTTGGAGGAATCGGCGATACTTAAGGAGTTTGAAGTAGTGCGTGATGGTTTCCCATTCTGCAGAAGTGGACGAGTGATCAAGTCTTGCATGTGAGTTCTGCGTTTGACCCCTTTTAAGTAAAGATTTTTTTTTGGTTCTGATACTTTATCGGCAAGGTGGAGAAGATTTGGCCTGCCACTTAAATTAGGTTTGACTGACAGAGTGCACAGGTAGTGAATAGTTATCTGTACATGATCTTAAATTTTCTGAAAAGATAACTGAAAGCGAATTGCCCAATTGTCTAGATTGAGTGCCCGAATGATCAATTTTTGATGAACTTATGTGTTGCAGAGAATTCACTAATCACTTGCCATTTAGCATATTGAAATTGTGTATCTCGATTGCTGGCAGTTGGATCTGGAAATTTCCGTTCAGTTTATCCACGGCGGTAACTAGGATAATAAAAGTTTATACTTACTCTAGCCTCCAGCCAACCCGCCTTTCTTTCTCCGCTTTAGCAAATCTGCATACGCGACGGACCTGGCCACGTTTTCAATTCTCCAAGAAATCAAAATGTCCATGCATACACTTTAGGTAAACACTGTCCAAAATGGGAAATTGGTCCCCAAACAGTTCGTATCGACTTAACGTGTTTGTTAGGGGTGTAGTAAATTTATTAATTAATTATTAAACCTTTCTGGAAATGTAGTTGGAATGACAACGTTGTTATAATTGCTTCTCAGTAATGAAATCCATACTCCCCTTTGGATTTGCGGTAGTTAATTGTCAACCATAGAAATTATGGCCTTAAGTGCCACAAATCGAATGGTATGCTTTTGAAGTCTAGATTGTTTTTGATTTCGACTTTCGTTTATGCACTACATGAAACTTATAAATTAAGTGTGTGGAGCGCTCTGTACCTTGCTTTATTTGAGTGGTGATTTGAGTCACCTGTGAAGGTGCAGAGTTTCACCTAATATAGAATTTGAAGCTGCTGAAATTTGTCAGAAATAAGTACTTTGCCACTTCTTTTTATTACGTGATTGATAACGGATATTGAATGCATTGTACATCTAGACTTAGAAGCATATGATAGAAAACATGTAATGATCCCGTGTTCGTGAAATTTGGGTCAGAAAGCATATAAGTCATTGTTGGTTTCAGATAAATGGTTCTTATTTTGGCGTCATATTTACTTTTGTCTCCCCTTCTTTCCCCAGTTAGCATGGAAAATTGTTCTTTTCCTTATGTTGTTTCAACGGGGAACGTTGTTTTGGTTGCTTTCTCTTCTTCCCTTGTATTCCCTCCTTGTTTGATACATCTTACAGTTTGGCTTTGCATGTGTACAGGTCCTGTTCACAGTGTAAACTCTTCTAGTTTGAGGCTTTTGAACCTGTCATCAAATATGTTAGCAGGTTCATTGCCATCTTCCCTGGGAACTTGTCTCATTGTCGATTTGAGCAGAAACTTGCTATCTGATGACATATCCATCATGCAGAGTTGGGGAGACACTTTGGAGGTTCTGGAATTGAGCTCAAATAAGTTGACCGGAAGCATTCCTAATTTGACTTCACAATTTCAAAGGTTGACTACGCTTAATGTAGGAAATAATTCTCTAGTAGGCGTCTTACCTCCTCTAATAGGAACATATCCGAGGCTCTCTGCAGTTGATCTCAGCTTTAATGAATTCGATGGGCCTCTTCCGAGCAGTTTCTTTACTTCAACGACTTTGACAAACCTAAATCTATCAGGAAATCATTTTACAGGAACAATTCCTCTTCAGGGCTCTCATCCTAGTGAATTGTTGGTTCTACCCTCTTATCCCCCGATGGAATCTCTTGATCTTTCAGAAAATTCCTTGACCGGTAGCTTGCCATCAGAAATTGCTAACTTGGGGAGGCTTAAAGTGCTAAATCTTGCAAAGAATCAGTTAGCTGGACATCTACCGAAGGAATTGAGCAAGCTTAGTGGGTTACAGTACCTTGATTTATCTAAAAATGATTTCAAGGGTCAGATCCCGGATAAGCTTCCATTGAGTCTAAAGGTCTTCAATGTTTCTTATAATGATTTATCAGGACGGATTCCTGAAAATTTAAGGAAGTTCCCTGATAATTCATTTCGTCCTGGAAATGCCTTGCTGATCTTTCCGAATGGCAGACCATCTGAGAATGACGTGCCTGCTCAAATTCAAGAGAGGGGGAAACATCACAGCTCAAAGTCTACTATCAGGATTGCGATCATTGTTGCCTCAGTTGGAGCTGCTTTTATGATCGCCTTTGTTCTATTGGCTTATTATCGGGCACAGCTGCAAGACTTCCGCATAAGAAGTGGATTTAGTGGCCAAACTACGGGCAGAGATGTTAAAGTAAGCAGATTCAGTCGTCCTTCACTTTTCAAATTCCATCCAAACGTAGATGCTCCTCCAACTTCGTTAAGTTTCTCGAATGATCATTTGCTAACTTCAAACTCAAGATCATTGTCGGGGCCGCCAGAGCTTGGTACTGAAATCGTCGAGCACGCTTTGCCAGGAGGGGTGGCGGCTAGTTCTGCAGCCACGCATCCCAATTTGATGGACAGTCATCCGGCTACATCCGGAAGGAAGTCCTCTCCAGGTTCACCCATAGCTTCCTCACCCCGTTTCAGTGAGACAATAGAACAACCTGTAACACTGGATGTGTATTCACCAGATCGGTTGGCTGGAGAACTGTTTTTCCTGGATGCTTCACTTGCATTTACAGCTGAGGACTTGTCTCGAGCCCCTGCAGAAGTTCTTGGTAGAAGCAGCCATGGCACATTATACAAAGCTACTCTAGATAGTGGGCATATGTTGACTGTGAAGTGGTTGCGTGTGGGATTGGTCAAATTTAAAAAGGAATTCGCAAAGGAAGTTAAAAAGATTGGATCAATAAGGCATCCGAATGTTGTCCCTTTACGAGCTTATTATTGGGGCCCGAGAGAACAAGAAAGGCTTATTTTAGCAGACTACGTCCAGGGAGATAGCTTGGCCCTACATCTTTATGGTAAGAGCTTAGCAGTGTGCTTATATTAACTTTAATTATTTACACATCCTTATTATTGTTGGTGATCATTGAGTAGCTAGTGAACATTGATTTCCCTTTCCTCATCTGTATTATGTCATGTACTTGCCACATGAGTTCCTAACATGTTTAGGCGGTCCATATGTGGATGTGTTTGTCAATGTAGTATTCTTACGCGGAGCTACTTTTGAATCTGCAATATGTCAGATATCTTGTTATGTCAAAACCTGGGGGTCCAGTTATTAGAATTGCATATAAGATGACTTCTTGCTTACCATCTTGGAGAACTGAGACATGTTTTTTATGAGTATGAATCCTTCTACCTTTTCTGTTCATAGGAATGCCTTACCCCGATGCTTTACTCGTTTGTGATGCCAAGAGGTATCGCAGAAAATGCATCTTATAAAATTTCATAAATTTCAGGTTGTAACATAACAGCTAAAATTGTGTTCTTTTAACATGGGGTTACTTCTTTATAAAATGTTCACCCTCTCTTTGTGTGCCTTTGTGTGTGTGTCGGTGCCGTAAAATTATGTATAGCAGGTAAAATGGAGAGCAGAAAAAAGTATTTGGAAAAATTTACTACAGAATGTAAAAAAGCATTTTGTCTATTGAGTTATCAAGATTGGGGTGCAAAAAGCGATGAGTCTCCTAAATCTCACCCTCGGACCGTCAAGTACCTATATAACGTGTTCTACTGCCACACTTATGTGTAGTCTGTCTGAGTCTAAATTTGGCATGATTGCATCCCTTTATTTGGAGTTGCACTAACGTTATTCAGAACACAATTCGCATGAAAATGACTGTGAAGTAGTAATGGATGTTGTGATGAACACTTGAATTGTCCCTTTTTTCACACGTGTGGAATTGTGCCTCCGTTTTTTAGTATTAGCAACCTATTATCTTAGTTTTGTTTATTTCGTCGTTTCAAATCTTTTATAGAGACAACACCTCGAAGATACACATTGTTGTCATTCAGCCAAAGGTTGAAAGTTGCTGTTGATGTTGCTCGGGGTCTGCTGTACCTTCATGAGAGGAGCCTACCTCATGGGAACCTAAAGCCGACAAATATACTTTTGGCTGGCTCTGATTTCAATGCATACCTTACTGATTATGGTCTTCACCGGTTGATGACGCCAGCCGGTACTGCAGAGCAGATTTTGAACCTTGGAGCTCTTGGATACCGCGCTCCAGAGCTTGCAAATACAACCAAACCAATTCCGTCATCCAAAGCTGATGTATATGCATTCGGAGTGATTCTGATGGAATTGCTAACAAGAAGAAGTGCTGGTGACATCATATCGGGTCAATCGGGTGCGGTCGATCTCACAGATTGGGTCCGGCTGTGTGATCAAGAAGGACGAGGAATGGACTGTATCGACAGAGATATAGCAGGTGGGGAGGAACACTCGACAGGAATGGATGAACTGCTTGCCATATCACTGAGGTGCATCCTCCCTGTAAATGAAAGGCCTAACATCAGACAAGTCTTTGAAGAGATCGGTTCTATATCTGCTTGAAGTTCTGTACATGGTTCTCGGAATTAATTTTTTTCTTCCATGACTTCATTGTTGATTTTCTTTAATTGGTTTCGAAGCCTTGTAATTTGGGCTTAATCCTCACATCTCCTCCCCCTTCAATTTTTGTGTAAAGGGACGATGTCCATTGATTGATTGACAGTTGTTTCAGCTTGATCTTTAATTAAGAAAGGCTTTCCATTCTTTGCCTATGCTTACTGATATTCTCAGTGTTGCACTATGGCATTTACCTTTTCATCCGTAGCAACCAACTTTTCTTTTATGTGATTTTAACCAATTCCAAAGTTAAACGGTCAAACAAAGATGGACGGAAATTATTCAGTAAAATTTGACGCTTACACTCTCTTTAGAACAAGTAAAGAAGGACCACTAAATCCATCGCTATCATCAGTGATAAACGTTTCCAATTCGGACTGATATTTTGCTATACATGTGTGCCTGTTTATAGTTGGGCTCTTACTGATTGGTCGTAGCTAGGTCCAATTTAAATCTGCCACGTGTTGAAGTATCTCTGTTTTACCATTTAAATCTGTCACGTGTTGAAGTATCCCTATTTTACCATTCTGTTCACAAAAAAAGCTTGCTTGATTTGATCTGATCTTGCCACGTGTTGAGACTAGATAATATCTCATTTTGCCTTGTGTCTAAGTTTTTATCTAGTTTTTACCGCGTTATAACGAGACGTTCCACAGTTATATTTTTGTGTCACGTGTAAGTGGGCCACGTGTTCTTTCCTTGTTCAAAACTGGCCACATGTCACTTAACCATTTGTTGCCATTGATTTGGCAATTTTTTAACGGACACCAACTTGCATTAGGGCAAGCATGCCTTGATGGGGCATTGCCACTAGGCCAGTCTTTTTATTTCTAATGACTTTTTTTTTTGGTGCAATAGAAATAAATTTTTTTTTTTAATTTCTAATGACGTGGCATGTTGAGGTCTTTGGACAAATCAGCCTTACTAGGCCGAATCGTTCTTAAATTCTCTTCGTGCAAACGATTATTTATGGCATTTCATCACTAAGACCTGGGTAGAACTATAAAAAGATGGTAGTAAAGGAGCATAAAATGATTTTTAGTTGTCCGATGTAGAAGTTGAATTTGAGACATATCTTTATTTAAGGCAACAAAGAAGAATAAGTAATTCAGAATAAAATGTGCAAGCTCTGTGTTGTTGGCCAATTTGTCTACTGTTGCAAATTTTCATGTTACACGTGTACTTGAGGACAAATCATAAAATCCAGAGACAAATGGCGGCAAAATGAGAAAGACCAAAATAGTCTTATATAATGTTTTAATCTCCGTTACAAGCTTTTTGTAGTAGTTCTTGCGGAGTCTTAGGCCACGTTTGACACACTTTTTTTTTTTTTTTTTTTTTTTGAAAATTGGAAAAAAACAATTGCGTTTGGTAACTATTTTTTTTTCCTTCTCTAATTTAAAAAATCAGTTTTTAAACTGAAGAGTAAAAAAAAACTCAAAAAACTGATTTTTTTTTTCACTTTTGTTTTTTTTTTTTTGAGACCACCACCACCACCCTCCCACCGCCGGTAGCCACCTCCAGCCGCCGGCGACCACCGCCGGCGACTGCTGGCAACCACCTCTGGCCGCCACCACCGTCGACCACCGCTATGCCCCACCACTGCCACCACAAACCACAAAAAAAAAAAAAACCAAAATAAAAAGAGAAAACAAACACCAAAAAAAAAAAAAAAAAATACTAAAACAAAATAGGGTTATCAAACACCCACTTGTTTTTGTAAAATAAATAAATTTAAACTGCTCTTTAAAAACTGAAAACAAATTTTTTTTTTGTCAAACGAACCCTTAGAGTATGTTTGAAATCCATTTTAATTTTTGTTTTAAAAAAAATTAAAATCAAAACCTCTTTGAGTTTTTGTTTTTTACAAAACTAATGGGTTGTTTGATATAGTTTTGTATAATTAGTTTTTACATTTTTTTTTTGTTTTTTTTCTCTTCTCTTTTTTATTTTTCCTCACTTCTATTTTCTTTCATTTTTCAATACTTGAGAGCTTCTTCTGAGCTCCTATGTCCAAAAACTAGAAGCACACCCACCACGACTACACATCTCCTTTTTCACCGTCCAACTATTGCTTTGGTAGTAACACACTAACTTGCAAATTAGGCTTCATTGTTTTGATTGGGTGAATGTGTTTGATTGATTTGAAATTTACCTACGTCAAATCGAAGATACTAAAGTTAATTGACGGATGAAATCTTTTGGTGACATTTGTTATAGGGACAATGATGGTCAGTATGATGATGAATTGGATTTAAAGGAATGATAGTGCCATGGTGGTGACCGATGTTAGAGAGTTTGGTGTTCGGAGGCGTTGGTCAGTTATGGTGGTGGTTGTGGTTATCAATGGTTATGGTAGTTGGCGGTGTTCATGGGTGTTGGTTATTGGTGGTGGTGGCGATGATGGTGGTTGACGGTGTTGGCAAGTTTGGTATCCGGGTGTATTGATAAGTGATGGTGGTAGATTGACAATCAATGGTTATGGTGATTGGCAGTGTTTGTAGTTTGGTGTTCGAGGGTGTTGGTCATTGGTGGCAACAAATAGGTATGGTGGCTGGCAAAGTTGGTGGCTTAGTGTTCTTGAATGATAGGTGTTGGTGATAAAGATTGAGGGAAAAAAAATAAAATGCTTTCAACAGAGGTTGAAAGGTGATTCTTAAATTAAAAAAAAAAAATTCAAAACTGAAAACTCCAAAATGATTCGGGTCTGTTTGAAATCACTTATAGTTTTCGTTTTCTGTTTCCAAAAAAATAAAAATAAAAACAAAAACAAAAACAAAAACCAGTTATTATTTAAATTTTTTTTCTTTGGTGATGGTTGCGGTGGCGATGATAGAGCGTGGCGGTGAACGGCGACGCCGGCCGGCCGACGGGGGTCCGAGTGCGCGCAAACTTTATAGAGGTGTTCCTTTTGACTACCGATATCGACTTTTAAGGCACGTTTTGGGTTGACACATGTGTACGAGCTAAATTTTGCTAGGTCTAGATGGTAGGTTGAAGAAATGAATTCTATGAGCAGTGAGCTCCACGGAAGATTATTTGGTTCATTCCAGGAGCATTAGGGTCCAAAAACTTTTTGGTTCATTTGGGTTATAAGCTGGATATTCATTTCCCGTTTGACCTAAGCTTCAACCAGCTTACAAAACAATAAAGAGAATCTCAAATCAAGTGATGGTACAAATGGCCTCACTTGACAATGATGAGATGAAAGAAACAGCATCTACTTCCTGTTTCATCAGGTCAGTGGTGCGCTAAATTAAGCATTTCAGGCATGCCCACAGGCCTAAAAGTTTGATTTCAAGCATATATATATATTGTTCTTCATAATGAACCTTTTTTCTTTCTTACCATCAATCACATATGACAGGCGCTAAGTACACTGTTCCCATGATGACCCTTTTATTGCAAGATGTTTGAGTTTCTATAGTTGTTATCATGATGTAGGTTCCGGTGGCAGAGCCACATTAGGTGTAAGATGGACATTTGACAGCCTGATTGGCTGATTCTTTGGTACTTTCTTTGACTTGTCCCTTCTGGTTAGTTTTGTATTGTATTCAACTTGTACATAGATTTATTTTGTCAAAAGTGAGAGCTATCTTGCACCAAAAAAAAAAAAAAAAAAAAAGAGAGCTATCCAACAATAAGAAGATTTAAACTTTAGAAAATTATTATTTTTACACCCCCCCATACTTGCATAGATTTTACTTTATCGCTAGAAGGCGTCATATGTTTTTTGCTCATATACCTTTTTTTTTTGTAACAGGTGAAGTTTCAGTTTCAAATAAAACGTAAAGAAAAGTTCAACCTCTCCGCTTGCCAACTTCAAGCCTTTTTTCCACCCTACTTGGTATGCTATTCCATGATTTATTGCTATGATGTTGTACGAAAATAAAGTTCGAGATATGAAGTAATTCAAGAACTGTTTCTTTTCTAAAGCAATTATATAGGGTCGGAAGAAGTGAATAACATTAGCTTTAACTAAGATATGAACTTTGCTATGGTTATTAAAGAACCATTTCGTTTTGTATGATATAATAGAAACATAATTAAATTAAAAGTATACTAGACCCATTTTGAGCAATGACCATGAAGGATCAAAGAACCGTATAGGAAAAAAGCTTATCTCAAGATTGACTCAATTCTTTGACTGATCTTACGTTTCGCGTTCAATTTTCTGAACATCCTATCAGTTTAATGGTACTTTGTTCAATACTAGTGCGTTTCTAAGTAATAAAAAGTTTGAACTCCTAATTTCTGACTCCGCCACTTATTCCAAACATCTTTTAAATGAGGCGAGGTCGTCAGTTGTATAAGAAAGCCACCACCTCTCTCTACCGCTGGTTGATCTAGCTGCTTGGGATCTTTTTCAGTTTGGTTGCTGGACTCCCTTTATTTATCCTCTAGACGTGTAATCTTTTATAATGTCACCTTGTGTACTCTGGGTATGTCTAGCCATTGTTGGCACATTGTCTTTCATTCTGTACTTTGACACACATTTTATCCATCTTTCCTAACGGCCGTTCCTTATTGAACTTGAAATATTTGAAAAATAAAATCTTCAAATTAAAATCATACAAGAGTCAAGAGGAAACAGCCTTACAATCTTCGTGATGATGTTTGCTTGTAACATATTTTTGTCAAAATTTAACAAATATTATAAGTAATACTTAAAAAATATGTCAAAACTTGTGTTCGTTCGTATAAAACACGGTCGTTATTATTCAATTGATTACGAGCTTGAGCATTCGAGTGAAGTGAACTTGAGCATGTGAAAGTAGGCCTCCTCCTTAAATAAACTTTCCGAACGCGAACACGAAGAAACTCATCTCGTTTATGTTCGTAAACATTAAGACTCGTTTTATATTTAAATTTATTTATTCAATTGATTACATGCTTGAGCATTCGAGTGAAGTGAACTTGAACGTGTGAAAGTAGGACTCCTTAAATAAACTTTCCGAAACTCACCGAGATCATTTATGTTCATAAACATGAAGACTCGTTTAATATTGAAATTTGAATTTATATCATATTACGAGTATATGTTTATATGCGTCTGGATAATGGCTACAGTTATACCCATACAAATAACACATGTTATACATAATTCATTTAGGGTCAAAGAGACATTTAACAAAAAAATGTACAAAGCCCTAATGGCCTGTCTCATTCTCTCAAGCCGTCACCAACCATCCCATCTCCGCCGCAACCACCGTCGCCCCTGTCGCCGCCTCCGCTGCCACCATCGCGCTGTCACCGCTGCCGTAGACGAAGCACCCTCCAGTAATCATCACGCGCCGTATCACCGCATTTGGTGATTTCAGACGCTCGCCATCTCCGCGGCCAACGAAGAACTTGAAGTTTGGGCTTCTCAATCAATTCCAGAAGACTTCAATCGGTGTTCAAAACCTAGAGATTTTCCTTGCAGTGTGTTTTGTGATTTAGTCTTGTGATTTTGGTGAAATTAGGGTTTCTACCAATCTTTTTCCACAATTTGGGAACCGAGCTGAGTAAAGCTCGGGGTTCGTCTGTATTTCGCGAGTCCGAGTTCGACATGAAATCTGAGCTCGTGACGAACACGACCCCAGCTTGATCCTCCTCAAAATAAACGAACACGAGTAAAGATCGTGCCTTAACGAGCTGAGTTCTCGTTCGTTTGCACCCCTGTTGTTTATGCAGTATGCTTTAAACCCTAACTAATCCCCCGCTCTCCCACTCTGTGTGTGTGTCCGCGACATAGATATGATTACTCCCGTAACATCTTCTCGTTCCTACAGGCTTCTCTGCCAGCATCATTCCATGCATTCTCCCTCTTTCTTCTCGTCTCTCATTCACTCCGACGCAAGAAACCCCTGCTTTCTCAATTACCTAATCGAATCCTTCAAGCTCCCCGAACCACGAGCTCTCACCATATCCAACCGCTTTCACTGGGTCAAAACCCTCGATAAACCCCGATCCGCTGTCCAATTCCTCAAGCATTTCGGACTATCCGATTCCCAGATCCGATCCGCCATCAATTCGACTCCCCAAATCCTCATAGTCGATTTCGAAAAGACCCTCAAGCCCAAGCTCCACTTCTTTCAAGAATTGGGTTTCACCGGTTCCCATCTGGGTAAGTTCATTTCCACCAATTCGTCGCTGTTAACTTCCAGTTTGGAGAATAAACTGAAGCCCCGGATAAAAATTCTCAAGAAATTACTCGGTAGTAATGCTAAGAATGAAGACTTGATTAAAGTACTTTGCCGGTCTAAAATGATTGCAGATAAATACACTGATTCCAGATTGTTGTCTAATGCATTGTATCTGCAGTCTTGTGGGGTTGTTGGGTCTCAGCTGTCAACTCTATTGAAGAGACAGCCTCAGATTTTTACTCTTCCCGAGTCCGGTCTTAGGCAGATTGTTAACAAGGTTTTGGAGATGGGTTTTTCGACCCGTTCAAGGATGTTGGTTCATGGACTTCACACTCTCAGTTGCTTGCGTAAAGAGACTCTGGCGAGAAAATTTGGAGTGTTTGGGAGTTTCGGTTTTTCGGAGGCTGAATGCATGGATATGTTTAGGCGGACACCGTCGTTGTTTAGGGCATCGGAGGAGAAGTTGAGACTTGGTATTGTGTTTTTTATGGATACTCTTAAGTATGATAAGGCTTTGTTAATCCGTAAGGGGTCGTGCTTGATGCTTAGTATGGAGGGCAGAGTGATCCCTCGGTACAGAGTTTTGCAGTTGTTGAAGGTTAAGAGGCTGCTGAAGAAGGATCCGAGTTTTGATAATGTGGTGCGACTCAGTGAGGATGAATTTTTGGAGAAGTTCATATCGAGGTTTGCTGATGATGCTTTTGACCTGTTGGTGGCTTACAAGGGGCATCTTACAGATTCTCCATAGGGATCAACTTATCAGTCTCGTCTCATTCACTAGTTGCTAGGAGTCTTGGGCACTGCTGAGTCTCCTTCATCAGAGATGAACTTTGGAGTCTTGGGGAGCCACTTTGGAGGTTCTGGAATTAAGCTCAAATAAGTTGATGGAAGCATTACATTTCAAAGGTTGAGTACGTTTAATATAAGAAGTAATAGGAATATATCCGAGGCTGTCTGCATTTGATCTCAGCTTTAATAAACTCGATTGGCCTCTTCCAAGCAATTTCTTTACTTCAATGACTTTGACAAACCTGAATCTATCAGGAAATCATTTTACAGGGACAATTCCTATTCAAGGCTCTCATACTAGTGAATTGTTACCCTCTTATCTCCCAAGGGAATCTCTTGATCTTTCAGAAACTTCCTTGACAGGTGGCTTGCCATCAGACATTGCTAACTTGGGGAGGCTTAAAGTGCTAAATCTGCAAAGAATCAGTTAACTGGATAGTTACCGAAAGAATTGAGCAAGCTTAGTCGGTAGAGTACCTTGATTTATCTAAAAATGATTTCAAGGGTCATACTCCGGATAAGTTTCAATCGTGTCCAAAGGTCTTCATTGTTTCTTATAATGATTTATCAGGACAGATTCCTTAAAATTTAAGGAACTTCCTGATAATTTATTTCGTCCTGGAAATGCCTTGCTGATCTTTCGGAATGGGAGACCATTTGAGAGTGATGTGCCAGCTCAAAGTCTACTATCAGGATTGCGATCTTTGTTACCTCAGTTGGAGCTGCTTTTTTGATTGCCTTGGTTTTACTTGCTTATTATCGGTCACAGCTTCAAGACTTCCGTGTAAAAAGTGGAATAGTGGCCAAACTACGGGCAGAGATGTTAAAAGTAGGCAGATTCAGTTGTCCTTCGGTTTTCAAGTTCCATGCAAACATAGACGCTCCTCCAATTTTGTTCAGTTTCTCTAATTGTCATTTGCTAACTTCAAACTCAAGATCATTGTCGGGGCCGCCAAGGCTTGGTGTACTGAAACTGTTGAGCACGCTTTGCCAGGAGGGGTGGTGGCTAGTTACGCACCCACGCATCCCAATTGGATAGACAGTTGTCCGGCTACACTCGGAAGGAAGTCCTCTCCAGGTTCACCCATAGCTTCCTCCCCCTATTTCAGTGAGTCAATTGAACAATCTGTAACACTGGATGCGTATTTACCAGATTGGTTAGCTGGAGAACTGTTTTTCCTGGATGCTTCACTTGCATTTACAGCTGAGTTGTTGTCTCGATGTAGCTATGGGGCATTATACAAAGCTAGCTTGATAGTGCGCACATGTTGACTGTAAAGTGGTTTCCTGTGGGAGATTGGTCAAGTTTATAAGGAATTTGCGAAGGGAGTTAATAAGATTGGGTAAATAAGGCATCCAAATGTGGTTCCTTTAGGAGTTTATTATTGGGGTGCTATAGAACAAGAGGGGCTTATTTTAGCCGACTGACTATGTTCAAGGAGATAGCTTGGCTTTACATATATATGGTAAGAGCTTAGCAATGCGCTTATATTACTTTTACATTATTCACACGTTCTTATTATTGTGGATGATCATTGAGTAGTTAGAGAACATTGATATCCCTTTCCTCATCTGCATATTTCATATGAAGTGTGCTTGCCAAATGAGTTCCTATCATGTTTTTTGTGGATGATCATTTGAGTAGTTAGAGAACATTGATATTCCTTTCCCCATCTGCATATTTCATAAAGTGTGCTTGCCATATGAGTTCCTAGCATGTTTAGGCGGTCCAATATGTGCATGTGGTTATGTGTTTGTCAACGTATTATTTATGCATGGAGCTAGATTAAAACTGCAATATGTCGGATATGTTGTTATGTCAAAACCTGAGGGTCAAGTTACTAGAATTGTATATAAGATGAGTTGGACCATCTAGTACCTATAAAAAATGTGTTCTACCGCAACACCTGTGTCTAGGGCTGAGTGTAAATTTTGGCATGATTGCATCCCTTTATTTGAGTTGTACCCACGTTATTCAGAACACAATTCGCATGAAAATGACTGTAAAGAAGTTATTGATGTGATGAACACACTTCCTCAGTTTGTCTTTTTTTCACGTGTGCGTGTAATTGTTGCCTCACTGTTTTGACTATTAGCAACCTTCTATCTGAGTTTCGTGTATCTGAGTTTCTTCGTCGTTCAGCAAAAGGTTGAAAGTCGCTGTTGATGTTGCTTGGGGTCTGCTTTACCTTCATGTGAGGAGCCTGCCTCATGGGACCCTAGAGCCAACAAATATACTTTTGGCTGGCTCTGATTTCAAGGCATACCTCACTGATTATGGTCTTCACCGGTTGACGACGCCAGCCGGCACTGCAGAGCAGATATTGAACCTTGGGAGCCCTTGGATACCGCGCTCAGAGCTTGCAAATACAACAAAACCAATTCCGTCATCCAGAGCTGATGTATATGCATTCGGAGTGATTCTGATGGAATTGCTGACAAGAAGAAGTGCTGGTGACATCATATCGGGTGCAGTCAATCTCACAGGTTGCATCCGGCTTTGTGATCAAGAAGGACTAGGAATGGACTGTATCGACAGAGGTATAGCAGGTGGGGAGGAACACTCGAAAGCAATGGATGAACTGCTTGCCATATCACTAAGGTGTATACTCCCTGTAATGAAAGGCCTAACATCAGACAGGTCTTTGAAGAGATCGGTTCTATATCTGCTTGAAGTTTTGTTCATCGTTCTCGGAGTTAATTCATTTCTTCCATGAGTTTATTGTTGATTTTCTTTAATTGGTTTCTAAGCCCTTCTAATTTGGGCTTAATCCTCACATCTCCTCCCCCTTCAATTTTGGTGCAAGGGAAGATGTCCATTGATTGATGTCAAGTTGTTTCAGCTTCGTCTTTAACTGAGAAAGGTTTACTATTCTTTGCTTGTGTTTACTGATAAGCACTATTACATTTACCTTTTAATCTGTAGCAACCAATTTTTCTTTCTGTTATTTTGCTGTGATTTTTCTTATTAGCATTTTCTAGTTGGCTGAATGGATATTCAGGTTGAAGCTTGAACTGTATCCATACCCCCAAAATTATGTATCCGAGTTGGCACAGAGGTTAATTAAGGGCATAAACATTACTTAAACCCGCGGAAGAGCACTTAACCTCCCAAGGCTACAAAAAAGTTCCAACCAAGTCCAAATTTAAACGGTCTTAAACAAAGATGGTCTGAAATTAAATGGTCTAAGATTGGATACTTTCACTCATCTGTAGAACAAGTAAGAAGAACCACTAAATCCGTCGCTACCGTCACTCACGTATGGTTACCAATTTGGAGTGCTTTTTTTGTACCGTACAAGCGTACATGTTTATAGTCGGGCCCTCGGACCAATTTGAAGCTGCCGCATATCCAATGGAGTCTGTTTTACCCCTATGTTCACTTTTAAGCTTGTTTGATTTGATCTGATCTTGCCACGTGCTGAGATTAGATGAGATCTCATTTTGCCTTCTTGCTTAAGTTTTTGTCCAGCTTTTGTCACGAATTCTACATATCTTTCCTTGATGAGACGTTACGTTATTAAATTTCCATGCCCTGAGTAAGTGAGCCACGTGTCCTTTCTTTGTTTAAAATTGGCCTCGTGTCAATCACTTAAGTTTTTAGTATTTTCTCCGGCTTTGTAAAACTGGAGGAAAAAAAACGCGTTTGACACGCAATTTTCATTTTTTTTGAAAACCAGTTTTTAAAACAAGGCTATTTTTGAAAACTCCCATTTTTGTAGTTTTGAGACCACTGCCACCGCCACCGCCACCGACATCGCCGCCAAAGAAAAAACTCAAAATAAAAACTATATAATCAAACACCCATTTGTTTTTTAAAAAAATAAAAACTAAACTGAACTGAATTGGTTTTGATTTTTATTTTTTTGAAAACTGTAAACCAAAACTGTAAGTGATTTTCAAACATATCCTAGTCATCCGTTGCCATTGATTCAACAGTTCGTGACATACCAACTTTCCTAGGATGAACATGCCTTGATGGGGGCTTGCCTCTACGCCGGTCTTCCATTTTTAATGACGTGGCATATTGAGGTCTTAGGACAAATCAACCTTACAAGACCGAATCGTTCTAAAGATCTCTTGGCATAAATGATTGGCTGTAGCAATTCAGCTTTATTACGTGGCTTGAACTATATGTTTTTGGACACTTCGGAGTTTCTAGTAAAGGAGCATAATTTTTTTTTATAGTTGTCTGATGTAAAAGTTGGATTCGATTGTATTAAGGCAAGAAAGAAGAATAAGCTATTTGGAATAAAAAGCGAGAGCTGTGTGTTGTTGAGGCCAATTTGTCTACTGTTAGAGAGATTATTCTCCCATAGTCCTACTTTAGGTCTATTGAAGATTATATTGAATGCATCAACTCCTTTAGAATGACATTCTTACCTAATTTCCTCACGATTTATGTAAGTTTATACGAGGTGCCGTTGATAACCGATGAATATCATTCGAGAATTGGCGGAGATGCAATCAGTAACCGCAGATGGTACAACCATTAACTTGCTTATGAACAACATGATTGAAATACCACTATTTGCTTGTTAAAAAGCTCTAGGAGTACCCTTGGACGGATTATTTATTGATTATAGTGTGCGGGGGTGTCGAGTTCTGACAGAATCACGTATAAACATAACTTCCGATCAATAAAGGGGTCTCGAGTCGGTAATGTGCCTTTTGACTTCTTTTAAGGACCCTGAAAAGACTTGAGAAATATTTTCTGAGTTCTTTTGGTATAATTCTTTAGGAAATTTTTCAGTACTATTTAATTACTACTAGTTATATCCTTGAGGACTTCTTCGTATGAAGACATATTTTCAGGTTATTGTTTTTTTATTGGTAAAATTGCTTTTACAAATTCACACGCTGAATTGCTTAAGATCTTTTCCTTAAAGAGAAGGCAATAAATTCAAATGTAAGTAGTTCAAGCGGTGAATCTATTGTTATTAACTGAGCCATTGAGGTATCTTAAGTGCATACCTATTTTTTTATATTTTGGAACACATATTTTGTTAGTGTTTTTCAAAATATAGTGTCAAGTTGGTTCATTTTGTTTGTCAAAATGATGAAAGGAATGTGAAGAGATAAAAAGGAAGGAATCCCACATAGAAGGGAATTGAAAAGGTAAGTGGATATATAATAAAGAACTCCACTTACTTTATTACTTATGTGGTATGCTAAGGTGTGTGCATGTGCACCGAGTATGGTGCGAAGCACCATACGAGGAACAATCGCACGCAGGCACACACGCGAGCGTGGCAGTGGGCTGTGAGGCGAAATGTGGCGCTTTGATGGCGCACTTTGCACTTTGCACGTGCGCATCGTCGCGAGACGCGATTAGACGCCTTTATACCCGAACAGTTGCACCTGTTGGGCAGCTGGGTGATTCCAAGTTGGACAGACCCAACTGTTGGGAGTTGGTTAGTTACCAGTCCCGATCTGTACCGTTGATCTTAACGATTTCTGATCCAACGGTCCAGATTGCTTCGGTGATGATGAAAAGGTGTGACACTTGATTAGCAACCTCTAGTGCTTTATAAATAGAGCACAATGGTCAAATTTTCGGACATGATGAAAAGCCTTTACTCTCTTCACTTATTTCCTTTCTGCAGATCTTTTACAACGAGAAATTTATGCAGAATTTCTTATTTGTAAAACTCGTTATCCAGAATTTCATACACATATCTGTGGGGTGAATATCGTGTGTGCAAACGCTATTCACTAAAGCGTTTAGTTGTATCTTGGAGGATATTTGCCGGCAACCCGCTGCACACCGTTTTTATTTGGTGGGGGCAAATATAAACTTAAGGAGAGCGTTTTACAACGTGCCTCGAAGCCGATCCTTTTTTCAGTCACAAAGCCATACCGAATCTATACCCCAACAATCTTAAGTTTATATTTTGCAACAATGGCGTTCGTGACGTTGAAAGACATGGGCTCGGATTTCCACCGCTTGGAGCGTTTTGATGGTGAGGACTTCGTTCGTTGGCAAAGGAAGATGCACTTTCTACTAGTAACAGTGAAAGTGTACTACGTGATCGTGAATTCAAGACCTCCGGAACCCAGTGAAAATGAAGAGGAAAGTGTTGCGAAGACACGTGAAAGATTGAGGTGGGATTAAGATGATGAGATATGTCGAGGACATATTCTGAATGGCATGTCCAACACGCTGTTCGATGCCTATCATACTGTCAAGACCGCTAAGGAACTTTGGAACCAATTGGAGCGTCGCTACATCACCGAGGATGCCACCAGTAAAAGGTTCATCGTTTCTAAATTTTTTGATTACAAAATGGTTGATGGTAGATCGGTTATGGAACAGTTTAATGAGATTAAAAGTATTCTTGATCGTTATTCCCAACACAAGTTAGCCTTGGATGAGTTTATCGTGGTTACATCTATCATTGATAAATTGCCTCCTTCTTAGAAGAATTTTAGAAACAGCCTTAAGCATCGCAAGGAAGACATCAACCTTGACGAGTTGGGTACTCATCTTCGGATTGAGGAAGACTTGCGCAAGGAAGAAAAGTCTAAAAGCGAGGGCGTTTCTAAAATCTTGGCCGTGGAAGAAGGAGAATCATCCAAGAAGAACTCCCGTGAGAACAAGAGAAGGAAGCTTCAAGGAAATGATGAGGACGACAAGGACAAGGACAAGAAGAACAAACACAAAGGAAAGTGTTTTCACTGTGGCAAACCAGGGCACTATAAGCGTGATTGCCGTGCCTTGAAGAAACAGAAAAAGGCGACTGAAAATAATTTAGTCGCGGTAATCAGTGAAGTAAATGTCCTTGAAGATGATGATGCTTGGTGGATTGATTCGGGTGCGACAAGGCATGTGTGCAAAGACAAGAGGTTTTTTACAACCTATGAACCGGTGAAGGATGGAAGCATTCTTTACATGAGAAATTCGTCAATTGTACAAATTGCGGGCAAAGGAAATGTCGAGCTTGAATTTACATCCGGAAAAGTTGTCACCCTTACCAATGTCTGTCATGTGCCCAAAATTAGGAAGAATTTAGTCTCGGGTTGTTTGCTTAACAAGTTTGGTTTCAAACTTGTTTTTGAAGCTGATAAATTTGTACTCACTAAGGGAGGGGTATTTGTGGGCAATAGATATTTTTGTGATGGATTGTTCAAGCTCAATATTAATAATAAGAATATTATTTCTGCTTATATTATCGAGTCACAATCTTTTCTTTGGCATAATCGTTTAGGACATATTAATACTAGGAAAATTAATGACATGATTAAATTGAATCTTTTGCCTAGTATGCATGTAGATAAAGGATTTTGCAAGACGTGTATGCTTACTAAAATCACTAGAGCTCCTTTTCAAAATGGACAAAAAGAATCTAAGATTTTAAATTTAATACATAGTGATTTAGGAAATATTCACTCATCTCCTTCGTTAGGAGGAAACTCATATTATGTGACTTTCATTGATAATTATTTTAGGTATTGCTATGTTTATTTATTGCACAATAAAAATGATGCCATGCCTAGATTTGTCGCATATAAAAATGAAGTAGAAAATTTTTGTGATGCCAAAATAAAAATACTTAGAACCGATAGGGGATGAGAGTACTATGAGCCACCATTTTTTGAAGTAAATGGCATAGTACATGAACTTTCTGCACCGTATACACCACAACAGAACGGTGTAGCGGAAAGAAAGAATTGGACATTAGTCGAAATGGTTAATGCCATGCTCTCTAACTCGGGTCTAGGAAAAAGATTTTGGGGGGAAGCTTTATTAACGGCTTGCTACATATTAAATAGAGTTCCAACTAAAGGAAATAACGTTACTCCTTATGAGTTATGGAAGAAAAGGAAGCCTAATCTGAATTATTTTAAAGTTTGGGGTTGTAGGGCCGTTGTAAGAGTTCCGGAACCAAAAAAGAAAAAAATTGGGTGAAAGAGGCATTGAATGTCTTTTCATTGATTACGCTTTACACAGTAAAGCATATAGGTTCATGGTAGTGGAACATAATGATTATTATTCTAAAAACACTATTATTGAATCTAGAGATGCCATCTTTGACGAAAGTAGGTTCTAATCACTTCCTAAGCAAGTTGAGCAAAAGGAAGGTCAACGTGAAGTTGAGGAAAACCATGAAAATGAAGTGGAACCTAGGAGGAGCAAACGAATGAGAATTGCTAAAACCTATGGACCCGATTTCTACATGTATTTGGTAGAAGGAACTAGGACTGCAATACAAAACTCCATATTGATTGTTTTAAATGTGGAATCCGACCCTAGGACTTATGAAGAGGCCATGAGGTCTCAAGATTCTTTCTTTTGGAAGGAAGCAATAAATGAAGAGATTGATTCAATCATGAGAAATGGAACATGGAAATTGGTGGATTTACCACCTGGTTCTAAACCCATTGGTTGTAAATGGATCTATAAGAAAAAGTTAAGGGTTGATGGATCGATTGAAAAATTTAAGGCAAGGTTAGTGGCTAAGGGATTTTCCCAAAAGGAAGGTGTCGATTACTTTGACACTTATGCACCAGTTGCAAGGATAGCCACTATTAGGGTGCTTATAGCACTAGCTTCCATCCATAAGCTAGTAATTCATCAAATGGATGTTAAAACGGCATTCTTAAATGGTGAATTAGATGAGGAAGTATACATGCAATAACCAGAAGGGTTTGTTGTACGTGGGCAAGAAAGTAAAGTTTGTAAGTTGATTAAGTCGTTGTATGGACTTAAGCAAGCCCCTAAGCAGTGGCATCAAAAGTTTTATCAAATTGTGATGTCTAATGGTTTCAAGATACATGAATCAGATAAGTGTGTGTATAACAAGTTCAATGGCGGTAAGAGAGTTATCATTTGCTTATACGTAGATGATATGCTCATTTTTGGTACTGACTTGGAACAAGCTGTAAAGACTAAGAAATTCTTATCCGATAATTTTGAAATGAAGGACATGGGTGTTGCTGACGTGATTTTAGGAATTAAAATCATAAGGAATAATGGTTGCATAACATTGTCACAATCTCATTATATTGAGAAGGTCTTAAAAAAGTTTGACCATTTAGACAGCACACCCGTTAGTACTCTGTTCGATGAGAGTATTAAGTTGTCTCCTAATGATGGTAAAGCTGTGAGACAACTAGAATATGCGAGTGCAATAGGCTGTTTAATGTATGCCATGACTTGTACTAGACCGGATATTGCTTATGCAGTAGGAAAACTTAGTAGATATACTAATTGTCCTAGTAATATGCATTGGAATGCAATATATAGGGTCTTTAAGTACCTTAAAAGAACCATGGATTTCGGCATATGTTATAATGGGTATCCTTCTGTTTTGGAAGGATACACAGACGCCAGTTGGATAACGAATCGGGAAGATTATGCTTCCACAAGTGGATGGATTTTCACACTTGGTAGGGGTGCAATATCCTGGGGTTCGAAGAAACAGACTTGCATTACTGATTCTACCATGGCAACAGAGTTTATTGCTTTAGCTGCAGGGGGCAAGGAGGCAGAATGGCTAAGGAATTTGCTTTTATAGGTTCCTTTATGGCCTAAGCCTATGGCTCCGATATCGATAAGGTGTGATAGTCAATCAACTCTATCACGGGCATGTAGCGAAGTGTATAATGGAAAGTCTAGACATATTGGTCTTAGACATAGCTACGTGAGGCAGTTGATTACCGAAGGTGTAATCATATTGGAATATGTGAGGTCATTGGAAAATTTAACGAATCCGTTAACTAAAGGGCTTCCAAGGGAAATGATTATTAGGACCTCACGAGGGATGGGTCTTAATCCCATGTCAAGGATCACCAATGATGGAAATCTCGACTCAACGCTTGCTAACACCAAGTCTTGAGTTCAACGAGTCAAAAGTACATTATGATGGTGGTTGCAAGCACAAATTTTAGTCATCCCAAAGTCATGTGCTTGGTAACCATAATGAAGGAATAGGGTGAGTATTATACTCTTAATAGGTCTATAAAAGCATCATTCTTTGGAGTGTTAGTTACGGTACACTCTTGATAGACTTGACTAGTGAGTGTGAAGTGGGGCCGCTTCTGTCGAGTTTAAAGGGCTTAACTCTAGAGCACTCATGAAAAACAAGATACAAATTACCTAGCCATTTATTGTATAAACAGTTTTTTGGATTTGTGTATGGATAAGAGTTTCATGTGTGATATGGGTCGGCTAGTCAACAAGGATAGTGGTTCAAAGTTTATCTACCACACTTTTTCAGATTAGTCTTGTTATGTAATCACTAAGTGAAGATTCAAGTCGTAAGACATCTTCATTTATGCATGTACTTCACTAGATAATAAGATCTGGTTTTTTGTTTTGTTTTTTATTTTATATTTTGTAAAATGGTGGGGATTGTTAGTGTTTTTCAAATATAGTGTCAAGTTGGTTCATTTTGTTTGTCAAAATGATGAAAGGAATGTGAAGAGGTAAAAAGGAAGGAATCTCACATAGAAAGGAATTGAAAAGGTAAGTGAGTATATATTAAAAAACTCCACTTACTTTATTACTTATGTGGTATGCTAAGGTGTGTGCATGTGCACCGAGTATGGTGCGAAGCACCATACGAGGAACAATCGCACGCACGCGCGAGCGTGACAGTGGGCTATGAGGCGCAATGTGGCGCTTTGATGGCGCACTTTGCACTTCGCACGTGCGCATCGTCGCGAGACGCGATTAGACGCCTTTAAGTTTTCGTGACGAAAACTAGGCCGCCGGTTCAACGGACCGGGTCGGATCCGACCATTGGCAGTTGGGTGGTTACACTCGGGTTATACCCCAACAGTTGCACCTGTTGGGCAGCTGGTTCCAAGTTGGACAGACCCAACTGTTGGGAGCTGGTTAGTTACCAGTCCGTATCTGTACCGTTGATCTTAACGATTTCTGATCCAACGGTCCAGATTGCTTCGGTGATGATGAAAAGGTGTGACACTTGATTAGCAACCTCTAGTGCTTTATAAATAGAGCACAATGGTCAAATTTTCGGACCTGATGAAAAGCCTTTACTCTCTTTACTTATTTCCTTTCTGCAGATCTTTTACAACGAGAAATTTCTGCAGAATTTCTTATTTGTAAAACTCGTTATCTAGAATTCCATACACATATCTGTGGGGTGAATATCGTGTGTGCAAACGCTATTCACTAAAGCACTTCGTTGTATCTTGGAGGATATTTGCCGGCAACCCGCTGCACACCGTTTTTATTTGGTGGGGGCAAATATAAACTTAAGGAGAGCGTTTTACAACGTGCCTCGAAGCCGATCCTTCTTTCAGTCACAAAACCATACCGAATCTATACCCCAACATATTTGACAATAAACTTTTTTTTTCTTGTGTTTTATTATGGTGAAACATACAAACCATGTTCATTGCTACCAACCTGATTTATCTCTTCGTCATCTACAATGACATTTTGTCATTTTTATGGAACCTGATTCATGTCTTCATTCATGATTACCTTTGGTCTTGTTTATGAAAATTACATGTCTTATCAACCTGATTCATTGTCATTATTATTTTTTTAAAATTTGGACTATGGTTTATGCACGTGGAAGGATCACGGTGGTTTTGAAGACGCGAAAGTTCTTTGTTTTAAAGATTTTTAGGACTTTTTTTTTTTAGTTAAAGATGCTGATGGTTTTAAAAATGCAATGTAATAACCTGGTTTCCCTTTTGAATGTTATGTAATGCAATTACAAATTAAACTTAAGCTTGCTTTTGGAGTTTTTGTTACAAATTCAAAATTTTTGGTCTAACGCATGTCTAAGTTGTCATTGTTTTAGCGAAAAATCGAGTCCCGCCCAAATTGATTGATCCGTTCAAACTGATCCACCGACCTGCCAAAATTGAACCATTTAACTACTGGGCATTTTGTTTTTCTAAACTGAGTTTGGTCAGTACAATTTGGTATTCAGTCTCCAAACAGAATTTATCGAACCGTGCTCACCCCTAATTAAACTTTTAAAATCTTGATCAGCTTGTCACGGTTCTACTGCCATATTTATTGCGTTACGTTATCGTAGACAACATTCTAGAGAATATTTCCATTGTCAAATTGCTCAAAAAGTGAATACGTGACAATTGTTTTTGAAAGAAATTGTGTAGTGTTGCACAAGCAATGACAAATTCCCTTTGCAGTTAATTCTCTTTAATATTGGAAAACGAGCCTTAAAGACTCCAAATGATCACCTAATGACGTTGTTCCCAACCTATTCTGGTCGTACCCAAAGGCCCACTACGGTCCCATTTTTCATGACATGTCCGCACAAGCAACAGACATTTTCAACGCTCACAACCGGTCAAAGCGTGCACGCTCAAGTCACGTGCACTTCTTACTTCTTCTACGCGACTTCGTCGCCAAGAAACTCATCATCGTGCGACGCCGCATCACGCTTCGACCGTCGCACTTCGCACGTTGTCCGTCGATGCGCCATGACACTTGCCCAAGAAGCATGCTCGTCGCAACACAACTTTCGGATTCGTCATTGCTTATCAAAACACCTACCGTCGGCGCGCCCGAAGTTCATCGAAGGGGGGAGTGGCCTTGGCCTCCCTTCATGGGAGTTGGCCTTTTACCTTGGCCACCCCCTAGGGTCGGCCTCGGCCTCACCAAGGGGTCGGCCTCGGCCTCCCCAGGTGTGGTGGCCTTGGCCTTCCCCCAATGTTTGGCCTATGGCCTTCCCTCCTGCGCGCACTTGTTTTCCCGAGTCTTTGCACCTCCGCGATGTTTACGGACGTTCGTACATCAACCTCGCGACGTCCGTCGTGCATCACCTTACGGACGTTCGTACATCAACCTCGCGACGTCCGTCGTGCATCACCTTACGGACGTTCGTACATCAACCTCGTGACGTCCGTCGTGCATCACCTTACGGACGTTCGTACATCAACCTCGCGACGTCCGTCGTGCATCACCTTACGGACGTTCGTACATCAACCTCGCGACGTCCGTCGTCTATCAACTCCACGACCCCCGTCGCCTGGACACAACTCCGCGACCCCTGTCGCCCGGACACAACTCCGCGACCCCCGTCGCCCGGACACAACTCCGCGACCCCGTCGCCCGGACACAACTCCGCGACCCCCGTCGCCCGGACACAACTCCGCGACCCCGTCGCCCAGACACAACTCCACGACGCTCATCATCCGTCGCCCGGACGTCGTCTCCGTGACCCCCGTCACCGACGTTCGGGCGTCACACTCCAACACTTCGCCGCGCCCGTGCGCCGCGCCGCTGATACAGCCGTGCCCCCAGGCTCTCTGTCACACTACCGTGCCCCCGGCACTATACGCACTATGTCGCGCCCATGCGCCACCATTGACACCAACGTGCCCCCGGCACCTTACGCACTCTGTCGCGCCCATGCGCCACCATTGACACAAACATGCCCCCGGCACCTTACGCACTCCGTCGCGCCCATGCGCAGCGCCATTGACTTAGACGTGCTCCCGACACCTTACTCACTTCATCGCGCCCATGCGCCACAATCATGTCATCATGCCCCCGGGCACCACACTCTTTCATCACACCATGCGCACCTTGCCTTGGTCATGGAACATGCTTCAACCCACTCTCCGGAGTGTACATCATCCGCGGGGATAGGCGACTCCTCCGGGACACTATCTCTGCCAGGGAGCTCTTCAACTCCCCTTCCGCCAGGTAGACGGCTTCTCCGGGATGCTACCTCGGCCAGTCGGGTAGACGGCTCCTCCGGGATGCTACCTTGACATGCTCCGAGTGCTCCGGCACAAGGACTCACCCGCGGGGATAGGCGACTCCTCCGGGACACTATCTCCGCCAGGGAGCTCTTCAACTCCCCTTCCGCCAGGTAGACGGCTCCTCCGGGATGCTATCTCGGCCAGTCGGGTAGACGGCTCCTCCGGGATGCTACCTTGACTCGCTCCGAGTGCTCCGGCACAAGGACTCACCCGCGGGGATAGGCGACTCCTCCGGGACACTATCTCTGCCAGGGAGCTCTTCAACTCCCCTTCCGCCAGGTAGACGGCTCCTCCGGGATGCTACCTTGGCCGGCCGGGTAGACGGCTCCTCCGGGATGCTACCTTGGCCTGCGGAATAGACGACTCCTCCGGGACACTATCTCCGTCCGGGTGCCTGCGTGACTGGCCTATGTGCTCCGGCACTGGGGGCTTGCGTCGGCACCCCTAGGGACTATGACCCCCGGGTCACTCCGAGACGGGAGCAGGTCTTCGAAGGGCATCGCGCCTAGTTCACCTGGCAATTGGGCGTCGGGTCTTCCCCACCGCTGCCAGGCCTGTGGGACTCCGCAAGGGCTTGGATTGGAGGCTAGATCAAGGGGGTTCTCTGGCCACACCAACGCTGTGGGAGCCAGTCTTTCCAGACAGACAGAGCGACGCTGTGCGGGGCAGGCCGGATGAATATGCGATTCGACAGTCCGCGGAGCACCGGCACCCGTGGACCCCCCGGTGACGTGTCACTCTCGGGGAGCGCCACGTGTCAGTTAATGACATCACCATCTCATTCTCTATAAATAGAGGTCTTGAGAATTCATTCGAGGGGGGATAACATTTGGACATTTTCACTTTCTCACTCTAGAATTCTAGAGAGAGAAACATACAGGACCCTGACTTTGGACCTAAGCATCGGACTGTGACTGTCGTCGTATATTCATCCTGCGCTATCGCCCTCGCAGCACTGCCACCCTCAAGCTCAGTCTGGGAAGCCCTTGGTCTCTGCCCTTGTTCCACCCTTGCTGTGTCTCACATCAACATACTTGGAAGCTGACTCGGACTGCAGCCTTTGTGGCACCTCCACGTAAGTACGAACCCACTTTCCTTGGCATCAGACGTTTCTCAGTTCATCATTAGGGGCATAATTAAAGCGTTCACTCCTTTGTTCTTGCTCGATGACTACGTGCAAAGTCTGACAACGAATAAAGCATATTGTGAAAAGGTGTTATACCCATACCTAAACCAACTTGGAGTTTTTTTCTTTTTGTTTTTTCTTGAAGAACTGGTACAGTAAACTACTGTACGTATGTGAGCACTCGGCTCCAAATGCATAGGATGTTGCATTTAGAAACAAACTGGACCATAAAACTGCAGCTAGGCTCCAACTGCTCTCTTTTGGGGGGCCAACTTCTCTGTGGATCCCAATGTTCACCTCACCCAAAGAGCATGTTTCGTTTAGTGATGCACAAAAAAAAATGAGTTTTTCTCATTTCCTATAAGAGTTAACTACCCATTGACTGTCAAATTATAACCCAAATTCTATTTTAGTCACTGAATTTTGATTTGTGTCAAAGTGATCACTGAATTCTTCAATTGCTCTCAATTAAGTCACTCTGTTAGATTCCGTCAAATCTAAGTCTGTTAAGTCGTTTAATTTAGGGGCAAATCCCTCGCTCAATAAATTTCTTTTTCTCTCTCTTCCTCCTCCTCCTCCTCTCCTTCTTCTTCTTCTTCTTCTTCTTTCTCCTTTCTCCTTTCTCCTTTCTTATTCCACGATTCAAACATGGAAGCTTCTCTTGCTTCTGTTCTCTCTCTGTACAGAACTTTCAAACATGGAAAGAAGCTTCTCTTACCCTCTCTAATAAACAAAGCCCAACACGCCTTTCATATGAACATCATTGTATCTTTCATTGCTTCCAACCTTGCATCTACTTTGTAAATCTCGTTGAGATTTCAGGAGTTGCAAAGTTCATCTCTGAAGAGGAGGCTTCCAGGCTTCACCAATAGATCTGTTTCTCAAGCACCAAAACAGAGCCATGGAAGACTATGTTGTAAACTTGGTTGTATTTGGTGTGATTTCGTGGACGACAGCTTTTCTACTGACAAGAATGGTCTTTCCTAAACGCTCTTTCGATTTTTGCAACCGCATAGATTCTACCCTCCATGCATCTTTGGCTGTAACCCTGGCTTCTATTTCTGTTGAAGATTGGAGGTGCCCAGTTTGTCCTTTGGCTTCAAAATCTTTTCCCCTCCAGGTAAAGCTCTACAGCGTACTGTACAAGTCCTCCACAAAAGCCAATTAGAGACCCTTAAGCGAAGAAACCCACAAGCCCGATTCCAACCCCAGTTCCAATTCGAACCCATTCAGCGTCGTTTCAATACCCGATGAATCAGTCGCCGCCGTTAACCCCACCTTCTCACATTCGGTGTCATTTCAAGACCCGATGAATCAGCCCATTGGGTTTGAGAGAGAGAGAGAGAGAGAGAGTGGTGCTCGGTTTGAAGTCACAGACACAAATCAGAGAGAGGAGGAGGAAGAAGGAGAAAAAGAAATTTATTGAGTGACGGATTTGCTCTTAAATTAAACGACTTAATGGACTTAGGTTTGACGGAACCTAACAGAGTGATTTAATTGAGAGCAATTGAAAAGTCCAGTGATCACTTTGACACAAATCAAAGTTCAGTGACTAAAGTGAAATTTGGGTTATAGTTCAGTGATCAATGTCGTAGTTAACTCTTCCCAGAATGCAATCCTACCAAGCTAAGCTATGCAATTCTAATTAGCAGACATATACACACATGCACGCGCACATAATCATAAAATTCTTCTTTCAAAGCCCGCATCAAACGGAGCAATTCTAGGTTAAATTTGGAATAAATTGGAATTAAATCCATGAATCTTACTCTTGTTTCATAACCCGGATGAAAGGAATCATAAAACACATATATAATTTTGCAAAATAAGAGATCGATCCAATATCAGGAAGAAAAAATGAGAGAGAACCCTAATTGCATTCACATACTAAGCGACACCTACATTAAAGCACTCTGAGATGAAAGAAGCATGTAGCTGCAATTGTTGTAATATATGAGAGACGCCTCCACTGAAGAATATGATCGCTACTTGGGGCTGGGGAGCATACACAGTCAAAAATTGATTAGGAAGAAGATGAGGCACATGACGAAGCTGTCAGGGTAAAATAGTTACTTATGTGTATCTTTTAAGGACTTAGCATTGCACGCGTTCATTGTATAAGTCAGTTGTGGGTGACTTAGAGTATTGTCCTTTACTTAATGTACCAACTTATTATCTTAAGTGGTAGAAAAAGTATATTATCAAACGCATTTAATTTGAAATAATTAAAATTTTTTAGTTCTAACTGATGAATTTCGTTATCAAACAGAATCTTAGTAATTATTTTCACGATTTTCATATTCAGTTTGAAAACAGTTCACTAGCTACTGAGTGAATTGCTACGTTATCAAACACGATCATTGCTCTAAACGTAGTAATTGGTTCAAGTTTTGGATGCACCTCGTGTAGTGGCAGTCATTAATTAGTCTTCACAAAATATTGCACTGAATTCAAATCTAAGTTTGAATAGGTGATGACAAGAATATATATAATAAATAGTATCATGACACCCTTATAGTCCTTAAACATAGCATCTTAAAATCTATAAAACTGAATTAATGTCTAAACGTAAAAGAAAAGGTGAATGTGCATATAGTTTTATGCATTTTCCTTTACATTTATTGCAAAAGGAAAGGACGAAGTTAGCCCTGTAAATTTCAAATCAATCTCATCATTTGGAAGAAGATAGCAGACATACTTCACATGAATCCAGCCCCGTAATCATAGACACTTAAGATCTCAGTTCAATCTCATGATCTGGAGGAAGATAGTAGAAAAACTTCACATGAAGTCAACCCCATAATTTCATAAATTAAGGTAACGTTTGAAAATGTTTTTGTTTTCAGTTTTCAAAACTGAAAAAAATATTACCCTTTGATAAACCGTTTTAGTTCTTTTTTCCCTTTCAGATTTATAAACCAGTTTTCAAAATGTGGCTATTTTGAAAAACTTCGATACCATTTGAAAACTGATTGGTTTTTAGTTTTGTAAACTGGAAAAAAAAAAAAAAAAAAGGCGTTTAGCACTCGGTTTTTGTTTTTTTTTTTTCAGTTTTGAAAACCAGTTTTTTAAACATAACTGTTTTTGAAAACTCTCATTTAGGAATTTTGGGTTTCCAGTTTTTGTTTTTGTTTTGAGACCCCCTCCCTTCTCCTCCCACCGCTGCCGGCTGGCCACCGCCACTGTAACTAAAGAAAAAACTCAAAATAAAAACTGGGTAATCAAACACTCAAAAGAAAAAATTCAAAATAAAAACTGAGTAAACAAACACTAATTTATTTTTGCAAAAAATAAAAAGTAAACTGGTTTTGATTTTTGTTTTTTTGAAAACAAAAAACCAAAATTGTAAGTGATTTCAAACAGATTCTTGGAGTTTTTCATTTTTTTTCCCTTTAAAATTCACCTTTTAACTTTTGTTGGAAGTATTTTATATCTCTTTTTTCCTTCAATCTTCATCACCAAAACCTATAACCTAACAACACTGAACCACCGACGTTGCCAACCACCATACCCATTGATCGTCATCGCCGCCGCCACCACCACCACCCCTGAACACCAAAATACAAACACTGCCAATCACCACAGTCACTGACCGTCGATCTGCCACCACCACTGATGAACACACCCAAACTTGCCAATACCGTTAACCACCATAGCCACTGATAACCACAACCACCACCACCACCACCACAACTGACCAACACCGCCAAACACCAAACCCTCTAACATCGGCCACCCATAGCATCCTACAAATAAACTGTCCAGTCGCTTCAAGGCCGTGAGACTATGAGAGCTTTACATGGTTTCTGAAACCCTCAGAGAAAATCCACATGTAGCCTTTGTTAGCCAGCATACCCATGGAAAAAATTGGGGGAAAGAATAACAAGCGTAGTAAGTAGGGATGTGACTCTTTGAACTCAAAAGGCTGTGTTTTCGCACAAGTCAGTTACCATCTCACGAAAATACGAATCGTGGAAGTCATATAATAAGTAAGTCGATAAAAAGTTCACCATAAAAAAAAGAGGAAGTAAGATGTTGTGATAAGCCTAGGCACACTAGAGAAGTTACACTAAGAAAACAAAACTCTTTGTTCCTTCCTTTTCTTCGCAACGCAAATGAAAGAGAAAGGTCTAATCGTTTACCTTTGGCCTCTTGAAATTTTACGTTGCCACAAAACGTTGCCATCACAACATCATTAAAACAACTATCATCACTGGAAATAATTTTCACATTTAGGATAGTAAATCACAAAAAGATTAATAAGCTTATAACAATACATGGGTATCCATTAGAAATTGTCGGATATAACTTACTTTTTTTAGTCACCTAATGATGGTCAAAGCTTGAGACAAGGTATGTAAAGTCTGCACATACTATCTCTCAAGCTCTAGGATTGTGTGCATCATCACTTGGTCAAGAATCATTCATATCAATCTACAGCTGCCGCAACAATCTAGTTTCTTCCTTTCATTTCAGAGTTCACTAATAAGCTATATTCTGCGAGTTTGTCAGGGTGTGCAATTTTTTAAATTAACCTTCGACTTAGACGTTTGTGTTGTGCAAGATGTGTTTCTACCATTATGGCACGGTTATAATTTAGGTATAATAACATGGGATGTACTCGCAATTAGTTTCAATTGTCTGGCATAATTGTTTAATTTATGTAAAATTTTTGTTCAACTTATTATGACTTCTAAAAGAGAGAAGGGAAGAAGATAATTACTAGCTTTTAACCCGCGCGTTGCATGCGGATAAGATTTATCAAAATTACAACAATCTCAAGTAAAAAATAACAAAAATATGTTTTGAAGTCATAATAAGTTCAACAAAAATTTTACGGCAGTAATTTGATGAACATATCCATCCAACCCATAAAAGTTACTATTCTAATTATCTTCTTCCCTTCTCTCTTTTAGAAGATGGAGGAAAAAATTCTGATAAAGTAGGTGTTGTAATTAAGCAAAGCAAAAAAAATAAAAAAAATCCAATTATGATATTAGACTCAAGAAAATGCTTAGCTTATTGCAAAGATGCGGTTTGACTTTTTGCCAAAGCAAAGTCGCTTTGATTTTGATTGAACTACCTACTTCTGAAACTGTAGATAATTTTGGTAAAAGTTATATAAACTTTGTCATTACGGCTAACAAAAAATATTTAAGCAAAGCAAAGCCAATA
Source organism: Escallonia rubra (assembly GCA_033065855.1). Classification (NCBI taxonomy): domain Eukaryota; kingdom Viridiplantae; phylum Streptophyta; class Magnoliopsida; order Escalloniales; family Escalloniaceae; genus Escallonia; species Escallonia rubra. The sequence goes on along the minus strand of JAVXUO010002219.1, from coordinate 385,424 downwards.
TAAGCCATTGAATCAAATAACTTTAATTTATCTTCACACCTTTGACTAAAGATTCAAAATTAATCAAAAGTCAGTCTTTAGGCAATGAAATGGTAACAAAAGCCGATAAATCAGTATAAATTGTAAAATCATGAGCAGAGTTTTCTTCAAACTTTTCCCGTAGATAACTAATAACAATAATATTAACCCTAGGCAACTTAGAGAAATTGATGTAGAAAATAGCATGCACAATGTTCTTATATGATAGATGGTAAAAGAATTATAAAAATGCCATGCTTGCCATATCGCTTGTGAGAGATTCCATACAACATAAATGTCTTCATTTGTAGGAAATAACGGATTCCATTTAGCATACGGGGCCTGCATTTGAAGTCATTTTCATTGTAGGAAATAAAATATCACAATATAATACTGGTCAAAGTATAAATCACGACATTAGTTTTCTTTAGGGACATATCGTTTATGGGCCGAAAGAGAGAAAACATAGGAGATATTTTAGAATAATTTTATTTAAATCTTGAATTAACACTAAGGATGACAATCACATAATTAATTAGATGGGAGAGAAATATTTGAGCAAATTTGATCCAAAAGTTTAGGCTGATCAAGTGGGCGCGAGAGGAAATCAAGGCCTTGAAAAGAGAGGAATGCAATTAGTTGATAAGGTAGGATAAGTTGTAACCGAAACTATCAATGTATGTCAAAAGAAAATTATGTAACAAAAGTACATGATTTTGCAACAAAAAAGGAATTTAAATTCAAATTCAAATTAGTTGAATAGGTGAGAGAAACATGTGACCAAAAAGGGAAAACAAAATATATTAAAAAAAATTTATCCACGTGTCAAAAGGAGAGGATGTCCACATAAGCGGTGACGTGGACACTTTCTCTCAGATTCGGCTATATATATAATTAGATTTAGCCTCGAAAATAAAGGTTTTGATAATCAAAGATGTCAACAAGTTAGATAGCGCTTGAAATCACTTCCAGTTTTAGTTTTCTATTTCCAAAAAAATAAAAATCAGTTTAATTTTTATTTTTTACAAAAATAAATGGGTGTTTGATTACCCATTTTTTATTTTGAGTTTTTTCTTCTTTGGTGGTGGTTTGCAGTGGCGGTTGTGGTGGCCGGCTGTGGCCCACCGACGGTCGCCAGCGACGGCTGCCGGTGCCGGTGGCCGACGGGAGGCAGTGGTTGACCTGCGGGCTGCAATGCCTGACAGTGGTCGCCGGCGGCAGGCGACGACCGATGGCTGTGGCGGTGGGAGGGTGGTGGTGGTCTCAAAAGAAAAACCAAAACTCATAAATGAGAGTTTTCAAAATAACCCTACTTTAAAAACTGAAGGAAGAAACAAAAAAACCGAAAACTGTGTGTCAAACGCGTTTTTTTCGTCCAAATTACAAAACTGAAGACAAAAAGGAAATCAAACAGAGCCTTAAGTTAGAAATCACTATAATAACTTGGCTCTAATTCAAACATTTCCATCCCGTAAGAGTAAAACTCAATTGTTATAAGGATTTGTTTTGTTATCGAATTTCAGTTTGCTTGTTGCATATACCTCCGAAGCTAATCTCATTCCCATCGAAACAAAAGGAGGCTTGGCTTCGTACGACACGGCCTACACCAAATGGAGCAACAATACGAATGTGATGTGCTATGCATGGCTTTTCGACTTACTCTCGCCTGAAATTCGATATATTAATGTCTCATACTTGGGAGTCATGCTAGCAAGCTTGTAGATGCTTGTTGAAAGCTTTAACAATCGATAAAAGTATGTACGAGTTAAACATGATCTGAATGCCATGTTTGTGTACCATTCATATCATGCCTGTACCGCACAAACTTTTATTAGTTGATAAATTCCTTCACCCTCCAACAAGCAATTTGCATGCTCGCAAATCAAAGCAACCAAACTTGGGTCGAAATTTTGCGGACGAGTAAATCACAAACTAGTGTTTCCCTTCCATGCATGTGTCTCATCCTCACAACAAACCTTATAAGTGGTGTTCCTCCTCTCCGGAGTAATCAGGGTACTTCGAAGCAGAGCTTGAATTGTCGGAACCTAAGTGCTTGTTTTGCTTACATCTTGGAAACTACAGTGGCTTGTAGGATTGCAACAAGCAATCTAAAACTGTTGAAGAAGAAAGTCTAATCAGAATTAAGTGTGTACACATGTGGTTATATGGTGGAAACTTTTGAATTGAATCTAAGATTCTTTCTGTAGTCCATTCAAATTTGTTGTAACAATTAAGTGTCCACATCTTTGATTATCAAAAGAAGATTATCCTACAAAGACGCTTATTCTCATGCAAGACAATCCCAACATGACGTAAAAGACAAAAATAATCTCAAAACGTTATTATTCCAGCCAACTAGAACAAGCCCTTGAAACAGGGTTTTGATCCGTGGCCTTGACTGGTCATTAAAATGAACAAACAAAAATGAGATTCTGTAGTATAGCGAGGGAGGTGCAATTTGAAGATATTAGGGCTTTTTTTTAGTTAGAGAACACCGAAGAGGGTGAGCCTTGGCACAATAGTTAGGTTGCTCCATTGTCAGTTGGAGGTCACGGGTTTGATATGCAGAAACAACCTCTTCAAGAACGTGAGCGAACACTGCAATAGGGAAAGCCTTGTGTACTTTGCCACCCTTTCCTTTTCTAACTATATATATATATATGAAAACATATCTTAATTGCAACAAAACTCTATTAGAAGCCTCAAGAGTATGTCTACTTTTAGGCCTTCCGGCAGGCAGATTGAAACCCGGCAACTGTAACATTATTGTGCCATTGCTAAGGATGAGAGAGAGAACAGAAGAGATGAGATACTCGAGTGCTCGAGGTGAATTACAGAGAATTATAAGAACTAGGACCAAATATGGAGGTCGCAGCGGATGTTTGAGTGGTCATGCGGTGTTGATCGAGAACCAATTTGCAAAATTTAAATGAAACGGCATACAAAAAAATACTTTTCTGAAAACATTTTGAGAAAATCCTTTCCAAGAAATGTTTTTACGTAGGCGTATTTTCAAAATCAATAATAAAAGTAAGGTCTAATCCCACAACTGTACCATAAAGTTTACCCCCCAGTACAACTTTAGTATTCAAGTTTGAAAGTGTGCCAAAAAAGTACCCAACTTTGACGGACGACGGATGCCGTTAAAAAATTCGAGAGATAGGACCGTCAATAACAAAAAAATAGATCTAAAAAATACGCCGATTTTCAAAGAAGTACCTAACTTAAAAAAAGCGTACTAAATCAGTTCCTCAATTTTTTGTCTTCCCTCATTTAATCAAAACAAAAAAAGAAAAATACATTAAAAATTAGGGCTAATTACATCTATATCCCTGAGGTTTGAGAATAATTACAGATAATGACAATAGTTTGGCAAAATTACACTTATGTCCATTGACCAAACGGAATGTTAAAAACCCTAACGGTTTCAATAAAATGACTTCATTACCCTCAAGTTATAAATCTATTTATTCAAATGCCATTATCTTAAAAATTCTCTCTTAAATTCTCTTAAAATTGTCTCTATTAAATTCTCTTAAATTCTCTCTCTCTTCCCCCACCACCCCACCACTGCTACCACCTTCCCTCCACCCCACCACTGCTACCACCTTCCCTCCATCCCACCGCTGCTACCACCTTCCCTCCACCCTGTCGCTGTTGCGCCTCCCATTCCCCACTGCGACGTAGAGAACGAGATCGATGAGATCACGGCCAACCAGCCACGGCGAGGCAGCAACAAGTGGCGGCGAGATAGGCGAGATCGTCGAGATCGTCGCATTATAGAGGGAGAGAGTTGCCGGCTGTGTGGGTTTGCGAAGGGATTGCCGGCAGCGTGGGTGTGGGAGAGGCTTGCGGCGTGGTGGGGTGGTGCGGGGAGAGGCTGCCGACGTTGATGAACCGAGACTGAAACAAGTCTCTTGAAACCCTAACTCTGAAGCAGATCTTCGAAGCTCGGCCTTTTTAATCAGAATGCTGCGACAGTTGACGGCAACTCCATCTTCGGCACTGTCACCTCGATTTGCGGACAAAATAGAAGCGTTGTCTGGATCTCTCGACAATCACCATCGCAATTCTCAGCAGCTGCCTTTTTCTGATTTAATTAGCCTTTAATAATTTTATGGATCATGTTCTGATTGTGGAACTATGTGGAATTCGTCTTTACGGGGTTGTGATTGTAATGAACAAGGGAGGCGGGGTAAGATTTGGGGTTTCTGTGCACCACCCGACGGTGGATTAGGGTACCGACGGTGCTGTGATGGGGTGATTGGGTCTTAGGTCATGGATTAGGGACCAGCGGCGCTGCGATGATGCCGGCGTCTGTGCTTATTCGGTGGTTTGGTGTGGCTTTGGTGGTGGTGCACCGGTGATCAATCTCAGTCGGGCATATACAGACAAAGAAAGACTTTAAAAAAAAGAAAAAGAAAGACTTAAAAAAAAGCTAATTCTTAATTTTGTTAAAAAAAAAAAACCAGGTGTATAAGGGCATATACAGTATAAGGGCATTATTGTCATTTTAAAAATACATAATGATGACATCAGCCAAAAAGTACAATTTTTTAACGAAACCCTAACAGATGGACACGGGTAATACATTTGAAACACTTTTGGTCACGGAATGTTACATTTTGAAACTTTGTGTCCTTGACTGTAATTACCCCATAACCTCAGGAACATAGGTGTAATTAGCCCTAAAAATTATTGAGAAATTTTCAACAATTTTTCTCTTCCTTAATTTAATCCTTTAAAAAAAACTCTCTAAAGGAGATGGAGGAAGACGATTTGCAGTGAGGGCCTCCCCTTCCCACCTCACAACAATGGGAGTTGGAGGGGGAAGGGGCGGTAAACAGGTTTTGTGGAGGAGAGGCTGTACAGTAGAGAGAGAAAGGAGGGGACAAATTGGCTTGGTTGGATTATGTTGCGATTCATCCTGCGTGTACATGTGGGATTCTTGGTGGCACAGGGCTCCCGTAACTCCCTGTAGCAAATGGTATTAGAGCCCACGGCAAACGACCCGGGCTTGCTCTCTTAGCAGTGATGGACCTAGCTCAAGGCTCTTGGAATAACGTAACATGTTGGCTCTAGGGGAGTCGTGGTAATGAGGCCGTATGCTCAGGAACACCTTAAAGGAGCATGTATGTGGCTCCTAGGTGGAGCTGGCGCGACGACTCATGTAGAGCGGTGAGCAAGACTCTAGTGGGTGTGAGCTCTGGCACACTATAGAGGAGTTGCCTCATGCAACTTGTGGAGAGTGCACTCAAAGAGATTGAACTCAAGGGGGAGCTGGATGTGCTGGGCCCACACGTGAGGAGGAGAGTAATAAGCTGTGTGCAGTATTAGTCACACCGGATAAGAGTAAAATATAAGATGGGCATATATATTTTTTGGTTGGACGGTAAGGAGTATCCTCGGACCAGCTTTAACGTTAATCGAGACTATGTCCCCTCCCCAGGCGATCTTAAGGGCGCACCAGGCTCCCCACACTTCTCGCTGCAAAACTCGAACTCTTGCACAACTTAATTTGCATATGCGTTCTACAAGGAGAGATGAAGACATTCCCAAACATGTGAGAGACATAGTAACAAAGTATTTTGGCGATAATTCTCATATCCTTTTTAGTGAGATCTCAAATTGATAAAACAATGACCTTTTGGCTTTCCCCTAGCATGACTAAAAGCACAAGTGGCCTCTTGGCTTTCCCATCCTATCCATCTATATTTTTGACATCTCAAAAAGGAGAAGCAAAATACAGTAAACTATGTTTCAAACTGATTAGGGTATGCAAGAACTATATGTGTATGACATATAAACTGGCCATATCAGATAGCATGACTAAAACTAATTTACTCGTGCCATGACGGCATTATAGATGTTACCTGTCACATATGAGGGGGTTGTAGAACGTCTTATTGGTCCCTCTTTGGATAATCGCATAATTGAAGACACTGAGGACTGGCATTATGAACCAGAAAACGCTCCAATTTCTGGGTTTTAGGATCATACGAAAAAGCTCAATAGTCGAGTCATTTTTTTACATCTGCAAGGCAAAAGAAAGATTAAGATCTTAGCACAAATCACAACTAGCGAAGGGAACGGGCAAGACCAAACCCTGGCTTCCCCACCTTAGCATTTGAAGAATCGAATTCTCCTACCTTAAACTGAATTGTGGATCTTCAATTCTTACATACTGTTTTCCTTTCAACACAGATCTGATTCCAGTTCTGCTCTTTGCTCACCAGATTTTGAATCTGTTTGGAAAATTTGGGGAGCATATAGTGTCAAAATCGATATAAAGCAGTTTCTGGCATTAGACATGCATCAATACAAGCTGAAAGTGATGAATCAAGCCACAAAATGCAATTACATGGACATAAAACCGTAAATTGATCTTACCTTGAAATGAAACCATATATCAAGCCTATCGCTGCCATTATAATGTCAAACTCCATATAAATCACCATATATCTTGCTACTCTTGCACTTTAATTGTTTCTAATGAGAAAACAAAAAGGGAAGGGAGATGAAGGTGGGTTGTAGAGGTGACGTCGCGGTGGACTTGCAAAATAGATGACACAGGCAAAGATGAGAGAGACCATGTGTGACATTACTGGAAGATTTGAGGTTTTTTTTTTTGGTTAATTGAAGAGATAAGACAGATTAAATTGATAGATGCTTCACTCTAACAGAATTCTTGCTATGCAGCAGATAGTAAAGGATTCTGATGAAGCGGTAATTTTTTCTAACAGGAACCCAGCTATTGAAGGATCTGAAGAGGCGATCAAACATGAAAATGGAGAAGTTTGTTGCCAATTCTCTGAAAGTCGGGACCGGATAGGACATCACACCGTTTCAAGAATGAAAGATATTTAGGTAATTAAATTGTAACTATAAGCAAGAGTGCTATACTCCAGCTGATCTCCCAGCTTGGCAATGGCTAACTGCACTTGAATGGGCTTCAGGTCAAGCAAGACCAACAGTGGCAAAGAATGGGGTTTTCTACATAGACTCCTACATTAGTATTTGTAAAATTTGATGAGAGTAACACTAGGCAGAAAGATTTTGTGCAACCATCTCATTTCATTCACTTGCACTAAAGTATCAAACTACTGCAGAATAGAAAATCTTCTAGAGCTGAATAATCATTCTGCAAAATCCCCTTGATCAGCACATAACCTCACTATCATCCCTGTTCTTCAGGTGGCAAATGTAGTCTCCATAACAAGGCCACTCAGAAGACGAATAGCTGCTTAAACAACTTTTCTGCAGAATGCCCAAAGCTCTTGATCTTGGCACAAAAACAAATGTGAACATCTATTCCTGTGAAGTAGTATCACAAGTATGGCCCTTGTAAGCAATCATAAGTTCCTCAGCATCATCCCTAAACTCCGAAACAAACTCCTTCAAGAACTCTTTCTCTCCTAAGAACAGGGCTGTATAAAATATCGAGTCTTTCTTCAACAGCCTCTTTGCCTTCAGGATCTGAATAACTCTGTACCGAGGGATCACTCTCCCCTCCAGGCTAAACATCAAGCATACCGGTCGACGGATCAGCACTGTCTTTTCACACTTCACAGTGTTCATGAAGAAGTCAACTCCAATCCTCAACTTTTCTTCTCCGGTGGCAAGCAAGGTCGGTGCTTTCCTAAACATTTCCATGCATTCAGCCTCCAAGAACCCCAAACTCCTGAACAGGTCAAGTTTGCGGTACAGGTACTTCGTCGGGGACCCAACAGCAAGCGCGTGAATGAACATCTTAGAATCAGCCGAAAATCCCATTTCTAAAGCCCCGGAAACACTTTCCCTAAGCTGGGATTCAGGCTGGCTGACAACCCGAGGTTGCCTCCTCAAGAGCGCCGAGAGGCGGGAGCCACTGATCCCAAAAGACTCTAAATACGAAATGTTTGAAACCAACCTAGACTGGCGCGTGCCTATCAGATTGAAACCCCCGTTTAGACGGACCCAGTCGTCACTAGAGAGGTACTTGTTGAGAAAATCCATGCGGGGTTTCAGCTTTTTGCGCAAACTACAAGAGAGGAGTGTCGAATTCTTGGAAACGAACTTACCCAGATCGGGACCGGTGATGCCCAGTCGCTTAAAGAAGAGGAGCTTGGGTTTGAGGATCTTGTCGATGTTGCAGAAGAGGATTACGGGGGTGGCACTGACCGTAGAGCGGATCTGGGGATCGGAGAATTCGTGGATTTTGAGGAACTGGACGACGGACCGTGCGTGCTCGGGGGGTTGGGCGCGATTTACAGATTGGCTGCATATTGAGAGGGCTCGTGAATTGGGTAAGCCTAAGGAGTGGACCAGGTAATCGAAAAGGACAGGGTTCAGGGTTGCAGATGAGGATGAGGTGAAATGGTGGGATTGAGCGAGAGAAGAAGAGAAACAGAGGAAAGTGTTGTGGGAGTGAAGAAGAAGATTGCGAGTGCGAGAAGGCAGCAGAGCGAACATCATGCGCAGTCTCACACAATCCCCGTTGATGACAAAACCCAAAACCCTTGAACCAGCCACAATATGCGATCCCTCATAAACTAATCGCAGCCGTCAGATTTCTTCGCTGATGTAGCACTCAAACACATAACAAAAGACTCCTAATATCGTGTTTTTATCGGTACCTTATAAATGTACATTTATATTTTGAACCATTAATACTTCAAAAATTATTTAAGATAGCAAAATATTTTGTCAGGAATATAAAAAACGACAATCACATATGAGAATTAGAATAAATACTTCACAAATTCAAAGTTTTCTTTTCTTTTCATGACGGTAATGTCCAAATTGACTATGAGTTACTCCCTCCGTCCCTAAAAGAGTGATTCATTTAACTTTGCACTTATATTAATGATTTATGTTATATATTGTGTGTTTTTCCCATTTTACCCTTTAGAGAGATGGGGGAAAAGAGTGGGTCATGAGAGAGAAAATTAGTTGGTTGAGTGTTAAATGTGGAGAGAAAAATCGAATACAAAAATGTAAAGTGGTGGGTCAGGAGAGAGAAAATGAGTTGGTAGAGAATTAAATGTGGTGAGAGAAATAAAATAAAAAAAAGTATATAAATGGTAAATATGTAAAAATACCTGCAAAATCTTCCTTAATTTGGAAGTGATCAATTTTTCTGGGACGGTCTAAAAAGAAAATATGATCAATTTTTTAGGGACGGATGAAATATTTTTTTTCATATACTTGAAACTACTAAAATAACAATTTACGCCACATATTCAATTTAAATATAAATTCTCAAACTCTACGATATAACTCATATACTCCTATAAACTCAAATAAAAAAATAGATAGAAAAGAACTAAACCAATTATAAGTTTAAATCAGACGCAGTTTTCCTTATCTATAGAATAAAGATAAGGGCTAATTACACCTATGTTCCTCAGGTTTGGGGGTAATTACAAGTAAGGACAATAGTTTGGACAAATTACACTTGTGTCCATCGACCAAACGGAACCCTAAAAATCTTAACGGTTTTAATGAAAAGATTGTATTGCCCCTGAGTTAGAATCTTATTTTTTTTTAATGTCATTACTTCATTAAAAAAAAAAGACTTTATTCCATCCTTACTTTACTCTTAACCCCTCCCCCCCCACCCACCTCACCTGCCTCCCCCTTCCCCGTCACCCACCCACCCCTTCTTCCTCCCCTTCCCCGGCGCCGCACCCCACCTGCCTCCCCCTTCCTCGTCACCCCGTCACCACCTACCTCCCCCTTCCCCGTCACCCGCCAACCCCGTCTTCCTCCCCTTCCCCGGCGCCGCACCCTGCCTGCCTCCCCCTTCCCCGTCTTCCCCGTCACCCCGTCACCGCCCACCCCGTCTACCTCCCCCTGAAACCGGCTGAAACTGCATCGCGACTTCGGCTGAAACCACTCCGCATGTATGGGAGATCTGCGGCGAAGGTGGAGATCTATCACGGCGGCGACTATGTGGGGCTGAGGGAAGGGCAGCGACGACGTGGGTTTGGGGGAGGGGAGGAGGCTTGGGTTACCGGCGACATGGGTCGAGGGAGGGAGCTGGGGCTGCCGGCGACAAGATTCCAGATGTGGATAAACCCTAATTTCAAAATTAGGGTTCTGAAACCTTAATTTTAAGGTTTCAAAACCCTAACTTTTAAATTAAGGTTGATTTTGAAATCCTAATTAAATCATTTGGACATTTGAAAGCTTAATTTGCAAATTTTAAAAGCTTAATTTGCAAATTAGTTTCAAACCCTAATTTTAAAGAATTAAGAGTTGATATCCCAATTTAAAAATTATAAAAATTATTCAGGATATACTGTACAATGGCAGTATTGTCATTTTTAAAATACAAAATGATGAAAATTACACTTTTTGGACGGAAACCTGACGGTTGGACACGGGTGATACACTTGAAACACTTTTGGTCACAGAATGTTACATTTTGAAACTTTGTGTCCTTGACTGTAATTAACACATAACTTGAGGGACATATGTGTAATTAGCCCTAAAGATAAAGATAGAAGTTAATTAGACTATTGGTGTCATAAAAAGCAAATTAGGTAAAGGTATAAGTTTTGTAATTCTATTCCCTCCGTCCTAAAAAACTGATCATATTTCCTTTTTAAGTCGTCCCACAAAAAGTGATCACTTTCAAATTAAGAAAGATTTTATAGGTATTTTTACATACTTGCCATTTTTATACTTTTTTTATTCTATTTCTCTTACCACATTTAATTTTCTACCAACTCATTTTCTCTCTCCTAGCCCAGCACTTTACACTTTTTTATTTTATTTCTCTCTCCATATTTAACACTCTACCAACCAATTTTCTCTCTTATGACCCACTATCTTCCCCCCTCTCTCTAAAATGTAAAATGGTAAAGACACACAATATATAACCTAAAATCTTTAATATACGTGCAAAGTGAAATAGATCAATCTTTTAGGGACGGAGGGAGTATTACATATCATCTCTATTTATCACTAGATTGATTTTATGAATAATTATTAATACATCTTTGTTTTAACCTCTTTTGTAAAACTTTTGTGCATGATTATATCTTCTTAAAAGAACAATACATGAGATATCCATGTAAAATATATGACAATGCAACTGCAACACTATGCCATCTTTCGTTAAATGAAAATTAAACATGTAGCTTCACGAACTTTAGCACTTTGCCTAACCAATTGATTAAATAACTGGATTTAATTTGATCACTAACATTTAGATAAATTTTAAGTACAAAATTGAAATATCTACAATCCTATGTGAAATAAAAAAATAAATATTAAATTAAATGTTGTACCTCACAAGTCCATAATTTCTTCAGACCTTACCCAATCAATATGTGAACTCAAATAAACTTCAAGTACAAAAAAAATATGTAGTAGTATGTGAAATAAGAACTAAATAATAAACAAGTATTGTATCTTATAAGTCCATGATTATTTTATACTCTACTCGATCAATACATGAACTTCCTAATATTTTGTTTTCATCATAATCACCTACATACACTCCAAAAGAAGAGCCCAACAATCTAAGAAGCAAATGTAAAGTAAGCAAAGATAAGAGCGTAGTATTCTTAGGCCATTGCATCCCTATCTATCACTAATTATAATATATATTTGTTTACCTTCAATAATCTATAAAGTTCTGATAGAACACTATGACTTTTTATGAGATAAGTTTAATAATAATTGTGATGACGTGCATCCAAAAATTATGGTTTTTAAAGTAGCTATAGTCTTCTAGTGTTAATTAAAAATAACTTTCGAAAATTTGAAGAAAGCTCTGAATTGACTTTGGATTACCAATTTGGTCATCTAATCTACGAGAAAATATTTACGGATTGGAGATCTAAGGTGTCTGCCGATAGGGTCTTTGACACCTCATCATACACTAAAAATCAGTCTCTAATTGCTTTTAATAACTTTTATACGAAATAAGAACGAGTAAGAAACATACCTAATTTAACCTGATTTTGGTTTGAACTCAAAAACTGGGGCTGAGTGACCTCTACACACCTGATTGGGCTAATTGGAATAAAAACCTCGTAGTTCCGACCATAAAGAAGGCGACTTAAACCCTGATATGTAGTTTTGAAAATATAGTTTTATCAACTACTCCTATCGAATTAAGTGGTGGAAAATTGGTTTTTTTTTATTACTTTCATGGACCAATATCAGATCGCGGTGAGGGGATCTAACCTAGTCCACTTAAAGCCAAAAAAAGAGAAAGGTAGAGAAGTATAACTTTCAACTTAGGCTGCCTGATTGCAGGTTTGGACATATGAATGATGCAAGAATGATACAAGTGTATAAGTGCATGGGGGAGGGGATCACAAGACTATTCTCTCTCTCTCTCTACAATACCTCATGAAAGTTTATCGACCTTACCTCATGAAAATTTATCGACCTCTTTGAGGATTTTCAATGTGTTTAGGGACTGCTTGAGGGCTATTTACTTATAGGTTTGGGTTGTAAAAAAAGCTGCACAAAGAGAACGAGATGCAACCTTTGCTGCCACCCAGAGAAAAAGACGAAAGTACCCTTACCGACGGGTACACTTTAGCTGCCAAGGTCTATCAGACTGTACACTAGTGTATCGATCGATACACATCATTTTCCTCGAGTTAATGGTGCTGCACTCTCTTGAGTTTAATGCCACACACCTATAAGAAGTCAAACCATAGTTAGTTACTGCAGTCAATCAAGTCAAACCATAGTCTCTAAGTTACATAATTTTACCTATGTTTCTCTTTGTTCAATTACTCCCCTTCTTGTACAGACACTTACTAAAATTTTAATCCTATTTCCGTTGCTATACGTGGGCTATACTGAAGGCATTAGAGGAATTATTAAGGGATTTTCATTGCAGCTTGATTCCTCATAGGTTCAACATTAGATGTTGAGGCTTGCTAGTTCCTTGTTGGTCTTTGATACAATTAATAAATAAAGAATGGAAATGCAGAAATGATTGCTGTAATTAATAAAGAAAAAGACACATATGTAGTAGTGAAGCCTTACATATGGCTGTCTAAATGGCCTCCTTTTGGCAATTCAGTTACACACAATATTTTTTTTCAAAATTTTGGCAATTCAGTTAGATTGTTCTCTCCGCGTCTTAATAGAATCGGAGATTTTCGATATTGTCAATAGAAGTTCTTCAGGCTTTGTTGTATCCTAAAAATGAATTTTTCTGCATCTCATTAGCAAACTCTAACATCTTAAAGAAAGTGTTATTAGATATGCCTCAACGCCTTTTTGTTGTCATTTCAGAGACCTTTTTTTTTTCCCCACACCAGGATTGATGGCAGTTCAAAGTAAGCTAAAAGTAAAAGACAAGCACAAAACTTGTGATATCTAGATAGTAACGGATTAAAGGTTTCACCTCTAGCTATGATCATGCCCCTGGTGAAGAGAGCACAAGTGATAATCGTGTCTCATCATCAGCGTCAGTTACTTCAAAGCATCTGAAGGTGACTACAGAGAAGATTTTTCCTCAAGAGTGAAGAATGTGTCTGGGCTTTTGCAGTTTGGCAGAATCACCATTCTTGAAGCTAAAAACTACAAGTTGATCATATCTGATGGCTTCCAAATCGTTCTGCAGTGCCTTGGCTCCTCTCTTAGTTACCCATATTCTCCTCCATTTGAATCCAATGAATGCGTACAATCTTAAGCTATCAAGTTACATAGTTCATACTGAGAGCCAGGCAAGGCCATCTCGGTTCTCGACTCAAGATGAATGGTATAGCTCTATGATCGATTCAGTCACCGACCGAAATGTGAAATTATTCACTGAGCCCCGGATCTTCTATACGTATGATGTCGTTTTCCATGGCTTTGCAGCAAGATTGACTGGTCAAGAAGCCGAAAAATTCACCCAAGTGCCTGGAGTTTTTGCTGTATTTGAAGACAAAGCCACATCAAGGCTTGACACTACCCGGTCCCCAGACTTCCTTGGCCTAAATATGGATTATGGCCTCTGGCCAGACACAAACTTTGGAGAGAACATTATTATAGGCTTGGTTGACTCCGGAATTTGGCCGGAGAGTGAGAGCTTCCAGGACAGTGCGGTTGGACCAATACCCTCTAGGTGGAGAGGTGCTTGTGAAGCAGGAAGCGGGTTCAATTTTAGCAATTGTAACAGAAAGCTCATCGGTGCAAGGTTCTTCCTAAAGGGGATTGAGCACTACATGTCTGGGAGATCAATGGAAGAGTTTGGGGATTATCGTTCCACGAGAGATGGAGAGGGACATGGCACACATACTGCTTCAACTGCAGCCGGATCTCAGGTTGTGAATGCTAACATATTTGGTTTTGCAGAGGGCAATGCTCGTGGGATAGCAACTAAGGCTCGCATTGCTATGTACAAGGCTTGTGCATCTGTATGCATTGACTCTGACATATTCGCTGCCATGGAAAGCGCTATCAAGGATGGAGTAGATGTACTATCACTGTCTCTTGGATCACAAGATAAGCCATATCATGAAAATGTCATAGCGAAAGGGGCATTTGCAGCTATGGCAAAGAACATATTTGTTTCCGGTTCAGCTGGAAATCTTGGACCTCAGGCGTATTCCATCCATAACACGGCCCCATGGATAACCACAGTGGGGGCTGGATCTATCGATCGAACTTTCCCAGTTAAAGTTCTACTCGGAAACAACCAGACTGTTGTTGGCTCTTCTCTTTATGCTAAGAAGATCAGCAATAACAGCTTTCCACTCTCATATCTTGGAATTTGTAGCACTATCAACGTGATTCCTGACAACGTCAATGGAAAACTAGTAGTTTGCAACAACAGTAAACACCAAGCCTTGACAAATGGATTTTTAATTGAGGCAGCAGGTGGTGCTGGCCTGATTCAGATAAACCGGAAAAGTGAAGGGGAAGGGCTCATTGCAATTGCTTACACATTACCTTCTGCAACATTGGGCTATAAGGCAACACTTGAACTACTCTCTTACATTAACTCAACAAAAAATCCTACAGCAACCTTTCAAGCTCATAATCTTACAGTTATAGGCAAAGATAGAGCACCAATTGCCTTGAGCTATTCTTCAAGAGGTCCAAATCCAATTGTTCCAGAAATCCTCAAACCTGATCTTATTGCTCCAGGTCTCAACATTCTTGCAGCGTGGCCTCCTAATATAGCTCCAACACGCTCTTTCAGTGACACGAGAAGAGTAAAATTCAACACAGACTCTGGAACCTCCATGGCCTGTCCCCACATTGCTGGTGTTGCTGCACTTATCCGCGCTTCCCATCCCAACTGGTCCCCTGCAGCCATCCGGTCAGCACTTATGACTACGTCCTCGACCACTGACAATAAGTACCGCCAAATTGCTAGACATGAGGATATGGAGCCAGCAACTGCACTTAGCATTGGGGCCGGCCATGTCAATCCACAATTAGCTGCTGATCCAGGACTTGTCTATGATGCAGGTATATCTGATTATATAAACTTTTTGTGTAGCTTAAATTACACGAAAAATCAGATGAAATCTTTCTTGGGCGTGTCTAAGACGAGTTGCTCAGGTGTCAACAGTATTCCAGGAGATTTCAACTACCCTTCCTTTTCTGTGGCGTTCAAACCTGACAGCAGGCGTCAAGAATTAAGGAGAACAGTTATGAATGTCGCGGAACTCTTGCCAGAGATGTATATAGCTAGAATTGTCAATCCTAAAGTGGAAAAAGTCACTGTGACTGTGCAGCCACGAAAGTTGGTCTTCCGCAAGGCCCTTGAGAAACAAAGCTACACTCTGAAATTCACGAGTAATTATGTTGTCAACAACAATACCAGTAGTGTCGAACAGATGGTTTTCGGCTCCATTAGATGGGAGAGTGACAAACATGTTGTTAGAAGTCCATTTTCAGTAATGTGGGCGTAAAACCTTCTGGCTCATGTTAAATTCAATAGCATAAATGTTACTTGGGTCCTCTGGAGAAACTTCTGGTCGAAGCTCCATACTTGGGAACTTCAGTCATGATTCCTGTTGAGAAGAAATTTCACTCTTCAGTAGGTCATGGAACATTCGACCATCGTACTATAAAGAAAGTGCCGGCTACTCTCCTGATTCTATAGTGCTTTGGCAACATATTTGCCTTGAACTCTAATCCTTTTCAGTCTAGATAGTGATGGTTGTAACATAATCATATTCATAACTGTGAGATTCGCAAGTTCTGTTTGGATATACTCGTTCCTCTTGCATAATATGCAAACAGAAACCATCAAACATGGATGCTTCTTATGTTTCTGCTTCAAGCTCGTAGTCTGCTCGTAGGTAGGGGTGGCAAAATGGGTGGGCAGGTTGGGTTTGGGTGAAGGTTAAACGGGTTGGGTATAAATGGATGACTTACCCATTTTGACCCATTTAGTTGTGGGTCAAATGGGTCATTCTTTAACCGGGTTGGTTTCATCCATTTGACCAAATAATAACCCATATCTAATTTCACAGTCTTTCCGCTTCATCTTTTGTAAACACAACCAGCACCACCCAACAGCCACGAAGCCATGCCCATAATCAACCTTCACTTTCTCTGTCTCTCCTTATTCTCTCCTCACTTGTTTTCTCTCATCAGCCACCATGCCACCCAACAACCACCACGCCACCATGCCACCCAACAACCACCACACCACCACGCCATACCCACCAAAATCAAAGTTCGCCACCACCACCACCATCACAGAATCCCAAGTCCGCCACCACCACCGATCCCATTTCTACTGCCCACAGCGAGTGATCCGTGACCACCACAACCCATACCCATTAGTTCCACAATCGCAGAGACAACTATAACCACCACTGCCTCAATACCGCAACCAAAACCGCCACCGGCACAATATGGCAACCACCACCCACTACTTCCACCACCACCGGCACCGCCCCGCCATTGTTGCCTTCATCACACCCACAGCAACCACCACTACGAGCGCCACCATTTCAGATGCAAACGTCACACCCATTTCAGATCCAAACGTCACATGATGAAAATCGATCATCATTTCCCCAAAAAACTACATATTTGGGTCAGCCTGTAAATCTGGGCTTTCGTAGACACTGGGCTATCTAAAATTATAGTAGAATTCCAGATCTGAGCAAACGTCCATGGCTTCGCCGGCATCAGTAGTTGACGGCGTCGCTGCAGTGACATCGGTGTTGATGAAGCCGCTGACGTTGGCGGATAACGAGGGAGTGGCGGCAGATGAGTGGAGGTGAGTGGCCATTAAGGGTGAGTGGAGATGACGACGGCGTTGGGTGAGGAAGTGGCGGCGAGCGACGGCGGCCTTGGTGGTTTGCTCTGGGAAGAAAGAGAATAAATGGATGGGTGAGGGATTGAGTTATGTCGAGAGTCATTAGTCAAGCAAGTAATAAAGCATTGATGGATAAATGGGCACCCATTTTATAAACCATGAAAACCAATGGGTTGGTGTTTTGTAAAATCTTGGACCCATTTATATCCAATTATATAAATGGATGGGTTTGGATAACTTTTAAGTGGACGGATTTGGGCGGGTAAATGGGTTTGGGTCGTAATCACCATCCCTACTCGTAGGCTTGCTTGAGGACTTCCGCATATATATGCTCATCTTCACAGTTGGCCTTAACACGTTAGGTGCAGCAGCTTAACTAAACATTTTTTTTTATCAAAGATAACTGCTGCCAAACTTTTTCCGAGTTTATATATTTCCATTCACCGGATTTTTGCATGCATTAAGCAGTTTTATCACATAGAATAGCTGATCTACTAAACATTAATCCCTAGTGCATTTGGCTCATGAATCTGATGCATAACTTTTCACGCATCACTTGTTTGCTAGGAAGATTGGGATTCTAAAGATAATTGTTGGATTTCTTAGGAAGTATGAACGCCCTCTATTGTGGTTAATATAGAATACCAGGCCACTTGATCTAAGTGTGTCCGGCCTTCAATTGATTAGGAAATTGAATAATCACGATCTGACATGTTAAACTTGTACAATGACTATACCAGACATATAGTACTTCTAGGCCACTCTTGCAAGGAAATATTTAATTACTTGCATGAGGAATATCATTCTGGTGGACTTATGGATGGGATGTGGTCTGGGTGATGTTCACACGACCTGCTAACGCGGGGTGCGAGTCTCGCCAAAGCTATAAACAATGACCTTTAGTTCCCAACTCAAATTCAAGAAAATCCCCTGAACAACAGGGAATTAACTATAAACACATAGAGAGGGAGGCCCTGAAGCAAAGCCGTAATTGCAGTGGAATGTCTTATTCGGCTGGTCAAGGCTTATACTCTTGTTCCTCGCGTGGAATGTCAAGATAATCATCAAAGTTGCTCGTACTGTCACAAGTTTTGACATGCATGCGTGTGCTTTGAAGCAAGGACATCCATAACAGAGGCAGAGAGCCAAGATAATCATCAAAGTTTGTCGTACTGTCACATGTTTTGAACATGTATGCGTGTGCTTTGAATTTAATTTGGTGAAGATGGTAACGGAGGCAGGGAGTTGACTTCTAATTGCACCGTGTGATTTGCATCCGCCTATTATTTTCCTCACCTGTATTTTTTATATAGGTAAAAAATGTCGCTGAATGAATTTAATTTGGTGAAGATGATAATGGTACCAGCCAATAACTAAAAGTTACGTGCACTTGAATGAGTTCTCGTCCATTCATGTATCAATAGAGCAAGTCAAGCCATCTAATCGAAGAGTTGTCATTGCCACATGGTAGAATCAACTAACGTGAGAATATCTCACATACATCTATATCTGTCATGTCTGTCAAGTTATCTATATCTATAACATAACTATATCTATATATATACAAAAATACGGATGTGATTAAATGACTAATCTTTTTTTTTTCTTTTCCTGTAGATGTCCTTTTAAATTGAAGTCTTCATAAAAGATTAGTGGTGACTATGACTTTTTTTCTTTTTTTTTTACTGAAAACTTTCTTTTTCAATTAAATAACCTTTCTAAATTAGAGTGTTATTAAAAAATGAGGGTGCTTTTGACTTCTCATAAAATATCAAGCCTATTTTCTTAAAATACCCTTATGGGAATATAAGCTTTTGTTAGAGTTAAGGGTAGTTTTGACTTTTTAACTTCAAACTTGTTGTTTTCCATTAAATACCTTTTTGAATAAGAATGTCATTAAAAAATAAGGGTGTTTTTCAACTTCTCATAGGATATCAAGCCACTTTCTTTAAAATACTCGCATTGGAATATATGTTTTTGTATGAGTTAAAGATTATTTTGACTTCTATCTAAAAATAGAAAAGAAAACCATATGGAAATCCTACAAAATCACCCTTGAACTCCTGCATGCCCTCTGGTTACTGAAAAAAATCCTATCAAAACCTACCACCTCTATTCATATTAAAATTGAAATACCTTAGAACTATTACATCTTTCCATCAAATTCAATTAAAAAAAATAAGTTCCAGAGAACAAAGTTTTCTATGGTCTTTTAACACAAATGTAAATACCTAAAATTGAATATTGTTTGAAAAACTCAATCGTTTTTGTATTTTATATTTGTATGTTGACGTGTATGCTATAGATTTGAATTATTGTACATATTTATAGATTTTAACACAAGCGGTACATTGAAACTATCGAAAATCTGAAGTTTAATTCTAGCTTTTGATCGAATTCGGACATATTAATGTAAGGGAGCTATCGTAAATTTGGAGTTATTTAGGATTTTTTGAATGCATACATGTAATCCTGATTGGGGTTAAATGGATAATCCTTCGTTTTTTTCCTTTAAGTTTCCCCTTCTAAATTGGAGTCCTCATAAAAGATTAGCGGTGATCAGGGGTGTTTTCAACTTGAAGCTTCACCCCCCCCCAACCACATCAAATACCCATTTTGAATTAGTGCCATTGAAATAATACATATATTTTTTACTTCTCTTCTGATATCAAGTCTCTTTTCTTAAAATATCGTTAATGGAATATATGATTTTACTATAGTTAAGGGTTGTTTTAACTTTTACTTAAAAAAAGAAAAGAAAACAAACCTATAAATACTCTATAAAATCACCCTTCAATTTCTGCATGCTCTCCGAATACTAAAAAAAATTCCTATAGAAATGTACCGTCGTTATTCACGTTAAAACTAAAGTACCGTGACGCTACTGCATCTTTTTCGT
Organism: Escallonia rubra; assembly: GCA_033065855.1. Classification (NCBI taxonomy): domain Eukaryota; kingdom Viridiplantae; phylum Streptophyta; class Magnoliopsida; order Escalloniales; family Escalloniaceae; genus Escallonia; species Escallonia rubra. Next base: position 365,277 of record JAVXUO010002219.1, on the reverse strand, counting down.
CAAATTCCATAATTTTTTTTTTTTTTGCATATAAGAAAGTTTTCTATAGCGTTTTAAAAAAATGTAATATACCTAGACTAAATTGAATATTTTGTGAGAAACTCAATCCTTTTCTAATTTTGTATTTCATGTTTGTATGTTGATGGGAATGCTACAAATTTTAATTATTATGCATGTATACATATTTCAATGCAAACATATTAGTACATTGAAACAGATTTCATGATTGAGCTCTGCTGACTCAGCAGAGCTCAATCATGATCTTATTGAAATATGCCTAATATCTGATCACAAGTAACTCTTGACCTATTTCTGCTTGTAGTTATACGACTGGTTTTCGTGTAGAATTTACAAGAAAGCAAGTAGCAAACGCGAACGTGCAACGACTTAGGATGACCAAGTTTAGAAGCAAGAAATCCAGAGTGAAGTTGCAGCTCCACATTTGGTCACTCAGCAACTTGAGCGGGCTGGACGGGCCCAAGAGTCAAACCATGACTAACCCACTCTCAAAAACTCATGCTAGTGCTCAGCCTAGCCCATCTACGGGCCAAATAATATCTATCCAAGCTCAGCCCATGAAAAAAATGGTGAGCAAGGGCTGGACATGGGTTGCCCATGGATTGTTTATGATTTCATATTAGTTTGTATTTACTTAATTTTAACATATATCAATTATCATCCAAGTCTACTAATTAGTCATGATAATAAAGAAGAAAATAGTGAAGTCTCAAAATGGATTTAGTTATTAGCAAGGGAACAAAGTTTCAGGACAAAATGAAAGAAAAAGAAAAAGACAAGGGTTTCAAAACAATCTTACAAAGTCTAATCCTATAGTTAGAGATGTCAAAGGGCCGGGCTTGGGCCGGCCCAGCCCAAGCCCATCGGGCCTGCTGTGGGGCCGGGCCGGGGCCGGGCCAGTGGGGCTGCCAACCGGGCCGGGCCGGGCCTGCCGAAGGGAAACCTAGGCCCAATATCTAGGGCCGGGCTTGGGCCGGGCCCAGGCCCAAAAATTTTTTTTGTTTTTTTTTTGGTTTCCCAACTTCTTGTTATTTATTTGTGTCGATGGCCAACAAGAATACATCAAATTAATTGGTTGAGATTGATACGTGTTAATTTGGTGTAATATTGACAAGTCTTTTTTGGCCTACTAACATTATAATTTAGAAGTAGCATTTTTCGAAAGTTTGGTAAATAGAAAATGACAATTACATCTATCGAATTGCTTAATACAGTAGCTATTTAAATTTTCGCAAATGTTTGCATGGCATTTGATTATTGCAACAAAGAAGAACGATCATCATAATTAATGTTAAGATTTAATACTCATTCGATCATCGTTGGACACGCACAATTATATATAATAATGTGTGTGTATATAATAATATTGGGCCAAAAGAGGGCATGTGTGTAGGGCCAAAAAAGGGCCAGAAATAGGGCCAAAAGGGGGCCAGATTTCGGGCCAAAAGGGGGCCGGGCCGGGCCAAAAAGGGGCCGTTTTAGGGCCGGCCCGGGCCCGGGCCTGTTTCTAAAAAAATTCAGGCTGGCCCTGGCCCTGGCCCAAGCCCTAGGGGTTAGGGCCAGTCCGGGCCCAAAAACGGGCTGGGCCAGCCCGGGCCAAAAACGGGCCGGGCCGCCCGGCCCATTTGACATCTCTACCTATAATAAGAAACAAGGGAGAAAAAAAAAAATCTTCAAAGGTCTCTAAACGCATATGGTTAGAGAAATTTAAAGATTAAAAAAAATCACATATCTTGTACACGTAAAATTCATATATATATATATATATATATATATATATATATATATATATATATATATATATATAAGTATTACGGGTTGGGTTTCCAAGGGCTGGACTGGCTTCGTAAAACCTTTGCCCCATGCCCAGCCCATTTTCTTACGGGGCTCAAAATTTTGTCCCCATGTCGACCATGGTCACTATGCTACTAAGCTCACGTCCATATTTCTACGGGCCGGTGAACTTAAGGATGGGATGTGGTTTAGGTGATCTTCATGTGACCTGCTAATGCGGGGGGAGAGTCCCATGGTAGGAAATTTGCCCATGGGTGGTCTCCCAACTCAAATCCAAGAAACTCCCGTAAACTACAGGGAATGAACTACAAGCACACATAGAGGGAGGTCTTGAAGCAAAGTCGCCATAAGCGTGTCTTATCTAGCTGGTTACTCTACATATTGTCACATGTTTTGAACATGTACGCGTGTGCAGTCAAGAGAGGGCATCCATAATGGAGGCAGAGAGTTGACTTCTAATTGCACCACGCGATTTGCATCCGCCTGTTATTTCCGTGAAGGATTTATACTCTACATATTGTCACATGTTTTGAACATGTATGCATGTGCGTTGAAGAGAGGGCATCCATAATGGAGGCAGAGAGTTGACTTCTAATTGCACCACGCGATTTGCATCCGCCTATTATTTCCTTGTAGGATTTATGCTCTGTATATTGTCACATGTTTTGAACATATATGTGTGTGCATTGAAGCAAAGGCATCCATAATGGAGACAGAGAATTGACTTCTAATTGCACCACGCGATTTGCATCCGCCTATTATTTTTCTCGGCTAGATTTTTTATATTGGTAAATAATGTCGCTGAACGAATTTCATAGTGTGAAGATGGTAATGGTACCGGCAGCCAACAAATAGAAGCTACGTGCACTTGAATGAAGTCCCGTTCGTTCATGTATCGGTAGAGCAATTCAAGCCATCTAATTAAAGAGTTGTCATTGCCACATGGTAGTATTAACTAAAGTAAGAATATCTCACATACATCTATGGCATGTCCGTGAACTTATATATATCCAGCTCTCCTTAGCTTTACTCCATAGCCAAACCATCGATCTAATTTGGTCCTAGCATACTCTTTACAAATTAATGGCTGCTACCTCTGCTGCTGCTCTCATGTCCATCCCTTCCTCTGTGAAGCTACCACCAAGTAAAACTAGCAGTTCAACTTCAGTTCTTGCCCAAAAACTCTTGCCTTTTAAGCTCTCAAGCTCATTCCTTTGTCAAAACCTCAATCTCACCAACTCCACCAAAAGCTCATTCAGTTGCAAGAGTCAGATCAGCCCATCCCCTTTTGATGCAAGACCTAGTAAGTACTTCTTGTGCTTAGAAACCATTAGTGAGCTCCATATACAGTGATACGAGAGTTCCCTTGTCTTTAGGCAAATTCATATGTTAAGAGTTTTAACACATGAACGATGCTGATTATGTTTCATCCTCGTTTGACTTATCATCTAATGCGTATTTTTCACTTCGATGTTTATCTATCAAAACTTTGTCATAAGAAATTGCTAATTTTTTTTTAAAAGAATCAAATTTCAGAACTGGATGTAGTAAGAAACTTTAGTCCCTGCTCTTACTTACGCTTTGTTAGAAGTAAGTGCGTAGTTTATATACAAGCGAAACATTTCCACTTACTACAAGAGAATCATAGCAATATCATTTGAAGGCTAAGCATAGACAACTGATTGATTAATGGAACAGCCCCAAATTCGAGTTCCTACAATAAGAACCCCACTGTTTTCTATCTGGTTTCAGCTAAGGTCCAAGAGCTGCATGTGTATGAGTTCAACGACAGAGACCGTGGAAGCCCAGCTTATCTTCGTCTTAGCCAGAAATCTGTCAATAGTATTGGTGATCTTGTCCCTTTCAGCAACAAAGTAAGTTCTTGCATAGTCTCCTAGTTGATCTCCAGCGGTTGCCCTTTGCTAAACATGTTTAACTTGAGAAAATTTTCTTCACCTTGCCACGATTGAGAAGGCACATATACACATGCAAAAAATGCCACAACGAGTATAATTTTTTTCAACATGGAAAAGCAAAAAGCTCCATTCAACCTCATTTATAAATAGTTGGATATTATTGAGCCAAGCTAATCCGCTTCTAATTGAGTTTTTGTATAGCTCGACGCTAGTTCATTAATCCCACGAATATGTGTCAACAAGCAATCTAAGAAGGAAAATCAAAAGAGGAAAACCAAATGCACAACGAAAAATGTGACGGAAGTTACCGATATATAGTTGTACTAAGCATACCCTATACACGGGTGTATTTAGCTTGGTTGTATAACTCATAGCTACTGTATCTTATGCCTGCGCATAGTTATATAGAGTAGACTTACAGAAGCGGCTGGGAATAAATGCTGGGCTATGCGTTTTCATTCAGAACGTACCGAACCTAAACTGTGATCGGTACGAGGCAATCTACAGCTTTTACTTTGGCGACTCTTGCCACATATCAGGGCAGTGACCGTATCTAACCTCTAGGGACACGTACCTCGCGGTGACTGGCGGGTCTGGTGTCTTCGAGGGTGCGTATGGTCAGGTGAAGCTGCATGGAAACTTGTTCCCCTTCAAGTTATTCTACACTTTCTACTTGAAGGGCATACAGGATTTGCCACGAGATTTGTTATGTACACCGGTTGCTCCCTGGCCTACGGTGGAGCCGTCTGCAGCTGCAAAGGCGTGTGAGCCTGGAGCAACTATTCCAAACTTTACTGATTGATTGACGCTGATAGTGATGATATTGATGACCATGGGCAAGCATCATTGCAGCCGCTTAAGCATCACATCTCTGAGCTGCGTTGCCATGATCATCTTTCATCCAATTAATATGAATAAGAGAATAAGTGATGAGAAGATTTATTCTATGTACAATAACAAGTGAAGATGGCCTACGTATGTATTGTATATATGTGCATAATGATATAGGGGCAACTGGATGACCGTGCAGTGCCTACCCATTTCTCAATTAATGTCCTTGATTCTTGAGAGTGGGTTTATCAAACAGGTGTTAGTGAAGTATACTTAGGAAAAACTGGTGAGTTTTCCTTTGATTGAATAAGCTTGTAAAGCAAGTGTTTATATGTAATTGATGTAAAGTGGCAGCTTGAATAAGGAAGAGTTAAATACAAAACTGTCTCTTGAAATTTACACGTTTTTAGAGACTGCTTTCCGTATTTATAACTCTTGCAATAATGTACCCTGATCTTGACAAAAGTATTATAAACGAGTCCAAAATTGAACATCCGTCTAAAGTTGGGCGTTAAGTACGCATGTGGCATGTGCATATTTATTTTTCAATTCCCACCCCCATATGAATGTCAGATAAGGAGAACAGTTATGAATGTCGCAGAACTCTTGCCAGATATGTATATAGCTAGAATTGTCAATCCTAATATGAAAAAAGTCACTGTGACTGTGCAGCCTCGAAAGTTGGTCTTCCGCAAGGCCCTTGAGAAACAAAGCTACACTCTGAAATTCAGGAGTAATTATGTTGTCAACAACAATACCAGTAGTGTCGAACAGATGTTAGAAGTCCATTTTCAGTAACGTGGGCGTAAAACCTTCTGGCTCATGTCAAATTCAATAGCATAAATGTTACTTGGGTCCTTGGAGAAACTTCTGGTCGAAGCTCTATACTTGGGAACTTCGGTCATGATTCCTGTTGGGAAGAAATTTCACTCTTCGGTAGGTCATGGAACATTCGATCATCGTACTATAAAGAAAGTGCCGACTACTCTCCTGATTATATAGTGCTTTGGCAACAGATTTGCCATGAACTCTAATCCTTTTCAGTCTAGATAGTGATGGTTGTAACATAATCATATTCATAACTGTGAGATTCGCAAGTTTTGTTTGGATATATATACTCGTTCCCCTTGCATAATATGCAAACAGAAACCATCAAACATGGATGCTTCTTATGTTTCTGCTACAAGCTCGTAGGTTTGCTTGAGGACTTCTGCATATATATGCTCATCTTCACAGTTGGCCTTAACACGTTCGGTGCAGCAGCTTAACTAAACATTTTTTATCAAAGATAACTGCTGCCAAACTTTTTCCGGGTTTATATATTCCATTCACTGGATTTTTGCATGCATTAAGCAGTTTTATCACATAGAATAGCTGATCTACTTGTGACACCCTCAACCCAAGTGACATCACCATGCTGAGTTATCAACCATAATCACTTTCAAAACCCTGTGCTGAATACAGAGCAACTACATCCTCATACTCATACATCATTAATAGACGTTCCAAATTGCGTCCTTACAAAAATTTTCTTACAAACATACATCATACTGCAGCGGAAGACTTTCAAGTCTTTAAACAACATGAAAGTATACAACCTAATATACGACTGTAGTCGTAGGACTCTTATCAACCTATCTCGCAACACATTCTTCATTCCACCATTCCTAGCTGTTCTTACCTCACACAACTGATCCCCTTACTCAACTTTTCTAGCTTGTGTCTTTTTCCTTTCTAGAAGGTTCTCCTTGATCAATCTCATAGCCTGCACAATACAACATAAGGAATGAGCGCAAATCGCCCAGTAAAGACAACACGAGGAGTATCGTATACAAATGATTCAAAAGACTCGGAGGAATAATAATCATCTCAACGATAGCAATGAATAAAGAGTAGTCAATAAATTTCAGCATCAAATATTGTCAAACGATAATTTTTCTTTCGTTAGACTGAGCGGCTTTAAGGCCCAATAGAACAGCATTACTGCCACCTCCTCATGGACAAGACTGTCTGACTATGCAAGTGACCAATAAAATAGGAAATTGAAAAGATAACATCAACGAAATACAAGTCATTAAAACCATTAACATCAAAAGAAAATCAAATGCAATGCAACTCGGACACGACAGACTAGACTTGACCAGACATGACAGACTCGACTCGCGCGCCCTACATCCTTTTTGCCAGTGATCATGTTTCACAGGCCATCCTCCTCATATTGATGTCCCATTTTACGGGATGTTCATCTCAGTCTTAAATAAATAAAAGAGACACTGTCAACAGGCAGGGAGCTGATTTAGAGTGCTTTCCCTAACAACGTTATGGCCATGCAACAAGACATCATTAACGGGGCGGACTAAGGGAAAATTTATTCCACCTTATGTCCTCAACAACACAGCTCAACAAGGAATATCGGATCAACAAATCAACCGGTGTTCAGACATAACAACAAGAGTTTAACGTGACATCATCAACAGGGCGGACTTGGGAGAAGACTACCGCAAGCCCTCAACAACGTTCTTACATAAGAGAAATGTCGACTACCAATAAGTGCCAACATTTCACAACAACATGCAATGACCTCAACAACATCATTATCAACGATAGGGCGGACTCGGGAGAAGTTGCCACAAGTCCTCAATAGTGTTCTCAAAGAGAAGAGATATCGGCTATCAATAATTGCCGGCATCTCACAACCACCACACAACAACTCCTACACAATATCATCATCGACTTCAGGTATGCTAATCGAATCGAATCATAGCATACTGGGACACCCATCATCATCACTAAATTCTATCAACAGGGCGGACTAAGGGAATTATTCTACCCTAACTCCTCAACAGCACAATTCAAATATACGTATACCGGTCACAATGACTACCGGTGTCAACACATAACAACAAGAGTCCAACATAAACGTCATCAACGTGGTATGCTAATCGAAACAATGAATTAGCATATAGAACCGCATTGTCCTTACCTGATTGGCTTATAGCCGAAGCAACTCGCAATCTCTGATCGCAACGAGCTGTATCACCTAGTCAAATAATACTCTGCTCGTTAGAAACCATTCCACATATATATACGCACTCCTTATTCTACCCCTTCCCATTTAATCGTTTATAGCGTCTTACGACGGCTTGTTAATCTGGTCCAATAATTGGATCCTTAACCTAGCTTACCAACGCATTAGCAATAGCCACTATCTCATCATTTCAACGTATTAGCATCATTCCTCACTTCCCATCATTTCGAACGCTGAATTACATGCGTTCCCTAACATTTGGCGTCAACATGGCAAATTATCAAAATACCCCCTGACGGTTCACTACCACTCAAACACCCCAAATCTGCTTCAAAACAACCTCTCAGGTGTTTTACAACTCTTTTCGGACTAAAAAGTCATTTGAAAAACTTTATCGGGAAAATTACCAAAATACCCCTATTTGGGTGGCAATTTACCAAAATGCCCCATGAGGGTTCCCGGCATCATAAAAATCTCAAAAGTGCTTTAAAACGCTATTTTAAGCCTCCTGAATTCATTCTTGAGCTAAAAAGTATTTTACAGAATTTTCGCCCAAAAATTCCGAACCAGCTTCCGGACCGAGCGCTTAAAAGCCAATTCGGCAAAAAATGGCTAACAACTTCGGAATGAACCAAAATCCTGGGAAATGGAACTTCTCAACATCCTAGAATCCTCATAAAAGTTTTGCTCAAAACCGCGCTCGTTTGGTATTTTAAATTTCATCGCAAAGTCCCAAACTTCCCGCGTCCGTTCACCCCCTTCTCGACCTCGGAAAAATCTGAAATATTTCCACGACATAGGTCTCCTAAAAATAACTAGGGTCTTTTTTTTGTACTTTGGCTAAATCTGACCCTAACTATTTTGTAAAATTCGGATTAGAAACTGTTTAACTAATTTCCACCTTTAGTGACAAAAACAGTCACTATTCACATTAAACACACACTAGTTCACCTTGGACACACACACTCATCTTCTCCCTCCTTCAGCCGTCACACACACCTGGGCACATTTCTCCTTCAATCTCGCATGAATTTCTCATTTGTTTCACATTCCAATCGCTTGGTTACATCACAAACTACACATTAACACCCTAAACCCCTTTAATTTACACAATTACACCATATTGAATCCAACCCATTAACCAAATTGAAGAACACACACTAAAACACACTGAAACCCACACCCACGCACCTTAAAATCAAGCCCAATTCAAAACCCTAATTCGTTTTCTCTTTCTTTGTTGTTTTAGGGTCTTATGTCATGATTCTAACAAGAATTCATCCCAATTTCTTCATCCCCAATCAAATTCATACATAACCGAGTATACATATATGTATCTATGTCACAAACTTGAACGAATTCAACCAATTGCATAAATTGGGTTCAAGATTCATACCCTGTTAGGGTTCGGATTCAATCTTTTTTTCTTTCTTTCTTTCCCCTCCTTCTTCTTCCTCCTTTTCCCTTTTTTTCCTTCTCCTTTTTCTTCCTTCCCGCTGTTGCTTCTGTTCTTGTTCCCAGCCATGTTCTTGATTTTGTGTTATTTCGATTTTGTACCCCAAAAATTTCTTTTTATATTTTCTTCTCATGAATCTTATCCCAAAGTATTTTAAAATTGCCAAGCCTGACTCAGCTTATAGCAACTAGGAGGTGGCCATCGTGCATGGCCTATTTCATCAGGTTATGACACTTTTTGCAAAGTTTCAAATTTTGCACTTTGGCCCCTCAAGTTTTCAAAATTGCATTTTGACCCCTCGACTTTGAAAAATTACAATTTGACCCCAAAATCACCCTAACCCCTCCTTTAGCTCCCTAACACCTCATTATCATCAAAATGATACTACTTAATAAAAATATACATCCCGTTCATCATATTTTCCAAAATTATATTTGTTTGCCCCTTAACTTTCCAAAATTACATTTTAACCCCCAAAACCACACTAACCCCTTATTTAGCTCCCTAATACTTCATCATCACCAACATATTGCTACTTAATAAAAATAGCACCCCTTAATTAATCAAACTTACGGTTAGATTAATTTTTGGTATTTTTCGGGATATCACACCCTCCCCCCCTAAAATAAATTTAGTCCTCGAAATAAGGACAGACCTCATTCTGTAACTTGGTGCGGTCATTGTTACTGCATTAACGCCTCGGGTTTCAGGGTAACCTCCTTGACCGAATGATTTTCCCCAATCAACTTTGACCACCAACATTCACGTATAACATGTTCCTTCTTATCAGCCATCTTCGTCGGTGCTTCCTAATATGAGATATTATCTCGAATTTTAACTTGTTCCAACTAGATCCCATGCATAGAATTGGGATCATACTTCCTCAACATTGACACATTATACACGTCATGCAATTAACTCAATCCCGAACGTAGATCGAGTTTTTATGATATCCTCTCAATCCTAGGCAGGATTTTAAACGGTCTGATGAACCTCGGACTCAACTTCCTCCACTTCTCGAATCGCATGATTCCTTTCCACGGTGACACTTATAAAATGTAATATGTCGTCTATTTCAAACTTCAACATCCTACACCTCTTGTCAGCATAACTTTTCTGCTAATTCTATGCAGTAAGATTTCTCTTTTGGATATCGATCACCTTGTTTTCTATTTCTTTGCACAGTCTCGTGCGAAATAGTCTTTGTTTCCCCAAATAGATTCTAATAAATCAACATGCAACATTTTCGATTAAGGATATCTGCCTATCCCAATGCTCTGCAAAAATAAATAATGCAGGCTTTTAACACTCTTGTAATATTTATACCGCACGTCCCGACTGGACATCCATCCGAGGTAAAAGGCCGTCCCCATGGTTAACTCACTTATTTCCAAATTCTGGAGATGAACCTTGCGTCTCTACCGGACACAATAGTTACTGGAACTCCATAACAACTAACCCCTTGCTTAATATAAGTTGGGGCAAGTTGTTTAGAAAAATATTCTTCCCGAATAAGAATAAATCGAGACATCTTGGTCAACCAACCCACTACAACCCAGATAGATGTATATCTATTAGTTGTTCGAGGTAACCTCAAACAAAAAAATTCATAGTAAAGTGTTCTCACTTCCACTCAGGTGCAAATAATGGTTGAACTATCTGGCAATCTTCTTATGATCCATTTTTAACTGTTAGCAGGTCCAACATCAGGATACAAACTTTTATATATCCCTCTTCATGCTAGGCCACCAAAATTCTTTGGGCCATAACTTAGGGTACATTTTCGTCTCCCCTTAGTGAATCGACACTTAAAACTATGAGTACCCTTCACAATTTCTTTCCTCAATTCATAATTAGGCAGAACATATATCCAACCTTCACATTCGAAATTATCACCCTTATCACCATCAAAATTTTCCTTTTTATTCACTTCAAATCCTCGTTGGATCTCAACGTCCTTTCATCTTAGCCTTAAGCTTCCTTGATTTGATTAAGTTGCGCTGGTCGCATTTCCATGCAAAGCAACCTATTACTTCCTTTTCTCTTTACTCGAACTTTAATTTCGAGTTATTCACATTCTTATCAACTTGGCGTAACAATCATCGCATTCAGTTTTCTCTAATAGGGCATCTTAGAGAGATTTTCCATGACTTTCTGGTAGCCTCCGACTGACCTTAGGAAGCTACTAATCTCAACGCCAATTTTTTACGACGTTCCCCATTTGCTACCTTTTCAACTTTCCCCGAATCTCCTAACCTGCTTCTGCATCAACCCCATACAACTTAGCTTTCTTAAAATTTGTCAAACTTGCCACTGCGCAAATTCTTCTTTGCCTTTTATACCATCCCTAAGGTCACCAATAAGGTGACGACACAATGATCAAGTGCTCTCAAAAGACTTGATTCTTCAAATTCATAGACGCCACAGGGGCATTAATTAATTCACATGACATCACCAAGCATTCATAATGCCTGTCTCAGTTTCTAAAGACAATCTTGACAACTTCATCCTTCCTTATTCTTAACTAGTGATGACCTATTCTAAGATCAATCACAGAAAGAAAACACTTAGCACCCTGCCATTGATCCACATATCCTCTAGGTCAGGCAATGAGTAATTATTCCTGACTGTCACCTTATTCAGCTTCTGATAATCGATACACAGTCTTATAAATCTATCTTTCCTTTTGTGCTTCAATGACCATCACCCTCCTCTAAAGCACATTCGTTCAACATACCTTGGCCATTAACATTTGGAACAACCACTTTTGATTCATCTTAAACATTAGCTTACTCACATATATAAGGCATTCTGCAATTGCCTTAACATAGTCCGTACCCTCAGGCCTCAATCCACACTATCCACTTTCTCTATATATTTTTTTCCTCTTTGTCCTGAACTTGTCCGAACTATTGATTATGTACTTGCTTCTTACACTTCTTTCCACTTTTTCAGTTCCGATCCTGGATTCTACCTCTTTTTCATCCTCGCTATTTTCTTTCTTCCCAAACCTCTTCATTCATGCCTCCATCATTTGTTTTTTTTTCCTACTATTCCCATAGTAATTACCCATTAGAACCTCCTTACTTGTCCCTTTTTAAGGATTATTTTCTAACTCTCCTAATTTTATCCCACTTTTCACCTTTTTCTGTCATCGCCTGATGAGGGCAATTAGGCCAACTCACCAAATTCCCTGACATCCTTTTCTGCCTTTCTATCCTTCCATTTAGCACGCTAAACGCGTCTCCAACTTACACTGTGACTTGAACAAAAATATTTATCATCAACAAGTTACTTGTACCTATTCCAGGCAACGTAAGCCAAATAAGCTACCATCCTCAACTTGTTCATGCTCATCCTCAATAACTTGAAACTCCTCTTGTACATATAACTAGCACCATCATCTTTTTGACGTTTTCTCACATCATGTTACTTCAACTATCTTCTCCATCTCTCAAATTCACGTAGTTGTTTACACTAGACCATTTCCCTCCCGTGGGATTTCACCCGGGCGGGCATCCTGATAGTCTCGAGATCTACCTTATGTTCTTTCTTTTACTGGGGCTGTAGCCACCGATTGTACTTTTAGAACGCCAACAATATTTTTGTAGAAGTCTCACTAGCTCTTTCTTAAGGTCTTCCTGACCTAGTATACTTCCTGCTTATTTCTTCCACATACATCCTCGACATTCACCATAATCACTTCTACTGAGGGCCCCTCTCAATTGGGAACCCTCTCTTTCTTTCCGAGGAAGGAGTATCATGATAGTTAAAATCACACACCATAATATTAACCTTCACGCTCAAACAACTAATGGTTTTCATCACTAAACAACCTCTTTTTTTTTCTACAATAGTATGTAAATAATACTAGTTCCACATCACCCTTCTCCTTCTCAATCACAACTTTAGGTCCGATTTCAAAAGCGGACTCCACCCCTACTCGTACACCTCATCAACCTCAGAGAAACCATAACGCTTCTTTAACAATTTTAGGCTTCAATGACTCTCTCTTAGATTTAATTGTTGCATGTCTTCAGGTATTGCCCTATTAGAAAGGCAATCACGAACAACCTGTCATATTTTTTTTCGAGTGACCCGTATACTGGCGTCCATCATCTCCCTTAATATCTAATTCGATACTTACTTCTTGTCCTCTCGTTCAACTTTCAATCTCTCCATCGTTTAGTTAATACCGCTTGTTTGGGACTCGAACTGACTTATCGATTAGTCCATTTTTCCTCATCACTTGGAAGTACTTTTTCTTCCAAAATCTCATTAAAATTCTACTAATTTCCAGCCTCAGCTCCTCATCTCTCCATTCACGGTTTACACAATAAAAGTGCTCAACCTTAACCACCTCTTCTTTAACATGTCCTCTTATTTTAATTTCTACCAGACCTCGATCTGGTTCTTTCAACCCTAATTCCATCTCGCCTACATTCTCACCAGGAGCCTTATAACCATTCCACATATACGCACTCCTTATTCTACCCCTTCCCATTTAATCGTTTATAGCGTCTTACGACGGCTTGTTAATCTGGTCCAATAATTGGATCCTTAACCTAGCTTACCAACGCATTAGCAATAGCCACTATCTCATTATTTCAACGTATTAACATCATTCCTCACTTCCCATCATTTCGAACGCTGAATTACATGCGTTCCCTAACATTTGGCGTCAACATGGCAAATTATCAAAATACCCCCTGACGGTTCACTACCACTCAAACACCCCAAATCTGCTTCAAAACAACCTCTCAGGTGTTTTACAACTCTTTTCGGACTAAAAAGTCATTTGAAAAACTTTATCGGGAAAATTACCAAAATACCCCTATTTGGGTGGCAATTTACCAAAATACCCCATGAGGGTTCCCGACATCATAAAAATCTCAAAAGTGCTTTAAAACGCTATTTTAAGCCTTCCGAATTCATTCTTGAGCTTAAAGTATTTTACAAAATTTTCGCCCAAAACTCCCGAACCGATGTCCGTATCGAGCGCTTAAAAGCCCATTCGGCAAAAAATGGCTAACAACTTCGGAATGAACCAAAATCCTGGGAAATGGAACTTCTCAACATCCTAGAATCCTCATAAAAGTTTTGCTCAAAACCGCGCTCGTTTGGTATTTTAAATTTCATCGCAAAGTCCCAAACTTCCCGCGTCCGTTCACCCCCTTCTCGACCTCGGAAAAATCTAAAAGTTTTCCACGACATAGGTCTCCTAAAAATAACTAGGGTCTTTTTTTTGTACTTTGGCTAAATCTGACCCTAACTATTTTTAACAAATCGGATTAGAAATTGTTTAACTAATTTCCACCTTTAGTGACAAAAACAGTCATTATTCACATTAACACACACTAGTTCACCTTGGACACACACACTCATCTTCTCCCTCCTTCAGCCGTCACACACACCTGGGCACATTTCTCCTTCAATCTCGCATGAATTTCTCATTTGTTTCACATTCCAATCGCTTGGTTACATCACAAACTACACATTAACACCCTAAACCCCTTTAATTTACACAATTACACCATATTGAATCCAACCCATTAACCAAATTGAAGAACACACACTAAAACACACTGAAACCCACACCCACGCACCTTAAAATCAAGCCCAATTCAAAACCCTAATTCGTTTTCTCTTTCTTTGTTGTTTTAGGGTCTTATGTCATGATTCTAACAAGAATTCATCCCAATTTCTTCATCCCCAATCAAATTCATACATAACCGAGTATACATATATGTATCTATGTCACAAACTTGAACGAATTCAACCAATTTCACAAATTGGGTTCAAGATTCATACCCTGTTAGGGTTCAGATTCAATCCTTTTTTTTTTCTTTCTTTCCCCTCCTTCTTCTTCCTCCTTTTCCCTCTTTTTTCCTTCTCCTTTTTCTTCCTTCCCGCTGCTGCTTATGTTCTTGTTCCCAGCCATGTTCTTGATTTTGTGTTATTTCGATTTTACACCCCAAAAATTTCTTTTTATATTTTCTTCTCATGAATCCTATCCCAAAGTATTTTAAAATTTCCAAGCCTGACTGAGCTTATAGCAAGTAGGAGGTGGCCATCGTGTATGACCTATTTCATCAGGTTATGACACATTTTGCAAAGTTTCAAATTTTGCACTTTGGCCCCTCAAGTTTTCAAAATTGCATTTTGACCCCTCGACTTTGGAAAATTACAATTTGACCCCAAATCACCCTAACCCCTCCTTTAGCTCCCTAACATCTCATTATCATCAAAATGATACTACTTAATAAAAATATACATCCCATTCATCATCTTTTCCAAAATTACATTTTTGCCCCTTAACTCTCCAAAATTACATTTTAACCCCCAAAACCACACTAACCCCTTATTTAGCTCCCTAATACTTCATCAACACCAACATATTACTACTTAATAAAAATAGCACCCCTTAATTAATCAAACTTACGGTTAGATTAATTTTCGGTATTTTTCGGGGTATCACACTACTAAACCTTAATCCCTAATGCATTTGGCTCATGAATCTGTTGCATAACTTTTCACGCATCACTTGTTTGCTAGAAAGATTGGGATTCTAAAGATAATTGTTGGATTTCTTAGGAAGTATGAACGCCCTCTATTGTGGTTAATATAGAATACCAGGCCACTTGATCTAAGTGTGTCCTACCTTCAATTGATTAGGAAATTGAATAATCACGTTCTGACATGTTAAACTTGTACAATGACTATACCAGACATATAGTTCTAGGCCACTCTTGCAAGGAAATATTTAATTACTTGCATGAGGAATATCATTCTGGTGGACTTATGGATGGGATGTGGTCTGGGTGATGTTCACGCGAACTGCTAACGCGGGGTGCGAGTCTCGCCAAAGCTATAAACAATGACCTTTAGTTCCCAACTCAAATCCAAGAAAATCCCCTGAACAACAGGGAATTAACTATAAACACATAGAGAGGGAGGTCCTGAAGCAAAGCCGTAATTGTAGTGGAATGTCTTATTCGGCTGGTCAAGGCTCATACTCTCGTTCCTCACGTGGAATGTCAACATAATCATCAAAGTTGCTCGTATTGTCACAAGTTTTGACATGCATGCGTGTGCTTTGAAGGAAGGACATCCATAACGGAGGCAGAGAGCCAAAATAATAATCAAAGTTTGTCGTACTGTCACATGTTTTGAACATGTATGCGTGTGCTTTGAATTTAATTTGGTGAAGATGGTAATGGAGGCAGGGAGTTGACTTCTAATTGCACCGTGTGATTTACATCCGCCTATTATTTTCCTCACCTGTATTTTTTATATAGGTAAATAATTTCGCTGAATGAATTTAATTTGGTGAAGATGGTAATGGTACCAGCCAATAACTAGAAGCTACGTGCACTTGAATGAGTTCTCGTCCATTCATGTATCAATCAGTAGAGCAAGTCAAGCCATCTAATTGAAGAGTTGTCATTGCCACATGGTAGTATCAACTAACGTGAGAATATATCACATACATCAATATCTGTCATGTCCGTCAAGTTATCTATATCTATAACGTAACTATATTTATACATATACAAAAGCACGGATGTGATTAAATGAGTAATCTTTTTTTTCTTCTTTTCCTTAAGATGTCCTTTTAAATTAGAGTCTTCATAAAAGATTAGCGGTGACTAGGTATTTTTTTTTTTTACTTAAAACTTTCTTTTTCAATTAAATAACCTTTCTAAATTAGAGAGTTATTAAAAAATGAGGTTGTTTTGACTTCTCATAAGATATCAAGCCTCTTTTCTTAAAATAACCTTATTGGAATATATGCTTTTATTAGAGTTAAGGATTATTTTGATTTTTTGACTTCAAACTTTTTGTTTTCCATTAAATACCTTTTTGAATAAGAATGACATTAAAAAATAAGGGTGTTTTCGACTTCTCATAGGATATCAAGCCACTTTTTTAAAATACTCTCATTGGAATATATGTTTTTGTTTGAGTTAAAGATTATTTTGAATTTTATCTAAAAATAGAAAAGAAAACCATATGGAAATGATACAAAATCACCCTTGAACTCCTGCATGCCCTCTGGTTACTGAAAAAAATCCTATCAAAACCTACCGCCTCTATTCATATTAAAATTGAAATACCTTAGAACTATTACATCTTTCCATCAAATTCGATAAAAAAAATAACTTCCAGAGACCAAAGTTTTCTATGGCCTTTGAACATAAATGTAAATACCTAAACAAATTGAATGTTGTTTGAAAAACTCAATTGTTTTTGTATTTCATATTTGTATGTTGGCGTGTATGCTACATATTTGAATTATTGTACATATTTATAGATTTTAACACAAGCGGTACATTGAAACTATCGAAAATCTGAAGTTTAATTCTAGCTTTTGAATTCGGACATATTAGTGTAAAGGAGCTATCGTAAATATGGAGTTATTTAGGATTTTTTGAATGTATATGTAATCCTGATTGGGGTTAAATAGATAATCCTTCGTTTTTTCCCTTTAAGTTTCCCCTTCTAAATTGGAGTCCTCATAAAAGATTAGCGGTGATCAGGGGTGTTTTCTACTTAAAGCTTTTTTTCCCCCATCAAATACCCATTTTGAATTAGTGCCATTAAAAAAATACAGATATTTTTGACTTCTCTTTGGATATCAAGTCTCATTTCTTAAAATATCATTAGTGGAATATATGATTTTATTATAGTTAAGGGTTGTTTTAAATTTTACATAAATACTCTATAAAATCACCATTAAATTTCTGCATGCTCTCTGAATCCTAAAAAAATTCCTATAGAAATGTACCGCCGTTATTCACATTAAAACTAAAGTACCGTGGAGCTACTGCATCTTTTTCGTCAAATTCCTTGATTTTTTTTTTGCATATGACAGAGTTTTCTATAGCGTTTTAAAAAAATGTAATATACCTAGACTAAATTGAATATTTTGTCAGAAACTCAATCCTTTTCTAATTTTGTATTTCATGCTTGTATGTTTATGGGAATGCTACATATTTGAATTAATGCAAACATATTAGAACATTGAAACAGATTTCATTATATGATCTTATTGAAACATGCCTAAATATCTGATCACAAGTAACCCTTGACCTATTTTGCTTGTAGTTATATGACTGGTTTTCGTGTAGAATTTACAAGAAAGCAAGTAGCAAACGCGAACGTGCAACGACTCAGGATGACCAAGTTCAAAAGCAAGAAATCCAGAGTGAAGTTGCAGCTCCACATTTGGTCACTCAGCAACTTGTGCAGGCTTGCCGTGCCCAAGGGTCAAACCATGGCCAACCCACTCTAAAAAACTCATGTTGGTGCTCAGCCCAGCCCATCTACGGGCTAAATAATATCTCTTCATGCCCACCCCATGAAAAAATGGTGAGCACGGGCTGGACATGGGCTGCCCATGGATTGTCTATGATTTCATATTAGTTTGTATTTACTTAATTTTAACATATATCAATTATCATCCAAGTCTACTAATTAGTCATGATAATAAAGAAGAAAATAGTGAAGTCTCAAAATAGATTTAGGTATAAGCATCGAAATAAAATTTCAGGACAAATTAAAAGAAAAAGAAAAGACAAGGTTTTCGAAACGATCTTACGAAGTTTAGTACTCTTGTAATAAGAAACAAGGGAGAAAAAAAAAGTCTTCAAAGGTATCTAAACACATATGGTTAGAAAAATTTAAAGATTAAAAAAAATCACATATCTTGTACACGTAAAATTCATATATCCATATATTATATAAAAGTACTACGGATTGGGTTTCCCAAGGGCTGGATGGGCTTCGTAAAGCCTTTGCCCCATCCCCAGCCCATTTTCTTACGGGCTCAAAATTTTGTCCCCATGTCGACCATGGTCACTATGCTACTAAGCTCACATCCATATTTCTACGGGCTGGTGAACTTAAGGATGGGATGTGGTTTAAGTGATCTTCATATGACTTGCTAATGCGGGGGAGAGTCCCTTGGTAGGAAGTTTGCCCTCCAGGAAGTCTCACAACTCAAATCCAAGAAACTCCCGTACGTAAACTACAGGGAATGAACTACAAGCACACAGAGAGGGAGGTCCCGAAGCAAAGTCGCCATAAGCGTGTCTTATCCGGCTGGTGAAGGTTTATGCTCCACATATTGTCACATGTTTTGAACATGTACGCGTGTGCAGTCAAGAGAGGGCATCCATACTGGAGGCAGAGAGATGACTTCTAATTGCACCACGCGATTTGCATCTGCCTGTTATTTCCATGTAGGATTTATACTCTACATATTGCCACATGTTTTGAACATGTATGCATGTGCGTTGAAGAGAGGGCATCCACAATGGAGGCAGAGAGTTAACTTCTAATTGTAAATAATGTCTTTGAATGAATTTTATAGTGTGAAGATGGTAATGGTACCAGCCAACAAATAGAAGCTACGGGCACTTGAATGAATTCCCCTTCGTTCATGTATCCTTTGAGCAATTCAAGCCATCTAATTAAAGAGTTGTCATTGCCTCATGGTAGTATTAACTAAAGTAAGAATATCTCACATACATATGTGGCATGTCCGTGAACTTATATATATCCAGCTCCTTAGCTTTACTCCATACCCAAACCATCGGTCTAATTTGGTCCTAGAATACTCTCCACAAATTAATGGCTTCTACCTCTGCTGCTACTCGCATGTCCATCCCTTCCTTTGTGAAGCTACCACCAAGTAAAACTAGCAGTTCAACTTCAGTCCTTGCCCAACAACTCTTGCCTTTTAAGCTCTCAAACTCATTCCTTTGTCAAAGCCTCAATCTTACCAACTCCACCAAAAGCTCATTCAATTGCAAGAGTCAGATCAACCCATCCACTTTTGATGCAAGACCTAGTAAGTACTTATTGTGCTTAGAAACCATTAGTGAGGCTCCATCTACGGTGATACTAGAGTTCCTATGTCTTTAGGCAAATTCATATGTATGTTGAGTTTTAACACATGAACGATGTTGATTATGTCTCATCCTCGTTTGACTTATCATCTAATAATCTGTTGCAGCTAAAAACTGGATCGGGAACCACACCAGAAAGTAGGCCAGCAAAAGAGAACACGGAGTGATCGCCGGGAGGGGTTCCGGCGGGGGAACGCTTTGATGCTTAAGTCTGAGATGGCTAACAATGTAGAACTTCGAAAAAAGCAGTAAGACACAATGTATATGAGTGTGAAGTTGTCCATACCTGAGGGGTTAGACCCCTTTATACAGTAGTAGGAAGGAGAGCCCGACTAGAATTAGGTTTTGCACAACTTCAATCAGAATCGAATTAGGATCCTAGAGGATTACATGTCAATCTTAGCTGATAGAGTCAGATTCCTTTTAGGATTCTGCCTGGTGACTGATATGGCAGGTGCCAAATCAGTAATTAGCCAGCATGGACTACATGTCATAACTGCCACGTGTTATCCATAGATTGGAGGCGTATTTTTAGCTATATCATATGCCCCCTGCTTTTATCAGCGTTAATGAAGCGGGTGGAAGCACACTTTTTCCACTGGTGATAGCGAAATATGCCAAAACAAAATCGAATCTGTTTTTCTGACATTTCAAATATCCAAACAGAATCGAACACGTTAAAAACAATAATATGACAGAAATCATCATCGGCATTATATATATATGAACGGAGGTGCAAAAACACATCAATATGAACCAAGTTGTAAAATGTTACTACATTTTTCCCGTGATATTGCAACATTACAAGTCAATCATTTTCAATTTGAGAATCATCATCTTCATCACTTTCATCGTCGTCCTCTTCTTCGTGGGACTCGTCGTCCTCTTCATCTTCTAATTCATCCTCTTCATCAGTAGACTCGGTCATATCCTCTCCAACACTTTCCACGTCTTCCGCGTCATCATCTACGACTTCTTCTCCTATAAGAAGTGTTGTTGGAAGAGGAAGATCGTCATCCTCGTTGTTGACCTCAATAGGTAACAAGACAGGTGGTTGGTCGGCTTGAAAGGCGTCTAGCTCACTGTCATATGTCAAGGGAAATCTCTTGGACTTGATAATTGTATACCAATGAGATTTAGGATTGGTGACGTCCTCCGCGTAAAAGACTTGTACAACTTGACTAGCAAACACAAATGGCTCGTCTGATGCAAGTCTTAACTTGACATTGACGTCTACAATCCCTTGAGAGCTAACACGGATTCCTCTACTGAATGTGACATTGAACCACGTACACTTGAACATTACCAGGCGGTTTTGGGAACCCAGATATGTTAGCTCAACAATCTCATCTAGCTCTCCGTAAAAGTCATGCAATTCTCGGCATAACAGTCACCGTTGATCAAGACTCCACTATTTTGGATTTGTTTTGTTCGATCATCAACTTTTACGATAAACCTAAACTCGTTGATGATATAGCCTCCATGACAGGATGCTTGTTTGTTAGGGCTTTGAGCTAGTAATTTCAAGCAGGAGGCCACTGGTCTATCCATTGACTGAACCTATTGTAGATGACGGTAAAAATTAAGGATAAATCAGTATACTAATTGGCCACAGAACTGTATATAACACATAATATAATTTCGTTAAACAATCTTACACGCCTTTTGAACCACTGTACAAATTGTGATTTTCGATGAGATTCAAGTCCAGCGGGATCAGTGATTAAAGATTCCGCATCGAACTCACTGCAAACCAATATAGTTGACTCGCTTAACACACACTTTCAATTATGTACAGCAATGTAAGTGAATTAAGACTTTAACTTACTCAACGAATGCCGAAACTTCATCGCAATTTAGAAAGGCATATATTGTTGCAGCACTGTACTCTTCATCCGTTAGCCATCGAGTATACGTTCGGCCGAACGGACTACCTGACTGCTTGAATATTAACAATTGCCCTTCCAAATTTATGCTTGATCCGGGGTCATTTCGGCCTAGTTGATTTAAACTTGTGTGTACCCGAAAAAACCTAATTTTTGAAATCTCGAACCAACCAAAGCAAACTCTGTCTTTGTCTCTGAGAGAAACATAAAATCAATATCTATATTACGGGCAAGGATAAGGCCAAATGAATTATTTGGGGTTGCCCGAAACCCCGACAGTTCCAGCTTAGGCCTTTCATTGATCCCTTTGGAGTTGTATAAGGACAACCACCAAAACCTTCAGGAAGAGACTAACAAGATCCCGATCCTCGCTTGCAACTACAGAAATAGCAGAACACAAAGCTACTACAACTAGTTTCTGTGAAAGATTCAAAGAGCCACTATGCTAAGAGGAATTATGAGCATTCAAGGGAGGGGTTCCGGCATTGTTATACAGCCATAACATCAGCACATCAAACAACAGGTATCTCCTCATATTAGGCAAATCTATCTTCAAAGTTACCCCTCCACTTCTTTTTTTCCTTTTTTTACATCCAAGACTTTCAAATCCCAGCATTTTACGTTTTCTAGATTCTCCAACTAAGAGACCCGATATCAAAGCAGATGAGCAAAAGAATGAAGGACCGTACAAGTATGATGCGAAAAATTAGAGTCATGCCGAAAATGCCAATAGTCAAGGAATGCTGAAAATTTAAAGTAGCATGAACTAGGGATATAAGCAGGACAATTCTTCATAAATAACCAGTGAGAGCAGAAAGGATTTTGTTGTGAAGAGGAAGGATCGAAACCTGGAGAAGATGAAAGTGGTGGCGTTTGGGTGCCATTGGAAGCAACAGATCCTCCAGAAACATCCATATCCACACTTGTCCTTTTTTTGCTTGAGTTTGCTCCCACATTTTCGACTTCTACCACATTTTCCATATCATCAAGTGTAGCTCTTGAACCAGAAGACCGGGTAATGATTTGAGCAGAAGGGATAACAGAAAGGGTCTACATTTCTTTATCTGATTCTTCATCCGAGGTCATCACAAATTCTGGACCATTAAAAATCCTTCCTCCAGATGTGGGATTTGAGAGAGCATGTTCAAAGGGATTGCTGGTAGCGGCACCAACAGCAGCTGCTTTATTTGTAGGGAGATGGGCTTCGATAGGATCCAAGAGAGGAGCATGCTTAGGGTCCGCAGGCTTAAGGGAAGGCCCAATAGAAGGCAAATCAGCAAGGCCCAGGCTAGAGTCCCCCATGCCTTCCTTTGGAGCCAAAATCGACTTCAAAATTTTGAGCAGGCCCTCGTGAGGGAGAGATGGGCCCAAAGGCCTGAAGCCTGATTCAATAGGTGAGAGCTGGTTAGCGGCTGGGCTCACGGCCAGGGAAGGGTCCACTGTTTCCCTAATAAATTCTGAATGGGCCAGGAGAGAATGGGGATAGAGTTGCACTTGAAGGTTGGGTTCCAAATCAAAAGGGCCTGGTCCAAGAAGAGAAGGCTTTTCGGTTGGGCTTTGGTCCTCTCCTAAAAACGGCCTGGAAATAGGTTTTGGATATGGGTGGATTTGGTCCATTGATGGAAGTGAATTAAGCTGTGTTTTTGCTTTTGGATGAGGAGAGGCTAATTTCATTGTGTGCCGGTCTAGGGAAAAGTGACTTGATGGCCTAGCACAAGGTGTAGGGAGTAGACCAAGGGGGAGGGGAGTTTCGGCTGTATGTGGAAGTGGGCTAAGAGTAGCTTTATGGTGAGGAAAAGTAGGGGCCAAAGAATGGTTGTCAAGGGATGATCTTTTTTTGGATACTGATGGGATACGTACATCCAAAAGAATATTTTCGCCTTAGGTCCAGGACTAGGAGTGCAACCAGGGGGTATCATGCATCATGATATCATCCACAGTAGCTGTTTCCAAATGGTCTACCTTCATGGCTTCTCCGGTGAAAGGGCTTGCAATAGTGGTTTCTTCATTTGATGAATTCTCAGCAGAAGTGTAATAAGTCCCATTTTCAGAAGAAAACGTACCCGAGTTGTATGAAATGCCCGAGTATTCCTGATTTGTGACAAAAAGATCTGGTCCATTGCTTGTATCCATGATAATGATTTTTGAATATCTGTTCAAATCCACATTCGGGTATGCCCGTAAGGTTTGTTCGAACATAGGAATTCCAAATGCAACACAGTTCAGAAATAAGTCTGGCCCATTACGTATTGCCGCTTTACGGCGGAGAGATTCTGTCACTTCTGACAGAGATTCCATACAGTAATCACGCTTGTGGCCTATACGTCCACAACGATAACAAACATGACAAACCCTTTCATACATGCAAGCCAACCATTTAACATCACAATTCATCAGATGAGATTCCATTTGGAACATGAGCGGTATAAAGGCCCCAGGAAAAAGAGGTTCATCAAGAGAAACTCGAACCTTTATAAGAAAGTAATCTTTATGCTTCAGCCTCCTTTCCGACCAATCAAGGTCCAGCATTTGTCCGAGGATGGTTCCAATTTTGATAGCTAGCTCTTGGTGATAGCAGTCACTAGGTATATTCACCACTTACCCAAAGATCCACATAAAGGAAGGTGACATGAGCAAAAACAGTATTGGGTAGCCAAGCTCGAAGCAATAACAGGCACCCTTTTATGTTCAAAGGTCCTCTCTTCAATAGGAGTTGAGCTTGATCAGGAGTTGTGAAGTAGAATAAGAAAAGGATATTAATCTTATGGACACCGACATCACCTAGCAGGGCCTAATGCTTGGCAACATATCTTTGAACTTCACCTTCAGAAAAAACTTCAAAGTCGGCTATTTTCCCCATATGCTTACTCTTATAATATGCACGATCCTCCAGAATTTTATGCTTGTCCAAAGGTATGATTATGCTACTTCTTTCTAAGCCAGGAAGCCGAGGTGGGTCATCTCCTTCAAAGGAAGCAGGCATCTTCAAACAGTTCAACTTCTGCAAAATGAGCTATAAAGTCTGCTGGGGCCAAGAAGAGGAAGTCAGCACGTAAGTAAAAGCAAGATTTGGAAGGGGGGGGGGGGGAAAGGTGCACGGTTGGCAAGATCTGGTAGAGAAAAGGGAAGGTCAACACAGTATTAAAGAGCCATTGGACTAAAAGTGGAAGGGAGTAAAGGATTGAAGGTGGTTGGTTCTGAGAGACATGGTTTCCTGTTTTACATGCAGAAGAGGTTTTAGAGAGAAGGTAGAGAGAAGAGGTAGAGAACGAAGCAAAGCTCAGTAGGAAAGATTTCATGTTACTTGGATACACGAAGCTGTTGCTCAATAGCCAATGACATCAACCATTCTTGATCATTAAGGAAAACATGGCAACTTAGAGGTTCCTTTTTCAAGTACCCCCATGTATACGATCTACTTCTGTTGTTCCTTTAAATGCATCAAAGTTTTAAGTTCTCAAAAATCAATCATATGAGTATCTCTATATTCTAAATGAGTACTTTCCTGATTCAATTCCAAATTGCCAGTTTACTTTGATTGCCACATAATTTCAGGATATCAAGAAATTGTCAGCAAAAGAGAGAATTAATTGGCGGAACATTCAAAAATCATCATTTTTCTGCCATGTACAATTTAGATCATGACATGGTCCAGTTTTTTAACTTATATTCTCACAGCAACCATAACTAAGAAAACAAGGAACAATAATGTCTTAATTCAAGAAACTAAAGGAATGACAGTATACTTAAACAAACTTGCCAAACTACTGACACCCACGTAAAGATATAAAGGATCAGATAATGGGTGGATAAATTCAACAATGTTCATTGATAAATAACTCAGAAAAGAATGGAAAGCATACCATCTAATTTGCGAACCAAGTAGATTCGCCTTTAAATTATCCGTTACTGAGCTAACCAAACGTCTCCATTATGTTAATAGACTCTGCTCTCTGAATAGCTTAGTTGTGGACATGTGACAGATATACATCAATCACAGCATTCTATGCCCTTGCAGTATTTGCTTCTTTGCTCAAACTATTTTCATTTCTAGCAGACTTCTGGGTGGCCTGTGAAGATCCAAAAGCTCCCAAAGCGTCCAGAAAGAACCTTTTATTTGGAATGATACCATCTCTGTCCATTTGAATCAGCAATTTCTGTAAAAGCTCCTTCATGTCAGCTTTAGTGTAAGCTTTATAAAGAAGCTTATATGTTGAGGAATCTGTAGAAAACATCCGACTCCTACGTGCACTCTCAAATAGCTCGTCCGCTTCCATTGGTAAACCATTCATGCAGTAAACCTCAAGCATAACATTCAAAGTTGACACTTTTATCCCCTTCTCAGAATCTACCATCCTGTCAAATATCTCTCTCGCCCTTGAGATACAATCACAAACACCATACATCATGATTAGACACTCATATGTGATAAAATTTGGTGCATAACCCATATCAGTCATCTTCTGAAAAACCAACTCTGCTTTCTCTCTAAGCCGTGCTTTTCCGTAGTTTGTGATCATCGAATTAAACGTCGGAAGTGTTGGTTTCTCCTTGGAGCGCAACAAGCTCTTTAATACTTGTTCCATTTTCTCAAATTCTTGCTTTCTCCCATACGAATCAATCAACAAATTATACGTGATGATGTCTGGCTTCAACTGGTTACTCTTCATCCGGCCAAGAGCTAGTTCCATTTCTCTAATCATCCCATTTTTACCATAGCCATCCATCACACCATTGAATGTGTAGATATCAGGAGTAACAATGCTTTCATCAAGATCTTTGAACAAAGCATTGACTTGATCGACGTTCCGCGACTGAGCAGAAGCTCTCAAAAGAATGTTATATGTCACGATACTGGGTTTACATCGCTCCATTCCTTTCATCTTGTCAAAGTAACCCAGGGCCTTAGCCAACGCCTTGGATTTGTCACGGGAATGGAGATGAGCTGTGATAAGTGCGTTGTACACAGAAGTGTCAGGTCGGCATCCGCTATTGCGCATCTCAGAGAAGAGCCACATGGCCATCCTGGTTTGGCCTTTCTTTCCCATTACCGATATTAACTTGGAGTAAACCCCATTGTCCGCTATATACCAACGTTGTTTTTGCATCCACCTGAACACCTAAATACCAAAAATCGAAATCAAGCACC
Organism: Escallonia rubra; assembly: GCA_033065855.1. Taxonomy (NCBI): domain Eukaryota; kingdom Viridiplantae; phylum Streptophyta; class Magnoliopsida; order Escalloniales; family Escalloniaceae; genus Escallonia; species Escallonia rubra. Next base: position 338,286 of record JAVXUO010002219.1, on the reverse strand, counting down.
TTTTCTATCCAGGCCAATACCTGTACTGATAAAATGTATAGCAGTGCATTCCAGTATCGTGAATGCAACATTAGACAACTAAATCGTAAGTTTCCATAACTATGTGTTTCAGTTGAGTTGCAGCCTTAGTACTCTACATAAAACCTCATAAAATATACTACCTCAGCTCCGAATTTTGATCCCCTCTGATTTTTTGACAACCCCGTAATTTAAAATTTTAACCCATAAGCAGGACCTAAACTCATCGCTTTAACCCAAGTTTGACTTGCCAAATTACACTGATTAGATTTTTGAGTGCCATTCCAGCATAATTCAATGTATATGCACTCAGACTCTACCCCAGGAATCAGTTACTTACAACTATGATCAGCAACTGAATAATGGTCCCACCATCATTCGTTTTTGTCTAAAAGAAGCAAAAAAGGAAAAAAGTAGTACATATTCATATATTAATGATCACAAGTATTGCCATAAACTTATTAAGTTCAACAGACCCAGAAGATAAACATGCACCATTTATATTACTGTAATGTTTCTTGAGAAAGAGAAAAGAAGGGTGTCAGCCAAAACGTCTAACCTCAAGGCACTGCAGCCAGTTATCCGATTTGCCAAGCTCTTCAAACAGAATGAAACAGTGCTCAGTCCTCACAAACCTAACATACTTGTTCAATGTCGTCAGTAGCGGTTTCTTATCATCCTTAAAATTCCTCAGCAGCACCCGTACCAGCTCCTCTGACTCCGAATTACTCTCCGTCTTGGCACCCGATTTCCTTTTGAGCCGTCCCGTTGAGAGGCAAGTAATAGCGCAGCTGGGTCTACTGAGTGAGGGTCTGTACAGGGTAGGACTGCAATTTGGGGATGGAATCGAGAGGTAGTGGATTTGAGGAGCAAGTGTGGGAGTAGGGGAAAATTGCAGCGACCCAGATGCCAAATTTGGTGGCATTTTCAGTGAAGATATGTCTATGAATCAGGGCGATAAGTAGAAAAACAAGGCCATCTGTGTGTCCGTGAATGCGCAAAAAGAAATTGGAGTAAAATTGGGAAGCACAGAGAGAAAAAAGAGAAGCGGTGTGGGGGAATTGAACCCGACGTGAATCGAACACGCAACCTTCTGATCTGGAGTCAGACGCGCTACCATTGCGCCACGGATCCGCTTATTGGATTTCACTTGCATAATAATATATACTGTATCTATGATTAAGTGAAAAGACGTATTGCAAAGGACTAATACAACCCCGTTCACTGCTATTCCAAAAGAAGGAAAATGTCATTTGTATTCATAACTCCGATTAAAATGCATTATACTTTTAATACTATTCGAGTGATACATGTGATTTAAAAAGATCAAAGGCTCGTTCGAGCATCATAATTGTTCATCTCTTCATTAGGATTGATTGGCCATGTAGGTCTATTTGGATTTTCAGTATATGATCTGCTGATGCTTTTTCTTTTTATCCTAGAGACGAAGGTTCGTGACTTTGCTAATCAAGCATGGGAAAGAGCTTCTCTACGTTCTTTCATGGTGTTGACAGACCGACAATGGATGAGGTTGAGAATCTGCGAGAATGATGGGAAAATAAAGGATAAATTACTCGATCATGTTTTCTACTTCACTCAAGAATCTAGTGCGTGTTTCTTTTTCTATGTCAAGCCTTCGTCCATAAAATGGATGATACGTAGAAGGCAACACATATAAAATTGAGATTTAAAATGCAACAAAAGAAAATAGCGATTAACGTAGTTTTCGCAGTAAATGTTGGAGTTTTTGTCGCATTCAGACATCGAATTTGCGTACTAAAAAATTAGTAATACATACATTTCTCGTTAATTTCTCAGTTCTTGTGTTCAGAGTCACGTTCTGTGCATTTTCTAATTGTTTACTTCTTCGGCTTTGGGAAATTAGAACGTATAATTACAGCACGAGTAGTGTAGAGGTATTTTCAAAATGGCATAGCTTCGCTAGGTCAAATTTTACGAATACTAAGAAGCAAGGCGGATGATCATAATGTAGCACCAGAGGTATGCAAGAGGTCTGAAATCAATGGATGAGTAGATCTAGTACCCATGGCCTCTTGTAAACTATCCCAAAAAAACGTGAAGTTAATCTCTAGTGGTTATTTATTTAGAACACTAGATAAAGGTGTCCCGTGCAATCTAGGTATTTACTAAATGTACAAGTTAACAAGCATCTCATTTGAATCTTTGCTTCTTATGGCCAAAAAATGAGTTGATTTGATCAACTGTCATGCATAGTTCATCATTATTTTTTATAGTTGGATGTAGTAGAACGACAAAATTCATCATGTTATGCTTTCACTTCCATTTTGGAACTTTCACCTGTTGGCTCACCAAATAGTTAGCCACAAATTCTAGTACCTCTCTTATCATATGATACAATAAAAATCACGTAACTTCTAGTACATTTTTCTACTACCTAAGTGAAGTGCAAAACCCGAACTATAAGCCTCTAAGAGGATCTGTCTCTTTAACTCTACATATGAAGGAACACATAATCTTGAACCCATTTGAAGAACACCCTTGTTATGGAACCTGGAATCAGGGTAACCACCTTCCTTAACTTTGCTATAAATCTTGATCTGAATCAGGGTCTAATGCTTGAGACATCTTAACTCTCTCTATCAAATTTGGTTGAACTCCTAGACGTGCCAACTAATCACTAAAACTAGAAACTTTGTCTTAATTTCTAATTTCTCCAAATCTTCCATCAAGTGGGGTTATTTGTTAATTATAGCCGAAAGTCTTCCCACTCAGTGCATCTGTCTATAACTACATTAGCTTTACCTAGATGGCATAGAATGGTGCAATCATAACCTTTCAACATTTCTAACCATTTTGTATGTCTCATATTCAATTCTGTTTGTGTGAAAGTGTACCTGGAGCTGCCTGTGATATGTGTAAATCTCACACGACTCGACATATATATTATGCCCCCAATATTCAAAGCAAAAATCACAACTGCTAATTCTAAATCATGCAAATGATGATTAAGCTCGTACGGTGTAAGGTGTCTGGAAACTTACACAATTACCTTACCTTTTTTCATCAGTATACACCTAGATCCTTTTTGCAACATTAGTATATTTAACAGAACCACCCAACTCGAGAACTGATGTGAAAACCAAAAGTTTCTAGTAAACTCCTTCCACATTCTTCTATCCATACAGATGTAGCGTTCTTTATTGTCAACTGGGTAAAAAGAATAGAAATGCGAGAAAAACCTTTAACAAACCTTTCATAACTACATGTCAGTTCCAAGAAGCTTTTAACTTCTGCCACTAAATTGGCCTCTCCTAATTCACAACTGCCTTAACCTTAGTAGGATCGGCGAATCTCCCATCTTTGGTCACTAAATAACTGAAGAATGATATTTTTCTAACTCGAATTCACACTTCTTAAACATGGCATTGAGCTACTACTCCCTTCAACTTTGTAAAATTGATCCAGAATTGTTTTAAACATCATTTTAAGGTCTATAAAAGCAACATAAGCATTAGTTAGACGAAAAGGCATCATTGAAAACTCGTAATGGACATATCTCGTCCTAAAAGCAGTCTTTGGTGCATCCTCACCCTTCACCTTAAGATGACGTTATCCAGAATGAAGATCTTTTTTTGAGAAGTACCGAGCATTCTAAAGTTGATCAAGCAAGTCATTGATTGGCAATGATCTTTATTCCAAATCGTCATGCGGTTAAGCTCCTTACGGTCAACGCACATATGCATATTTTGATCTTTCTTCCCAGAAATAGTGTTGAAATTGTTACAAGAAACTGGCAAGAACAACTCCAAAAATTAGCGTAAAAATAGCTGGTGGAGGCGCGGACTAGGTCGCTCTCTTAAGACGATTCGCGCCCCTTCGGATTACCACCGGTGCAGCAAGGTTATCGACGCGTCGTCTCCGGGATACAACAGCCCAGCTCTCACTGTTGCTTCACTCGTAATTATGCACAAACGAATGAAGCAGAAGCTCCACCCGATACCTTACCAAATTGCCCACAAGTCTAAGTGTATTAGAATATAGAGAAGAAGATAGAGAGCTTGAGCTGTGTGTTGAAAAAGTGAGGAAGAGGTCTCCTTTTATAGGTGAAGAAAAATAGCTGTTGAAAATCTGTTATTAAGAAATAAATCCGAAATTCATTTCAGAAATAAAAGGCTGCAATAAAAAATATGAATGTTGTGTAATAAAAGAAAATGTGATTGTTGCCCAACAGCTATAATTTATTGTATAAATAGTCATGCTATAGTCTCATATGAGTTTTGCAAATTCCAGAAACTTGTATCTCCCCCACTTGTCCTTCTCCCCATGCGTGTGCGAGTCTTAGACGTAAGCACATTGAAACCACAAAGATAACCCTAGAGGGGGGGTGAATAGGGTTTTAAGACTACTTTAGAAATAACAAGTAAATACTTCAAACTTAGAGAGGATAAGAATAACACTTGAAAAGCTACAACCAACAAATCTCAAACACAATATCTCAAGTAAGCAAAACTATTCAATCTCAACACAAATGTAAAACAATAAAGTAAAGAAAGAAGGGTTTAGAGATACTTGACACGGAGATTTAAATGGTTCGGCTTGATATACCCTCAAGCTTACGTCCACCCCTTCAAGGAAGTCCCTTGAAAGGCCCTAGAATCCACTAGTATGATCTTCTTTACGGGTCAAGATCGAACCTCTTACAATCCCTTGATGATATGCCCACATCTTGAAATGGATGAGAAATCAATGAAAACTAAGAGAGATTGAACAATTGCTTTGATCTTTGAGAATATGAAAGATAAGAGAGCTTTGAATGCATGAGTATGAGATAGTTCCTACCGGCATGCATCTGCATCATATCTAAACTGCATTTTCTCATTCCTGAAAATGCAATTTCACTCTCAAGAAGGTCAAGCAAAGGAAAATGCAGCTTTATGATCAACAATAAGAGTCTTTGAACGATTTGCTCGTCTAATTGTCTATTTGCATGAGTATGAGATAGTTCATATTGCTTCATCAACTCAATGCATGTTAGACAATATATATAAACATAAATGTTAGTTATCATCAAAACCAAATATAATCCTAGGTTAAATAACCGTAGGGTTAACACACATCTTACAAAAAGGCCAAGGAGTGTCACTTTATATACTCCTTAAGGTTCTTTACAATAGCCAATGTGGGACAAGAACTTTCCAAAGTTTAAGTATATAAGAAAATTTTCACTTGCCATTTTCAAGCAATGTGGGACTAAAGAATTTTATGATTTTACTCAAAACTTCACTGTTTTTCTCAAAACCAATCTTGAAAAGAAAAGAGAATTTTTTGTTAAAATACTCCAACAAATAGTATTGGTGCACCCTGTGGAAACAGACTAGGATGGATCATACCGTTGTATAGGAGATCTTGCAATTGTTCCTTTAGGTCCTTAAGTTTAATTGGGGCCATTCTATAGGCCGCAATGCAAATAAATACAATCTCTTGTTAGACTGAAGACCAGGAATGTCTTCCGAGAAGACCTCCAGAAAGTGGGACATTTTCTAATGTTTGGCTTGCAAGATTAAATATGGCAGTGTAGCGACTCTAGCTCCATGAATTTTAAACTCAAATTGATTTAGTCAAAAATAAAATCTCTTTGTTGTAGCAATCTATTGTGCCATGATCGGAAGCCAATCAATCCACTCCAAAAATTACGTTGAAATCTTTCATATCCAATGAAATAATTCCACTGTCAAATCTCTATCATCAACTCTGTGGGGCAAGAATTATACACCACAAACACAATGTTTCCCTTAGAGGTATCAACATATAGTTCTCGTGTCAAGTCTTTCGGTCTAACAGTTAAATATTTACAAAAAGATGCGAAAACAAATGAAGATGTGGCAAGAACCGGGATCTAGTGAAGCAAATGCCTCATACGTGTCACCACAATTTGACGATTCAGCCTCATGGGCTGTCATAATCAAAACTCTGATACGTCTCTCTTGTGTTATTTACTTATCAGCTTCCTTCTAATTCCACTTTGGAATGCGTGGAGGCTTCTTGCAATCCCTAGCCATATGTCCCGGTATACTCCAAAATTGTACCTCATTCCCATGCCTTTATAGCAAGCGAGTTCTTATGATATTTTTCACAAGTAGTGCAATCCCTTTTGATGTACTAAAAGTCTGTTGATTTTGCCTTGATCCAGTAGTGAAACATCACAATAATGCCGAGAGTAATCTCTCCCTAACTTCTTTTGCCTTAATGGTGGCGCTATTAAAATGCTAAGATCACCTTTCTATTAGATTTTAGTAGAATGTTTCGTGCATTAACACCTAAGAAAAAAAGAGTAAGCCCAATGTTTTGCAATTGGTAGTTGGGCAAAGGTAGCGATAGTGTTAATTACACTTTAATCCCTTAAATTATGGGCGAGTTTCTAAAATGTTTCCCTAACTCTTATTTTTTACTATTTGTACTGTACTCCGTCTCCAAATAGTCCTTTGTCAGCCTCTTCATTAAAATCCCAGCAATAACTTTGCTATTAAAAATGTTCCCTTTCATTCACCTTGTTCTTCACCCCACCGTCCCCTTCCCTTCCCTTCCCCCTCCACTTTGTTTTGTGACTTTTGATATTGGAACAAGTTGCCAATGCCACCCCACCACCAATGTCCCAGAAAACCATTGGCTGAGTGCCGAGGGGCTCGGCTGGGCCGAGGCCCCTGTCAAGTGTCAAAGTGTCCAAGACTTAACCTTTTTTAATTGGGTCTTTTGCTATTTAGGTTCCGTTTGACAACACTTTTAGTTTTGATTTTCTGTTTAAAAAAAAAACAAAAATCAAAATCAGTTTTTTTTTTGCAAAAACAAGTGAGTGTTTGATAACCTAATTTTTATTTTGAGTTTTTTTTCTTTTTTTGATTACCCAGTTTTTTTTTTGAATTTTTTCTGTGGCGGTGGCAGGCGGCTGTCGGTGATAGTCGCCGGCCGGCGGTGGACAACGGTGGTTGGCGGTGAGAGGGTAGTGGTAGTCTCAAAATAAAAACCAAAACTAAAAACCGAAACTCATTTTTGAAGTTTTCAAAAACAGTCCTGATTTTTTAAACTGAAAAAAAAAAAAAAAAAACTTTGTCAAACGGGGCCTAAGTTTTGGTTTGTTACTCTTGCCCCATCACACATTGAGTTCTTCACATTTTCAATCTGGTAGGTTTAGAGATTCCTAGAAGTTCACTTGACTAAAAACTCTCCATGTCTAAGAATCACTTTAGTTGTTCATAACACACACACACACAGACACAGACACTAGTTACTTTAAATTTGGACTAAAATCGGCCAAAAAAAAAAAGAAAGGAGATTAAATTCAACTTTATTTTTTGAGATAATTTAGTAGATTGCAATTGATATCTCTGTAACAGTCTTTATTAGCTATTAGTTATATAGTTTACTTACTTTTACCATTTATTTGTATTGGAAAAAGATATTTGAGCTTGCCTTGTTTGACACAGTTTTTTTTTTTTTTTTATTTTTTAAAATTGGAAAAAAAAAAGTTGCGTTTAGTAACCATTTTTTTTTTCTTCTTCAGTTTAAAAAATTAGTTTTAAAACTGAAGAAGAAAAATAAAACTCCAAAAATGAATTTTTTTTTTTTCAATTTTGGTTTTTTTTTTTAGACCACCACTATACCACCTTCCCACCGCCGGCGGCAACCTTCGGCGACCACCGCCACCGCAAACCACCACAAAAAAAACTCAAAATAAAAAATGGGTTATTAAACACCAAAAAATAAAAACTCAAAATAAAAATTGGGTTATCAAACACCCACTTGTTTTTGTAAAAAAAAATTAAGCTGCTCTTTAAATTTTTTTTTTTTTTTGGAAACTGAAAAAAACAAAGTATTGTCAAACAGAGTCTAAGTTTGTTGCTAAAAGTCTCTATTGTCACCATAAAAGGCTATATGTGGAGTTCAACTAGCCAAAATAGAGTACAAATATCAACTGCCTAATTTTAACTTTAGCCCCTCTCAACATAAGGTCTGTGCTGGGCCCCAAACCATCACTCTGGGACCACTGTGTTCACGCCAGAAGTCAAACAAAGAGGTGAAGTTGATCTGGCAGATTTGGGTGTTTGAGCGTTTGCGAAAAATTGGTGGGAACATTTCCACCAGTTAACGGAGGGGAGTATATTATTGTGTATTTGAGTTAGGGGTGAGCATTTAAACCGTTGAAATTGATTTAACCGTAAAAATCGAACCAACCAATCTGTATATTTTTAAACCGATTTAAAAATCAATCGGTTTTGGTTTTTTTTCTCTCAAACCGTACATTCGGTTCGGTTTGTTCGGTTCAAATTTTTTTAAAACCGCATAAACCGAACCAACCGTATATAATAATAATAATATAACATATTTATATTTTTACCTAATTCTAGTTATTTTTTTACTAGCCCTAGTTATTTAGCCACTCATATAAAATATGATAAACCCTAAATCTCTTAACGTAACAAACATTTTTCATTCGTCACCTACATTTTACTAAGTTTTAATAATTAAGATATAAAATTCAGTTTTTTTGGAGCTTATTAGTATGTATAAGTTATTAATTTTTGGGCCTAAACTTGTCCAAAATTGAGTTTGGCCCAAATCGATTAAACCGTCCAAACCGAACCGTTCAATCCGTCCAATCCGCAGAAACTGAACCGTTGAAACCAAACCGTTCAACTACGGTTCATTTTTTTTTCCAAATCGAGATTGGTCGGTTCGGTTTGGTATTCAGCCTCCAAACCGAACCAACCGAACCGTGCTCACCCCTAATTTGAGCAGTTGAGGAAATATGGCCTAAGACCACTGTGTTTGGGCCAGCAGTCCAACAAAGAGGTTGGGTAAGGAAGTGGGTAGGGTGATCGCTTGCGGTACTGAGCAGTGGTTGGTTAACGGTTGCAGGGCGGCAGTAGTCAAACAGATGCGCAGAGAGAGAGAGAGAGAGAGAGAACTTAGGTTAAGAAAATGGGAGGAAGAGGGGAATAATTTTTTTGACAATATTACCTCTAAAACTATAAGTGAAAGTGTCATAGAGTGACCAAAATAGAAACAGAACATAGTTAAGGACTATCCTGAGCAAAATAAGAGTTTGAGGATCATTTTAATAACGCGTTCATTGTTTAAGGGACAAAAGTGTATTAACCCATAACGATGTAACAAGTTGTTTACGTCTTACAAAACCTAGGTAGGCTCTAAGGGGAAGCAAGGCAATTAATGATTAGATTGTCTTGCCACCAAGTAGAGATGAAGGAGGTAATACCAATGGTCGACGACGAAAACGTACCTATCTCGACAAATCATGATTGCAGTTGCGTATCCCTTGAAACTTGTTATGCCACAAGTTAAATATTTGAAATGTCGGTCTATTTTCTCTAGACCTTCAACACAATATATATCACAAAATGATCATAAGAAAACAAGTGTAAATCTTAATTATTAGTTTTGTTGACGAGGGAGAATCATCTTGTCATTTTTATCTGTCATGCATGCATGGTATTCCAATTCAGTTATTCTGCAAGCTGTGTTTTCTTGGCAAAATTGCTTGAAATGCCATAGTCTAGCTATATAGTGCTTTCCTAGTTGGATTAAGACGTTACCCGATGTACAAGGACAACTTCGTAAGGTGCGGATATTTGTGGCACCAATGGATCAATCTTCATAAATAGAACGTTTGAAAAAGAAACCGCCAAAAAGGCTTATAGTCTTTATATACAACGTTGATAATTAATAGTTGTTAAATATGACTCAGGACAAAAGTTTAGTAATACACAAAAGAATGATGCTAAGATCTGTCGCCTAACTTGTCTATAAAAATATCACTAACTTTATCCGGCAATATGTTATGTGTGAGCTCATCATAGATCCATAACGTAATTTAAGGTTCCTGAATAATTACAAAGTTTACCGGGACAACTGCTAGATGTCGGATTTGCACATTAGAATCCTATTGTAACTAGAGAGTTGCAGGGGTGGTCAGAACGGCAACCGCTGTCCCTTATGCTTTAATAAGTTAAAGTCCCTTGATTTTAGTGTCAAACGTTTTAGATTTACTGTATTTAGGAGTTATTATTCCAAAGAAGTTATCAAGTTTGCATTGTAAGCACAGTTTTTCATTGTCATTTTTGAATCATAGGTGGCAACGGATACCATACCACTCACAGCAAAACGAGAAGATAAAACCAAAAGGGCATGGCGTGAGATGTCCCTACACGACGCACCAACAATCTTATCTTCCTTCTCATCAATCATAATCATAACAAAACCCTAGTAGGAGAATCAAACAAAAAGAAAATAATAAACTAAACCATCGATGTTCACTATGTTGATATTTTGTAGTTTCGGTATGTTCTTAAATGCATGTATCCCGGATGAAGCACTACCCTTTTCAAGTAGCCTGAAACTTTAAGCAAAACCATGGCATCCATGGGCTGGAACTGGACAACACTAGCACTTGTGGTGCTTGCTTATGCTTTGCAGTCATGGTTTAAGAAGAAGAAGAAGAGCAATGGAAGGTTGCCACCAAGCCCAAAGTCCTTGCCCATTTTGGGACACCTTCACATGTTAGGAAAGAACCCTCACCAAGATCTGCACAAACTGGCCGAGAAACATGGCCCTGTTATGTACATGCGCTTCGGCTTCGTCCCAAACATCATCGTCTCATCGCCTCAAGCAGCCGAACAGTTCCTCAAAATCCATGATCTTGTTTATGCTAGCAGGCCACCTCACGAGGCTGCCAAGTACATTTCTTATGACCAGAGAAACCTATCCTTTAGCCCTTATGGAACTTACTGGCGTGACATGCGTAAGTTGTGCACGCTAGAGTTGCTGAGCAACCTTAAGATAAACTCATTTCAAGCCATGCGAAGGGAAGAGCTGGGACTTTTGGTTGAAGTGATTGAAAATGCGGCCAAGGAGCACGTTGCCGTCGATCTGAGTGCTAGGGTTGCGTCGATGAGCGCAGATATGAGTTGCCGGATGGTACTTGGGAAGAAGTACATGGACAAGGACATTGACGAGAAGGGCTTCAAGGCAGTGATTAAAGAGGGGATGCAACTGGCGGCGACTCCGAATCTTGGTGACTATTTTCCTTATATGGGTGCACTTGATCTTCAGGGACTTACGCGGCGAATGAAGGCTATTGCCAAGGTTTTTGATGGATTTTTTGAGAAGAGCATTGATGAGCACACTGATCCGTCAAGGGATCGATCCGGGCAAGCCAAGGACTTTGTTGATTCCATGTTGGCCATCATGGAATCTGGAAAAGCCGAGTTCGAGTTTGATCGCTCCCATATCAAAGCCACTTTGCTGGTAATTCCACTTGATTTAGTATCAGCTTCCTTAAATAAATACAGTAATAAGTAAATGCATTCCTAATAAACAAGATCGTCTCCTTCACTCCTACCAATTTATTTATGAACTTGGGCAATAATATACTATGTCTTAAGAGTTTGGCAATAACTACCTCACACTTTCCCCTACCCAATACACAACCCATTTCATAGATGCAATCACTCATACCGAACTGATTTTGTAAACTGATCGATTTAATCAACTTTACCTCTAATTCTCATTGAATAAAAAAAAAACTTGGCAGGACATGCTTACTGCTTCAATGGATACTTCAGCAACAGCAATTGAGTGGGTACTCTCTGAACTCCTAAAGCACCCACATGTGTTGAAAAAGGTCCAGGAGGAGACAGAACAGGTAGTTGGCATGGAAAGGATGGTGGAAGAATCCGACTTGGATGGACTTAAATACTTGGATATGGTTATCAAAGAAGCCTTCAGGCTCCATCCAGTGGCACCGTTGCTCCTCCCTCATGAATCCATGGAAGACTGCACAATAAACGGCTACCACATTCCGAAAAATTCGCGTGTCATCGTGAACGTTTGGGCTATTGGGAGGGACCCTAAAGCGTGGGCTGATGCTGACAACTTCGTCCCCGAGAGGTTTGTTGGGAGTAACATAGATCTCAGAGGACGCGACTTCCAACTGCTTCCTTTTGGTTCTGGGAGACGGGGTTGTCCTGGGATGCAGTTAGGCCTAGCCGTGGTTCGGCTGGTGGTGGCGCAGTTGGTGCATTGTTTTGACTGGGAGCTGCCTAATAACATGGTGCCGGCGGAGTTGGACATGACTGAGGATTTTGGTCTTGTGGTCACTAGGGCAAACCATCTCATGGCTATTCCTACTTGTCGCCTTCACAAATGATGAGCATTTTGTTTTTGCTAATTTCACATGCCTATGTATTCTCATATCTTGGTGAATTTCTTACGCTAAGCGGCGGAAAAAAAATAGGGACTTGCTTTACAGAGTTTGGTAGAACTTGAATTTTGTTTTGGTAGATCAAATAAATCAGAAAAAAAAATGAACGGATTGCTTGTGCTAGTTCTATAGGACAATCATAAAGCAGTGTTCATATCTTTAGCTAGAAATTATACTTGTTAGAGGTTTAATAGAAGGTGGTAGCTAATTGCATCTCCACGGCAGAAAAGTAGCGCGTACAGGGTTAGGGTGACGCCCTGGTTTGCACTCGCAAACAATTGGATTTGTGAGAGGAATCATACACACAAATTTCATGTTAACACCAGCACTGAAAACATTTTGATTTTTCGCACCTATATCTAAACAAACTGTACTTGTTATCCATTATAGGTTTAGCCATCATAAAGCAATGAATAATAATATGTTTTTCGTCAATCTTTTGTTCCAAATAAGGTGGCTTGCCCTAGGTTCCCGGATTCTTCTTCTCTAAAAAATGCTTGGTCCAAGATAAGCTACCTTATCTGGAAAACAACTACTAAGGAGAACGTACAAGTCTTACATTGCTCTTTAGCGTTCAGCTCGTTCAACAAGCAAAATGACTTGTAGCTCCGAAATTGAGACACCTCAGGATTGAAACCCTATGAGTGATGCAGAATTGTTTGATCAAATAGTATCAATTCGTGATTCTTGAAAAGACATAGTAAACAGGGCAGAATGATGCACAAGTGAGTCATCAAATCATTCCAATTTTGTGATTCTTGAAAAGACATAATAAACAGGGCAGAGTCATACCATCTTGGCCGTGTCCACAACTCTTGTCGCTAAGATGGTACGACTCCGCTATGTAATCCTTTTCTCGATCATCACTTGTTTTACCGTTGATTTAGACAAACATCTTACTAATCATATCATTAATAATCATGTAGTACAAGATAGAGTACATCGTAAAAAAATGACATAGATCATCACTTAAACGATAATGTGTTGCTTATGCATTACCCTGTGTGTACGCGTGTGTCTGTGTTTTACTTATTTTTTTATTTTTTGCTGAGAGAGAGAGTTCTATATTGTTACATGACACATTAGAAACCAAACACAAGTAGGACTATTTATTGTGAGTTGTATCATGTGACTGCATGTTCTAATATTAGGTGGACAGAACATAGTATATCTTAATATAAACAGAACAGCTCAAATTTTCTGGAAAAAGAAAGAAGAACTTGCACCAGTCCTATTGGTTGAGCAATTACATCCAAGCGTTCTCTGTTTACACCATGTCTCTCTCACCAGAGTGAAGATTCCCTTGACTGAAGCCAGTTGAACTCTTAAACAAATTATCCATCTCTCTCGTAACTATTGCTATTCAGTTAGTAGGAAATAACCGAAGATTAGACAGAAATGAGATAATAGTGCTATGTATCACATTGTAATGCAATTTATAGACAGGAGGATAAATTCAGGCAGGACTACGGAATCAAGAAGCAAATATCTACAAATACCAAATTAAAAACGAAATAATTGAGAACTCCCACAAGTGGTGTTCCACAAAAGTTGGAGTGAGTAGTCAAAGGAATCTAGATGCCCTGACAGGCTTAAAGAGAATGGAACTTACTAAAGAACTCTCATGTTCCACGCATAGAAGAACACTACATATTGAGGCATACGGCAGAAGAAGCCTGTCTGCTACATAACCGGGGCCAACTGATAGGTAACCGGTAACCATTTATCCCTCTTCTGACTCTGCAATAAACATTCAAGGTATCAGATCAAAAGGGAAATGCAAAAACAAAAATTCAAGAAATGGCTCATGAACGTGTCAATCAGCATTCTGTGCACAGTAGGCCGAGGGGCATATGTGGGAAACAAATACCCAAAATCAAGCCTGCCTTCCTAGTAATACCATGGGATACTGGAAGGAAAAGCATACCATGAATTGCTTCCATGTTGTCTTCCTTATAGACACCAAGTGGTGAGCCATGGACAGAATGAAGCATCTCGCCATGCTTCGGAAGCCTTAGTGTTCCGGGTGTCATCCCAATAGACAACCTTTGGCTATTCACCTGCAGTAAAACTATATTTGCTAAGTTCAAACATTTTCCAATATAGAAAAAGCAAACCTGCTGCACATCCAGGGACTGCCAGGGAGCATACATTCATTTAGCTGCAAAGCAAAATTATAGGACACCTCACAATGAACTTGTAAATTATTGTTGTTTCACTATAACTACACTTGGTATCCTATTCCTTTTGTTAATCAAATAAAACTATAAAGATTTTTTATAAGCTAGTTGATCTTCAGAAAATACCGGCACAGACTTCAAAGTTTGAACACCATTGGTCCAGCAGTAGAACTTCGAGGCTAAATGACAAGTGCATTTAATATGTCATGACAATAGGACCAATAGTCACAGCATACTGCATGCCTGCTAAACGGTTCTTCACTACTCAGTCTAAATGTTGAAACATGAAATTTTGAATTCACAAATGCCAGCAAGTATAGACCCCCCCAAAACTGCTTAAGCAAAGAACACATAGGCTTGCAAGTATAAATCATCTAAAAATCAAAGGATTTGCAAAGGGAATTACAAGGGGATATGTTTAACCACCAAATGTTCATACAAATCCACATCAAGAGTGATTTAATACAGACATTTTATGAAGTTGTACGGCAGATAGATGGCTATCTGCTTTGCACCAAATAAACATGAAAGCCCCATCGTCTTTTTATAAAAAGTCTAGTATAGTAGTATATTGCATAGCAATATTCAGCTCTAACAGTCAGCTAAAAGGAAGCGTGTAGAAAGATGGCCAAGAATCTAAATACCCCAGGAGTTTGGAGAGAATCTTGCATCCCGAGCATCTGAGTATCAGATGGCCCCTCTAAAACCTACATAAGAAAAGTGGATAAAATTGTTACTAAAGGCACCTTTTAAGCACTTTCACCCATATTAGTAACACAGATTGCAAAAGATGAAAGCCCAAAGCAACTTATTTTACATGTTTCCGGCTGGAAAAGATGAAACAATGGGAAACGTGAGTCAGAATCCAAAATGAAGAAATATTGGGGGGAAAATGGTACCCAATGTCTTTTCAGAGAAAAAGACAACAAGTTCCATAAGAAGCACATCTAACAAGGAAAGAAGTTACTTTTGATCAAAGAGAAGGCACAACTACAAGAAATAGCGCTGAATAAAAAGCACGCGTTTGGAGCAATACTTGCTGTGTCGCAAATGTGGGAAGAGTACATAGGAACATACAAAATCTTTGATCTGCATATTATCAGCGGCAAGGAGGCTTCGTTTCACTGCCACCAATCAAATAATTCAAGTAAGATAATCAAAACGTAATTCAAGTGTCAGAAATCATTTGCATCAAAAAGGATCTATGACTACCTGCTTTACTTGAAAACTCAAAGCCACCTAAAGATGGCATCGCATCAGAGCAGTCTGTGTAAGCCATGGACATTCCATGTAGCAGAGAAGCATGCATATCTTTCCCATCGGCCTGATTCATGGACAGTATGCCATCTTTGTCTTTCCATTGCACTTCATACTGACCATCTTTTCCGGTTCTAACAACTGCTAAATTTGGAAAGTTTTCACTAAAGAATTGCATTACAGGAGTCTGCAGCTGTTCCGAAGAGAAATATGAGCGAAGCAAACGCAACCCAGTCAGCAATCGTTCAATCTCCAGATCACGAATGGTACTGATGGCAGCACTTTGGCGTTCAACTGTAAAGGTTAAATTCTAAGAGAACTGAAGTGTACAAACATCTACCATATACAAAGGGACAGTTCCATTCTATAAGAAACAAAAATAACAGATGTGAAGTGTACGAAACATCTACCATATACAAAGGGACAGCTGCAATTTACAAGGAAATAAACAATATACAATATACAGTTGTTTAGGTGGAAAATAAGTTTTTCTTCCACTAGACCATAAGTCTGCTTCTGCTCTGTCCACGCGCATTTGTACAGAACCAGTCATTCTTCCCAGCAAAGAATGCCGGGTTGTAACTTGATTGTTCAAAAGAAGAAGGAAGCGAACAAATTAGGGACGTGGTGCAAAAGAAGGAAGTAACTGCAAAGCTTAGAGGATGAGGTGATATGGATGCATATATATTGTGAAAACTGATCCAAGCAATTAGAGATCGAGGTGTTGGAATGCATCTACCATATTAAGAAAATGAAGGAAACTGTGTTGGCATAAAGCTGAGGATGCGAGGCACACAAGTACAATTAGGATGGAAGGTTTTCCACTGTACAATTTCTGCCTGCCCTCTTTAAGTAGTTGAAACGATAAGCCATAAATGGTTACATTGCTGTGGAGCATGATTTATTATCTGGGAAATGATCCTCAGCTAGTTAGCCTACACAAATCTAGATTGCTACAATGAACCTGTCCAACACTAATGCTGGGTCTCAGAGAACACTTGTGTCGGACATATATGGTGGGCACTGAAAAACTCCTTCGATTGAACCTTTCTTGGAACATGTGTCTTATTGACGGCACTGTTTCTCAATGCTTAATTCACCTTCTTTCAAAAACTTTGCATAAGCGAAGGATGAACAAAATTGAAATAACTCATAGAGGGGAAGGAAAAGAAGGACCTTCAAAACCCAGAAGAAGGAAGTAGAATTGGAAAAGAAAAGAAACAACCCTAGTCTTAATTATTTCACAATTCTTACTGTGTTTGAACAATTGTGGCCTTCATATTGATTTTGTGTATACACTTGGAGGTAATCACCAAATAGAGGGGCATACAACGGAAATAGTAAAGATACCATATGAGCTAGTAAATACATAACACTAGAAAATACAAAAGAGCATTAAATCCATACCTTCCTGGTCCCTGGATGCATCTTTTGCCTCAATTGAAGGCTCCTTCAGATTGCCACAAGTGTTGCTTGTAGGAGATGGAGCAGCTTGTTTGACGGTTTTTTTAACTCGTCGTTTCGCCATTGGAAGGGTTAACCTTTCTCCGATAAACCGAATATGCTTTGGCCCCCGTCAGCGTAAACTCCTATTGTACAAGTGAAAACACCAAATCACATCCTCGCCTGCCCATTTTCGTTTGCTCTATCGCGGGAGGGGGGGGGGGGGGGGGTGACGTTGAGAGTAAATGCTTATTTTTTAAAATAGTCATAAGATTCCCCTCTCTTAAGACTAATTTCAACTCTAACAAACGATAGAACAGTGTGTTGGCGCCGATGTGATTTTGGCCTAGGCATCCAACTCACAATTGGTTTGTACAACGATGTTGACCGCCTTTTTTGTGCAATCCTGTAGTTATTTTAGTGGGTTCTTAGCTTTTCTTCACCATAATAGCGTAGTAATCAGAACCGAATCAGACTAGCCGGTCGGGTTCAACTGTGAACTGGTGACTTCATGATCTGCTTCTTGATTTGACCCAAAATTGGCCGGTTGGGCTAGGTTAACACCCATGGACACATTTACATGCGCAACCCACACATCTTTGTTAACAAACAAAAAGCTAGATAATGATATCAATTGTTTGATTTTATACTAGTTTTCCCCATGCCAAACATTTTCTAATCACTTTGGGTATTAAGAAAATTCAGTATCCAAAGACTTTTACCGCAGTAGGTATTGTTAAACTTGAAATTTGTACATCATCATGCATTTTTAATCAAGCACTTTTATTTCTTTTATAATCTTGATAATTAAATTTATTTACTTGAACCACTAAATCGTGAATCGGTGCATTCACCGAATCAATGACCGGTCGGGTTCTACTAACTATGCATAATAGTGCTATTTTGTTTTAGTTATTTTGACTTCTAAATAAGGTGTCATTTGGTTTGTAGATTTGAAAACAATGTGAATTTGAGTATTTAAAAATATTTGGCTGAGAGTCTGTCGTGTAATTTGGGAGTTGAAAGTGTAAATAAAATCAGAAAAGCTAGCATTACTTCAAAACTTTTGGGTAAAATTGTGTTCTATATATGTTGTTATATTATGTGCTTTTGTGTTTCAACAACATATGCTCTTCAATTGTATGCCATGTGTTTATATTTTCTTCTAACACGTCATAAAAATCATTGTGCCTTAGATCTTCGTGTCGATAATTACTTTAGATCATAATGTCAAAGTTTCACAGTTTCGGATTTAGCTCAATGGTTGAACATAATGGGATGAGCTGTAAACCGAGATGTTCAATGTACATTTAGGATGAGTCGTGTTTTAGATGTTGGATTTGGAACAACGACATGAAACCTTGGAGGATGTTGCATAGACAATTAGCAAGGGCAAATGGGGAGTGAAGTAATCATTCAAGAGGCCACCTTGTCGTAAAAATCAAGAGATGCTCTAGGGTCCCAAGGCTCACTTCTATGAAGTGGTCGCCTCTCTTGAAGGCAGAATTAAATCATCGTGACACTCTCTACCGTTGCACTAATCTTGTGGGAATAACATGATGTCCTCCCCAGTGGCGGAGCCAGGATTTCACCCCAGGGGGTGCTAAAAATATATCGAAATTAATAAAAAAATTTATAAGTAAAATAGCACCCAAAAAAATACGAAAAATTATTTTTGGTGAAACACATACAGAGAGCAAGGAAGGACAACAGGTTATAAGAAAGGACAACAGTTACACGAACAAACAGCATAATTGCATAAACCAGTTTACTTCATTCATGCATTCATTCTTTATCCGCCAAATTACCATCAAAGTACTTTGTGTTTTTAGCGCAGATTACAACGAAACAAACAACCTTGCAACCAGCCAATTGATTTAGATTAGATGCTAGTAAAAAGTAGTTGGAAATATCGGCTCTCTAAACTTTTCCTGAAGTAGAATTGTATTCGCACATAAGGCAAAATCTACATATGTCTCTAGTGAAATTGCAACTGAACGATAAACAAACCATAGTGACACAGGGAAAACAAGTTGAAGAACCTAAAATTGAATTCAGATAACAGGTTTGCAATTTATACATATAACTAAATCATGTATATCTAGTTTGCTCGTGCAAAATTACCTGCAGCCAAATGGTTCACAGAGTTGTTGTAAGGAAGATGCAGCTTGAGATGTATAGGAGCTAGTTCCAAGCTACCCAAACACAAGATATACAAAATGAAACTCCATCAAACCCTTAAATCAAACCGCACCTTTCCTTTAAAAATTAGCATAGAACAGGCAACTACGAAAGAGAACTAAGATAAGTTCATTCTGTTGACTTTGCACCCTGTAATACATAACTAAATGAAGTCTTCAACAAGCAGGGGCAGAGCTAGCAAATTGAAGGATTTGAAGAATGAAGACATACCTGAATCAGCGATATTGAAGGTGGGATTTAAAGCAAGTCTCCGGTGGTGAATTCTTGGCCGCACCGGTGGAGCGAAGACTGAAGACTGTTTGTCAATCGTCGCGACGCCGGTTGACTTGAGGTGAGGTCGTCGGCGACTCGGCGCGTAGATCTAGAATTCTAGATCCAGATCCCAGATCGTGGCTCGTGCAGACGAGTAGTCGGCTTGTGTCGTGGCCGCCGTCGCCGGTCTGCGATTTGCCAGAGTGAGTCGCCCGTGGGCGTGACGGTGGGAGACGGTGAGACGTGAGAGCTGAGAGAGACAGTGAGGTCGTGTTCGAACAGAGAGAGAGCTGCGACTGAAAATGAAATAAACTATATTTTTTTTTCAAACTTTGGGGGGGTGCATTAGCCCCCCCGCCGTACAACTGTGGCTCCGCCACCCCACTCCTCCCTGCTCCGTCTCGTAGTGATGATCACAACCTTCGGGTCTCTGTGGGCTGGGAGCAAAGTCCGGTGGTTTCAGTCCTACGATTCGACGAAAACGGGAAAGACCTCAGCTAGAACCTAACTTGGTTGAAGAACATCCCTTGGCATGTGTTTTGGGATAGTTCAAAGCATTTAGGAACATGGGTTGAGACGTAGGCTCAATAGGCACAGTGTGTGTTTAGACAACCCATAATTTCATTAATTTTGTAACTTGTCTAGGCGCGCGAGAACGTGGTTGGGGAGGCGTAGCTTATGGGGCTGCCTATGGGGCTGCCTTAGCTGAGAACTTTTGATATACTTCACTCTCTCGAACTTTATAGACTGCTTCGTCCATTTTTTTCAACCCATCTTGCACAATCAAGTTCAGGATATGCGCACAACATCGAATTCTGCCTCCAAGAAGCCTTATGCCTTTCAAATTCAACAAAGTTTCGTACGTATCAGAAAATGTAGTGTTAACGCTTGCATTATACAGGGTGAGAGCGCATATTTTGTCTTCAATCCCCCACCCACTCATTAAATCACCGAACTCTTTTGAAATGGCCGGACCCGTATGTGGAGCCTCGACATAAACAAAGTTCAATATCTTTTTGTGTAGCTTCCAATCCTTATCTATGAAATGAGCTGTTATACACATATAACCATCGGTTGTAATTGATGTCCAAAAATTTGACGTGAGACTTATTTTTCCCGGTAAAGACCGAAGTGACTCAAGAAGTCTTCTCTTCTCTATGTGAAACACATTTAAAATGTCGGCCTTTGCAGTGTTACGTGAAATGTGCTTCACATCTGAATTTAGAACCGAATGCACCTTCCGAGTGCCTTCATGTTCGACATAAGAGAATGGATATTCATGTTGAATAATGGACAACGCTAATGCTTCACGATATTCTACTTGGTTACACCCAACAGATCTTACTGCACCTCCACTTGTACTTTTCGCAAAGAACCCAAGTACCTCAGGATTGTTCCTCGAAGGGCATTGACTCCGTAAATGCCGTCTCATATTAGACGTGCCATGAGAATTACCAGCAATGTAAACTTTTTGGCAATACTTGCACTCTGACACAACTTTACCCTCATCCGTCGTACTCTTGATATAAAACTCCACACTCCTGACTTTGTTGTTCCGTGAGCTTCTTCAAAGTCCAAAGTATCCTCGGACGTAGTCGACATTCTTTCAAAAACAGATTTACATTACCGCCAACATTCTTGCTAAGATGCAAAACACATTTTTAATGAAAAGGACATGTACATGGGCTAAGGGAAGTGTGCTAGAAAAGGACATGTACATGCAAAACACGTCTGCTAGTGTTAATCTAAAAATCAAGCAACCACAGAACAAGGCATTAGCCAGGATCAAACAAAACATGGACCAACCAAAATGGACTCAACGCTAGGATCAAACAAAACATGCCATAAACATGCGATCTCATATCATACCAAAATGGACTCAAGTTTAGACTTTACCAAGTTTTTCGGACATGTTCAGTGTATAAAGTATTTGCAGTTCTATATTGCCCAAGGTGATGATTCTGGTGAAGATTCATATCTTGGGGGTTTTAGCAATATTGCTTTCACCCTACAAATGTTTCATCGTAGAGTGCTAATTTGATTTCTGGCAACATTTATGAACCAAGTACAGATAAAAGGGATCTTCTTGTCTAATTGATTGAAAGTACTTTAATCTAAAATTTCCTTCATATATGTTCAGGAGAGTTTAGTGCTCCTTGATTAAACAAAAACAGCCAACTTTAACGTCATCTGAAATTTCCTGCATATATGTTCTCCAAATTCTCTTTCTCCCACAGACAAAAACGGTAATTAGAAGAACTGGTCCTCTTCAGGGTGACGAAACATGCAAAAAAAACCCTAAAATCAAACAGGCCATACCCAAGTCAGAAAAAACAGAAGAAGAAGCAAAATGGACTGACCAGCTGGATTCTCCTCAGAACCGGAGCTTGGAGAAGATCCACCGGTTGTCGCCGACCTTGAAGCGCTCCTCGAACCAGGCCTTGACCTCTTTGGCGGCTGTGAACCACTCGCAAGGCAAGCTCGATGTAAGATTTCAGGCCTGTCACGTGACTGGGATGTAGGAGTGAAGGAAATCGGAAAGGAGGCTGCTGGCGACGGAGAAAGGGACTGCCGGCGGTGGGAACACTCGGGTGATGGAGAGAGGCTCCACCGGCGATGGTGATGGCTGTCACGGTCGCAAGAAAGCGTTGCGGGAGAGAACCAACGGGCGACGGCAGAGCATGTTCTCTTCTCATCTAGGGTTTTCTACGTCTTGTAATTATAGGACCCGTTTGGACCCGCGGGTCGAGTGACCCAACCCGTTATAACCCTTATTAATTTGAACAACCCAATTCTGACCCGCGGGTCGAGTGACCATTCCACGGATTTGATTGGGTTGACCCGCGGTGAATAAAAATGAACGGATTGGGTTGGGTTCAATGGGTTGGGTCATATTTTGCCAGGCCTATAAGAGAGACAGATACAAAGATGAGGCCAAGCAGCTAGTAAATTTCTATGCAGCTATTAACTTGAGGGAGTGTTTAATGGATGGGAGAAATATGCATCATCCTACCAAGCATGGTCTACACTCCTTGATCAGACCTACAATCACAACTCTTTTTTTTTTTTTTTTGGTTAAGAAAGATATTTCATTAAAACTAAAATCTGAGAGGAGCTATACATCAGAGTTCTGATCTTCTTCCAAGTTTAACAAAAGGTTGGATGCAGTGATGGAACCAGAATTTTAGTCTAAGGGGTACTAAAAATATATCGAAATCACTAAATTTTTTATAAGTAAAATAGTACACGAAAACATAATGCACTTTTTGATAGTACCAAAAAAAAAACTAAAAAGCATCCAAAAAGTCTTATTAAATTTCATGAGAGCATTAAAGACACTTTCATAAATTTTCTAAATTCCATAAACCCTGATTGTAAAGCATTTTCTATATTTCATAAACCCTGATTCTAAGAAGTCCATATACTTATATACTTTAATACTTATATTTCCTATATATTCATACATCTGCTACTGAACTACAAGCTATTAATGTAGATTTTCCAAAGTTAACCAAAAATAAAACACAACAGTAACTAGATTATGAAGTTCAAACAGTACTGATTTATCTTTTCTAAGTCTTTTTTTCCCTTTTTACCTATACCAAGGCATGCTAAAGGTTCCTGCCCATCAGTGCTGAGCAACATCTTGAAGTGTTTCTTTCCAGTCGAGGGACAATAATGTGCTCAAGTCATACTCAATAATAATTCCAAAACCTAAATCCAAAAACCCATTTTCCCTTTTCCATTTTTTTTGGGTTCTTATGCATCAGTGACTGCTGATGCATATATCACGAATGACAGAGCTCGTAATATCTTCCTCGTATAAGGAACAGATGACTGCTCATCCTAAGCAAGTTCTTACTGCCTCTTTCTCTTGTTATCAATGTTTCTTCCAATTGTTATTCATTTTCCCTATTCATTAGGGCCAAAAGAAGCTATAAGATATTAACCAGGGTTCCAAGATTGAAACCTAATTTAGGAATCCTTGGCAAGAGCTACAAGAACTGTAAGGAAATAGACAATTTGAACACGGGCAATGAGAAAAAAACATTGTGTAGATTGCCAGAGTCAGTGAATAGACAATCGCTTAGAGGAAATAATCTGTAGTCACATAGTTATGGCATGGATGTTGATGTACAAAGAGAAGTCAAAGAAATCATTGCAAGTGTTAATCAAGTTGCTGCCACACTATGGACGTTATTAGGACAACAATTAGGATTTGGGAAAGCAACAAAGAGTAACCAAAAAGTTGAAGGAATCTCAATCAAAAATCTGAAAATACTCAATTAACGATTTTAAATGCTCAATCAACAATGTAAATGCTCAATTAGGAAATAAAATCATCGATTAACAATCTGAAAATGCATACCTAAATCACCCGTCACTGGTCGTCGCTAGCAGTGGGTTCTTGACCGGTGGAGTCCTCGCCTCGTCGTCGCCACTCGCCGGTCACTGATCCTTCCAGATCTGAACAGAACAAGACCTCCTCGCCGGTCCACTCGTTCCAGATCTGAGCTCTGCTCAACAAAGAGAGTCAACTGGAGGAGGTGGTGTTTATTGTCGGGGGGGTGTCCGCAGTCGGGGGTGGTGTCTGCCGTCGTCCGTCTACGGTTTGGGAGTGGGTGAGAGACTGTGAGAGACAAGTCGTAGAGAGAGAGAGAGAGAGAGTCGCAGACCTGGGTGAAATGTAAACTTTTTCTACCCCCCTCCCCGGGCAAGCGCAGGTCCACCAGAGATCGGAAAAAAGGAGGAACAAAGTCAAAATGATAACAAAAGAAGGCTGCAGCAGCAAGGTTATGAGTTGCTTCGTCAGATATCCTAGGTGTATAAACGAAGTCCCAGCTGGGCAGCTTCATTAGTAGGCTTTTGGAATCTTTAATGATACTTATGATAATCCAGAATGAAGAGGATTGCTGTGTTATCATCAAAATGATTGATTTCGCATCTCTTTAACAAATGACGTTTTGCTTCTGTTGGTCGTAGCTTCTGTTATCTCTGGCTCCCTTGTATTAACTGTGGTCGTATTTCTGAATTCGCATTCCCAGCCGTGTTTCGAAAAAAAATTGTCATGCATTCTTTATCTCCTCGAATTACCGCATCAAAATTAATTTTACTCTAAGCTATGTGAGGGGGGGAAGGACAAACAAGGATTAATTCCTTTGAATCTTTGGACTTATGGATTGCTAATAAGTAGTTATGGGCTGTGGAGATGATGTTATCTGCCAGAGATATAGGGTCAAATGTAACCTGCTCATGGAATTTTTTGTTCTTTGTCATCCAAACCAAAGCCAATAGAGTTGCGGCAAACATAGGTAGCGTTTGACAGAGTTTTTATTTTCAGTTTTTTCTCTAATTTTGTAAACTAAAGAAGAAAAAAAACGTGTTTGACAGACAGTTTTTGTTTTCTTTTCCTTCAGTTTTTTAAATTGAGCTATTTTTTAGAACTCCATTTTAGAGTTTTGGGTATTCAATTTTGATATTTGTTTTGAAATCTAACCTTCAAACTTTGTTAGAAACAAAAAAATGAGTATCATTTTAAAAAAACCTCCTCACACACAGAGCACCACCACCACCACCAGACACTTCCTTCTATCAGCCAAATCTGCCCCGTCGTGACCCTATCGCCATCGTGACCCACGAATCTGCCCAGCCATCGCCACCCCACGCCTTCGACAACCACATGTCTACCACATCACCGCCACACTCTCGCCAATGTCACCCACATATCTGCCCCAGCACCGCCACCCACGGATCTGACCCCCCATCGCCAAACCCATGCCTTCGACAATGAATCAAACCTCAACCTACCATCTCCACCCCACTACCATGGACAATCAATAGGACCTCAAGTAACGTCGCCACCTCTGCCGCACAACCCACGATTAGAGGAAATACTCTGTAGTCACATAGTTATGGCCTGGATGCTGATGTACAAAGAGAAGTCAAAGAAATCATTACAAGTGTTAATCAAGTTGTTGCCACACCATGGACGTTATTAGGACAACAATTAGGATTTGGGAAAGCAACAAAGAGTAACCAAAAACTTGAAGGAATCTCAATCAACAATCTGAAAATACTCAATTAACGATTTTAAATGCTCAATCAACAATCTAAATGCTCAATTAGGAAATAAAATCATCGATTAACAATCTGAAAATGCATACCTAAATCACCCGTCACCGGTCGTCGCTAGCAGTGGGTTCTTGATCGGTGGAGTCCTCGCCTCGTCGTCGCCACTCGCCGGTCACTGATCCTTCCAGATATGAACATAAGAAGACCTCCTCGCCGGTTCACTCGTTCCAGATCTGAGCTCTGCTCAACAAAGAGAGTCAACTGGAGAAGGTGGTGTTTGATGTCGGGGCGGTGTCCGCCAACGGGGGTGGTGTCTGTTGTCGTCCGTCTGCGGTTTGGGATTGGGTGAGAGACTGTGAGGGACAAGTCGTAGAAAGAGAAAGAGAAAGAGAGAGAGTCGCAGACCTGGGTGAAATGTAAACTTTTTCTATCCCCGTCCCCGTGCAAGCTCAAGTCCACCAGAGATCGTAAGAAGGAGGAACAAAGTCAAAATGATTACAAAAGAAGGCTACAACAACAAGGTTATGAGTTTCTTCGTTAGATATCCTAGGTGTATAAATGAAGTCCCAGCTGGGCAGCTTCATTAGTAGGCTTTTGGAATCTTCAATGATACTTATGATAATCCAGAACGAAGAGGATTACTGTGTTATCATCAAAATGATTGATTTCGCATCTCTTTAACAAATGACGTTTTGCTTCTGTTGGTTGTAGCTTCTTTTATGTCTGGCTCCCTTGTATTAACTGTGGTCGTATTTCTGAATTCGCATTTCCAGCCGTGTTTCGACAAAAAATCGTTATGCAGGCTTTATCTCCTCGAATTACCGCATCAAAATTAATTTTTCTCTAAGCTATGTGAGGGGGGGAAGGAAAAACAAGGATTAATTCCTTTGAATCTTTGGACTTATGGATTGCTAATAAGTAGTTATGGGCTGTGGAGATGATGTTATCTGCCAGAGATATAGGGTCAAATGTAACCTGCTCATGGAATTTTTTGTTCCTTGTCATCCAAACCAAAGCCAATAGAGTTGCGGCAAACATAGGTAGCGTTTGATAGAGTTTCTATTTTCAGTTTTTTCTCTAATTTTGTAAACTAAAAAAGAAAAAAAAACGTGTTTGACAGACAAATTTTTTTTTTCCTTCAGTTTTGTAAACTAGTTTTTTAAATTGAGTTGTTTTTGAGAACTCCATTTTAGAGTTTTGGGTATTCAATTTTGATTTTTGTTTTGAGATCTAACCTTCAAACTTTGTTAGAAACAAAAAAATGAGTATCAGCCAAATCTGCCCCGTCGTGACCCTATCTCCATCGTGACCCACGAATCTGCCCAGCCATCGCCACCCCACGCCTTCGACAACCACATGTCTGCCACATCACCGCCACACTCTCGCCACTGCCACCCACAGATCTGCCCCAGCACTGCCACCCACGGATCTGGCCCCCCGTCGCCAAACCCATGCCTTCGACAATGAATCAAACCTCAACCTACCATCTTCACCCCACTACCATGGACAATCAATGGGACCTCAAGTAACGTCGCCACCTCCATCGCACAACCCACAATTAGAGGAAATAATCTGTAGTCATATAGTTATGGCCTGGATGCTGATGTACAAAGAGAAGTCAAAGAAATCATTGCAAGTGTTAATCAAGTTGCTGCCACACCGTGGACGTTATTAGGACAACAATTAGGATTTGGGAAAGCAACAAAGAGTAACCAAAAAGTTGAAGGAATCTCAATCAACAATCTGAAAATACTCAATTAACGATTTTAAATGCTCAATCAACAATCTAAATGCTCAATTAGGAAATAAAATCATCGATTAACAATCTGAAAATGCATACCTAAATCACCCGTCACCGGTCGTCGCTAGCAGTGGGTTCTTGATCGGTGGAGTCCTCGCCTCGTCATCACCACTCGTCGGTCACTGATCCTTCCAAATCTGAACAGAAGAAGACCTCCTCGCCGGTCCACTCGTTCCAGATCTGAGCTCTACTCAACAAAGAGAGTCAACTGGAGGAGGTGGTGTTTGCTGTCGGGGGGGTGTCCGCCAACGGGGGTGGTGTCTGCCATCGTCCGTCTGCGGTTTGGGAGTGGGTGAGAGTCTGTGAGGGACAAGTCGTAGAGAGAGAGATAGAGAGAGTCGCAGACCCGGGTGAAATGTAAACATTTTCTACCCCCCTCCCCGTGCAAGCGCAGGTCCACCAGAGATAGGAAGAAGAAGTAACAAAGTCAAAATGATTACAAAAGAAGGCTATAGCAGCAAGGTTATGAGTTGCTTCGTTAGATATCCTAGGTGTATAAACGAAGTCCCAGCTGGGCAGCTTTATTAGTAGGCTTTTGGAATCTTCAATGATACTTATGATAATCCAGAACGAAGAGGATTGCTGTGTTATCATCAAAATGATTGATTTCACATCTCTTTAAAAAATGACGTTTTGCTTCTGTTGGTCGTAGCTTCTTTTATGTCTGGCTCCCTTGTATTAACTGTGGTCATATTTCTGAATTCGCATTCCCAGTCGTGTTTCGACAAAAAATCGTCATGCAGGCTTTATCTCCTCGAATTACCGCATCAAAATTAATTTTACTCTGAGCTATGTGAGGGGGGGAAGGACAAACAAGGATTAATTCCTTTGAATCTTTGGACTTATGGATTGCTAATAAGTAGTTATGGGTTATGGAGATGATGTTATCTGCCAGAGATATTGGGTCAAATGTAACCTGCTCATGGAATTTTTTGTTACTTGTCATCCAAACCAAAGCCAATAGAGTTGCGGCAAACATAGGTAGCGTTTGATAGAGTTTTATTTTCAGTTTTTTCTCTAATTTTGTAAACTAGAGAAGATAAAAAACGTGTTTGACAGACAGTTTTTGTTTTTTTTCCTTCAGTTTTGTAAACCAGCTTTTTAAATGGAGTTGTTTTTGAGAACTCCATTTTAGAGTTTTGAGTTTTCAATTTTGATTTTTGTTTTGAGATTTAACTTTCGAACTTTGTTAGAAACAAAAAAATGAGTATCATTTTAAGAAAACCCCCTCACACATAGAGCACCACCACCACCAGACACTTCCTTCTATCAGCCAAATCTGCCCCGTCGTGACCCTATCTCCATCGTGACCCACGAATCTGCCCAGCCATCGCCACCCCACGCCTTCGACAACCACATGTCTGCCACATAACCGCCACACTCTCGCCACTGCCACCCACAGATCTGCCCCAGCACCACCACCCACGGATCTGGCCCCCCATCGCCAAACCCATGCCTTCGACAATGAATCAAACCTCAACCTACCATCTCCACGCCACTACCATGGACAATCAATGTGACCTCAAGTAACGTCGCCACCTCCGTCGCACAACCCACAATTTGCCCCCCCCCCCCCCACCCACGGATTATATATATGAATTGCAGTTTTTTTAGATTTCCCAATTGGGAAATTTAAAAAATATATATTTAAAAAAAAAACCCAAAATTTGTCGTACCGTCACCACCCAACCACCGTCGCTACCAACGAATCTACCCATCATCGCCATCCTGTTGTTGTGTCTCGTGTCAATTTAATTATGGTGGTGTTGCTGTGAATTGGATGGTGTGGTGGTATTGACAGATGGTGGTGCTTCAGAGTTATGGGGAATCTGTTGGAGAAAAATGGTTAGTTGAAAAATTAAACTAAAAGTGCACGTGATTTCGAACAGAGAAATTCAGCCATTGGGTTTGGCATTCCATGCCTTGAGGGGGACGGAAACCTGAAGTCCACATTGCATTAGTTAAACGACCAATGTTTCTCTCTATCTTCTCTAGACATTGGCGCAAGGCCATTTTGATTACGAGACGATGTGTCATAAACTTGATTGATAGAACCCATGCCCCCTTCTTACAGTTTTGGCGGTTCAATTGCAGTAAACCTTGATTACTACACTTTGATTTGATATATATGTTATGTGATGACTCTTTTAACCGGCCGTTAACGAAAATGCTGGTGTCGTGGTTGCGTTTTATCGAGAGCAATCAGTCCGGCGTGCCGATTGAGAGACCTCAGGGACGGTTAATTAGCGCCAAAACTTCAGTTGTATTTGGCTGCATATCTATGAAAGCAAACCTCTTAAATTACCTTCCACTTTTTCGTTCATTCCCTTCTGCTACTCTTCAATGGAAAGCCCAACTCCACAATCCGTCACCTCTCCATCGGATTTCTGTGCCACTCTCCTCCAGAATAGCCTTAAAAGCAGAGACTTACTATCCGGAAAACTGGTTCACGCTCGAATAATCAAATCCGGGCTTCACCTGGGTGTGTACCTCATGAACAACCTCATTAACTTTTATGCCAAAACCGGGTTTTCTTCCGATGCCCACAACGTGTTCGATGAAATGCCTGTGAAGAACATATCGTCTTGGAACACTGTTTTATCCGCATACGCAAAACAGGGAAGGATCGATGCAGCGCGTCGCATGTTTGAGAAAATGCCTTATCCTGATTCGGTTTCTTGGACCGTTATGATCGTGGCTTATAGTCAGATAGGACATTTTGAGACTGCGATTAGAATGTTCTTAGGAATGATGATGGAAAAAGTTTTGCCTACCCAGTACACGGTTACCAATATTCTTGCCTCCTGTGCTTCCATTAAGTCGTTGGATATAGGCAGGAAAGTTCACACGCTTATTGTTAAACTGGGGCTTAGCAGCTATCTTACTGTGGCCAATTCGCTGCTGAATATGTACGCGAAGTCTGGTGATCCTGTGACTGCGGAGATTGTCTTTGATAGGATGAGATTGAAGAGCACCTCGAGCTGGAATGCCATGATATCGTTGCATATGCAGTCTGGTCGGCTCGATCTTGCTCTAACCCAATTTGAGCAGATGAGTGAACGAGATATTGTCTCCTGGAATTCGATGATTTCGGGTTACAATCAACGCGGGTTTGATCTCGAAGCACTCAATATGTTCTCAAAAATGCTTAAGGATTTGTCATTGAAGCCCGATAGATATACCTTGGCAAGTGTTTTATCCGCTTGTGCCAACATGGAGGACTTAAACCTAGGGAAACAAATCCATGCCCACATTGTTAGAACTGAATTTGATACTTTTGGTCCAGTTGGAAATGCTTTGATCTCCATGTACTCCAAGAGTGGCGATGTTGAAAGAGCTCGAAAGATTTTAGCTCATAGCGTGACTTCTGATCTCAGTGTAATTGCATTTACAGCCCTACTAGATGGATATATCAAGCTTGGGGATTTAAACCCAGCCAGAGAAATCTTTGATTCATTGAAGGACCGTGATGTGGTTGCTTGGACTGCCATGATTGTGGGCTATGTGCAAAATGGCTTCAACTATGATGCAGCAGATCTGTTCAGAATAATGTTTAAAGAAGGCCCAAAACCCAACAGCTACACTCTAGCAGCTATACTGAGTGTGGCATCAAATTTGGCTTCTTTGATGCATGGGAAACAAATACATGCCACAGCCATACGTTCAGGTGAAGCGTCGACAGTTTCTGTGAGCAATGCTTTAACCACAATGTATGCCAAAGCTGGAAGCATCAATAGTGCAAGGAAAGTATTTGATCTAGTACGTTGGAGCAAAGATACTGTATCTTGGACTTCTATGATTGTGTCTTTAGCTCAACATGGCCTTGGAGAGGAAGCCATAGAACTGTTTGAGGAGATGCTTACATGTTCTATTAAGCCTGACCACATAACTTATGTTGGCGTACTGTCTGCGTGCACGCATGTAGGTTTGGTAGAGCAAGGCCGTAGTTACTTCAAACTGATGAAAGATAAGAATGGAATTGAACCCACTCCAAGCCACTATGCTTGCATGCTTGACCTTTATGGGCGTGCCGGGATGCTAGAAGAAGCACAGGATTTCATTGAAAATATGCCAATTGAACCGGATATCATAGCCTGGGGATCAGTCTTGGCCTCTTGTAAGGTTCATAAAAATGTGGAGCTGGCAAAGATTGCAGCAGACAGATTACTCCTACTTGAGCCCGGAAATAGTGGGGCCTACTCATCGCTTGCTAATGTCTATTCTGCTTGTGGGAGATGGCAGGAAGCTGCTAAGATTAGAAAGATGATGAAGGATAGGCAGGTGAAGAAAGAACAAGGGTTTAGTTGGGTTCAGATCAGGAATGAAGTCCATGTATTTGGGGTGGAAGATGGGCTTCACCCGCAAAGAGAGGCCATCTATCAGCTGATGGCTGAAATCTGGAAGGCAATTAAGAAGATGGGTTTCATTCCAGAAACTGAAGCAGTGTTGCATGATCTGGATGAAGAGGTCAAAGAGCAGATTCTTAGACATCATAGTGAAAAGCTTGCCATTGCGTTTGGGCTTTTAAATACCCCAGAGAACACTACCTTGAGGATCATGAAGAACTTACGAGTATGCAATGACTGCCACTCTGCCATTAAATATATTTCCAAACTTGTAGGTAGGGAAATTATTGTAAGAGATGCTACTCGATTTCACCATTTTGAAGGTGGTTCATGTTCTTGTCGGGATTATTGGTAAGATTTAGTCCTAGTCTACCAATGTTTGGGACTGGAAGGAAATTTGAGATTTTGATGGCCAAGAATGAAGAAGCTAATGCACGTTATATTATATCTAGAACTTGAAGCGTCAGTTGATGGAGTTCTACAAGCATTCAAATGCATCTCAGGGCTTTGTCAAGCATATGGAATGTTATGGTGATGTCGTGGTTTTTTGCACAGTGATATCTATATGTTCGAAGACGAAGTTGCTGAAGGATTATCTCAAGGGCTACTTTTGTGCACATTTACTAATTATCCAGCGTTTAATCTGGTATACTTCACCTCAAGTTGCTTTTTGGTCAATTCAATTAGATGGGGGATTTTTGCAAGTTTATGAGATTTAATTGCAAGGTTCAGGATATAAGCAGTTCAGTAGATGTATTGGTATCGTGCGAAACATGTAGTTTATTGGGACAACGGTTTAAATAGTGTTTATGTACCAGTAATTTTGAATGAAAGCTGAAGCTACTTTTGCAAAACGTATGTTATTGCTTTTAGGCTTACTCTAGAATAGGAGTTCATCGACCATAACTTCTTCCTTTCAGTTGTAATATAACATTGTAAAGCTGCCTTGCCTCAATTGATGCAAGGTTTGCAATTTCAGTTTTAAAGCCCTCTTGAACAGGGCTTTGGCGTCGAATTGGCTTGGCACAGAAAATTTCTGATCTCAATTGGTTATATTGAATTTTTTTTTTTTTTTGGTCAAGTACTAATAATATATACATAAGAAGTTATATTACAGGAACCCGCCGGGACAAAACTCATCCGTACATATCAAAAAGCAAAAGGAGAGTTATGCAATCCGGGAAGTGAACAAAAGTAGAAGATACAAAAGTATCGAGCCTGAAAGTTTTGGGTAACAAGTCTGCCACTAGGTTAGTCTCGTGATAATAAAAGAGCAGCCGTAAAATAGGGACCCGTGGAGCAGCTTAGGCAGTGCTGGAAGAGGGGGAATTGGATATACTGATTGCTGACTAATGAACGTGTTTAACATTTGTTGATGCGCAAGCCACGGAAGGAGATTTGTAGTCTCAGATTTGATGTTTTGTCAGAAGCTATTAAATCAAACCACTTAAACCTTTCTTTGCAGTCTTCTGGCATACTAAAGATCCTACTTACTCTCTGACTCTCGCTAAGTTGGAAAATTGAAACTGAGTTACAACTTGCTGATCATGTGTGGTGGATCGCTCTTTAAAGGCGCAGTATGTAACTAGGTTCCTTGGTGAGTGGAGCATCTTAGTGGTCCTCCCTCTCTCTCTCTCTCTCTCTCTCTCTCTACAGTTTCTTGGACCTGCGTACCTAACATGCCTAAATTTGACCCGTACAATACAACTTACAGTGAAGTGCTAGCCAAGAATGATGCACTCTGTATCACTCACTCTCGAAAGCTTGAATCCTTAACCAAGCTGATGTTTCTTGGACTAGGCTAGGTTTGACAAACAAATTTTGCTCTTTTTTTTTCAGTTTTAAAAACTGAAAAAAAAAGCGTTTGGTAACCATTTTTTTTTCAATTTAAAAAATCAGTTTTTAAACTGAAGAGTAAAAAAAAAACTCCAAAAACTGGTAATTTTTTTTAGACCACCACCACCCTCCCACCGCCGGCAGCCACCTCAGGCAACCACCGCAGGAGAATGCCGGCAGCCACCTCCGGCCGCCGGCCACCACAAAAAGAGACTGCCGGCAACCACCACCGGCCGCCGGCGACTACCACCGGCGGCCGTCGGCCACCACCACCACCACCGTCGACCACCGCTACGCCCCACCACCGCCACCGCAAACCACCAAAAAAAAAAGTCAAAATAAAAAGGGTTACCAAACACCAAAAAAAAAAACTCAAAAAAAAAAAGGGTTATCAAACACCCACTTGTTTTTATAAAAAAAAAATTTAAGCTGTTCTTTAAAAACTGAAAACCAAAAAAAAAATATCTGTCAAACGAACCCAATTTCAGTCCTTTTTTTTTTGATAAACATGAGAATAGCATTGATAATTTAAAGGATTACAGACGGTCCCAGAGGTAGCCATAAAGGATTTCAGTCCTTTATAACTGGATCTGGACCAAGATCTCCATCTGTTCTTGATTTGTACCTCTTAAAAAGTTTCAACCTTGCCTTCTAAAAGAGCGGGAAAAAAGTAGCGTGGGCTCCCTCATCTAATCACAGAAAAATGAACACATTTTTGTAGGGTTAGGCTACGTTGGACGCAGTTTTTTTTCCTCCTTTTTTTTCAGTTTTGAAAATTGGAAAAAAAGTGTGTTTGGTAACCATTTTTTTTTCCTTCTCCAATTTAAAAAACCAGTTTTTAAACTGAAAAATAAAAAAAAAACACCAAAAACTAATTTTTTTTTTTAGACCACCACCACCACTCTCCCACTGCCGGCAGCCACCTCAGGCGACCACCGCCAGAGATTGCCGGCAGCCACCTCCGCCCGCCGGCGACCACCGCCGGCAGCCACCTCCGGCCGCCGGCCACCACCACCACCACCGTCGACCATCGCTACGCCCCACCACCGCCACCGCAAACCACCAAAAAAAAAAAAGTCAAAATAAAAAGGGTTACCAAACACCCAAAAAAAAAACTAAAAAAAAAAGGGTTATCAAACACCCACTTGTTTTTGTAAGAAAAAAAAAATTAATCTACTCTATAAAAACTGAAAACCAAAAAAAAAGTTTTGTCAAACGAACCCTTAGTCTCACATATTTCCTAGTGCTCAAACGAGGGGGTTCCACATTTCTTAATGACATGAAACGTAGTGATGACCCCCTTGATTATTTCATGGGAAAATTGCATAAAATACTCCTTTGGTTTGGGATAATTGCAAAAAGACCCCTCGAGTTACAAAAATTGCGAAGAGACACATGAGATGCCAATGTTATTGCAATCGTTAAAGAAATCGTCCAAATTGACCGAGCGTGATGTTCAATCTCTTAAGAAGTGCGTTTGGTAAATTTTAATACATTAAAAAGACTAAAATACCCTCCATTTCTTTTTTCTCTCCCACTCAAGTCCCAACTTCTTCTCCAATTCAACCAAATTCTACCCCTAGCCGCTACCTTCACTAACAAAAACCTAGCCGCCAGCCCGCCACCCTCAACCAAAACTCAAGTTGTAATTTCTACCACCACAGAGTCCTGTTTACCACCACCATCCCTAATTTCTGCCGCAACCGAGCCCCAACCACTAGCCATGACCCTATGTCACCGCGCTGCCACCCACCGTGAGCTCTGCATCGCTAGACCCATCATCAACCGAACCATTTGCACCGTCGCCAACCCCGCAATCAGGCCCAGCCACCTGGGCCGCACCCAAATGCAACCCTAATCGCACGAACTCACCATTTGCACCGTCGCCAACCCCGCAATCAGGCCCAGCCACCTGCGCCGCACCCAAACGCAACCCTAATCGCACAAACTCAGATCTGGGGTTTTAATCGCACATTGCGATTGAAACCCTAGATCTGAATTTCTGCAATTAGGGTAAATCAACCACATCTAAGCCTAAATACTTAGGTTTTCTTCCACAAACAGGTCCTGCCACATTAAAACTCGGCAAGAATGGAGGAGCACATTGCGGCAGTAGGATTACTTTGGCGACGAAATAGAAGGAGAAGGGTTTGACGACGTTGTGGCGACGATGAGAGCAGGGGCTTGGGCGTGTGGCTGCAACGGGCATGGCTGGGTGGTGGTGGTAGGGGCTGGATGGTCGTGATGAAAGAGGGGTTGGGTTGTGGCGATGAAGGGCGGGGCTTGAGTTTTGGTCAAGACTTATTTCTGCAGGGGTATTTTGGACAATTTATTTAAATCGTTATAGAAACTGTCGGATGCAACACTTTTACGACCACAAGTGCTCTTTTACAATTTTTGTAACTCGAGGGGTCTTTATTCAATTACTTTGTGAAAAGAAGTATTACATGGTAGGTGATGCACCGGTGGATAACCGTACCTGAGATGCGGATTCACCCCAAGTGACACTTTTGTGCACATGTCTATTTTAAAGCCTCAAAATCTGGTAGATATATCATGTATATGTGACCATGCCTTTTCATTGTTAGTAAATAGGATTTGAAATGCTTCAATTTCCATCGTATTTGAACTTCATGGATTTAATGTAACCAGATCATAAAATGCCTTGCTTTCGATATAACCTTTTAAGCCTCAAATTTTATGCTTCTATTTGATTGCAGCATCAAAAAAAAATTCTGAATATTCCATGGAAGCCAGCTCGAAAGATTTGATCTCAGGTGCATTTCCCTCAACAATATTATTGTCTGCATACGACTGGACAAAATATTGAGAATTAATTAACACATTTGCTTACACTATTACTGATCGTAAACTAATGTGTTGAGTATTATAGACGTGAAACTTGCAGACATCATTGGTCGTGTTATTGATCTTAGGTGGAAATGAAACCAAAGAATATATAGTAGATCATCTACGTATTTGGTGTACATCTTTCCCCTAGCCCTGGCGCTATTTTTATTATTATTATTATTTTTTACAGACTAAAGTTCTATATAGGGCTTTGAAGAGCTAAAGGACTTTCATGTTACAGCACAAATTGAGGCAAATCTTCACTTTGCTGTGAGTTGAAGATTTGGTTTTACCTTATCTTTGATTGAAATCTTAGCAATGTAGGGAAGACCTTTTGAACATGAAGAAGTGACTAAAAATAAAGTGGATAATTAATCAATATTATAACCTGTCTACTCCCTTTGCATTTGTATTTTATCCATCTTCCTGGTATTGTCAAAGGATTTTTTGTTAAGAGTATTATGTAGTACAAGTTGTGTTACATCAAGTCTAGAACGTATTTTCCAGGAGGATTGGTGATTCTTGAATGAGCTTGCATATTGCGTAACCATCTTTCTCTCATCCATGCAGTCATGTAGCTTATCTCAACTAGTTTGGGACAAAAACTTGGATGATGATTATGATGATAAAGATTTAGAGTCGTGCAGTTGCGGTCGCGTGCAATTTTGTGGAGCTTTTGGACCGTTTCAAGTCAAAAGCCTTGGAAGCGACACTCCTCGTTTTAGCCATAACCTCTAAGTCACAAGGAGTTGCGGAAGCAATAAATACTCAAATTAATTTTTCAAATAGCTCAATCACGCGATAAACCACATCTCATTATTTAAAAAAAAGGTCTTTTAAGCTATTTGGGGACTTCTCTATTTTATGCTAGAAAATTTTACCATTGGTTCTCAAGGCTGTAAATGAACCAAGCCGTTCATGAACGGCTTGTGGTTCGTTCTCCACAAAACTCATTCACATTTGTTCTTATAATATATGAATCGAACATGAACAAGTTTTTAGGGCTCGTTTATTAAACGAGCCGAACATGAACACTCTAAAATGTTTACAAACGTGTTCGTGAACAGCTTGTCTAAATAATAAATTAATTATAATATTTTTACAAAATTAATATTTACATAAATTAAAAATTAAAGTTGGAGGCCAGGCCTTTAAGTCAGCCCAAAACCTCAATCCCACTTATAAAAATAGAGCACAACCCTAAATAATCCAATCAATGAAGCCCAACACTTGAAAACCCTAACTATATAAACTAACCTAAACCTAAACCTAAACATCACAAATCAGTGAAATCACACGGCCGCACTCTCTCCGTCCTCTACCTCATCGCGCGCGCGCGCACACACACACAAATAAGCAGATCGCACATAGCCCCCCCTCTCTCTCTCTCCACAGACGGACATCACGTCACCTGTCTTCGCCGCGTCATCTCCCCGCTACAAAAAAAAAAAGGGGTTTAGGCGACACTAAAAAAGTGTCGCCAATGATAGTAAAAGTGTCGCAAAATGGTTTCCCGATATCAACACTTTTCAGAAGTGTCGCAAATTCGTCCGTCGGGAATTTCCCGACACTTCTTAGACATGTCGGCGTTAAACTTACGACGCTTTTGTGCGACACTTTCAAGTGTGCCTTATCGGGTCAATAATCAACTTAGGTATGCGACGCTTCGAAAAAAAATGCTACTAAGTTTGCGACACTTCCATTGAAGTGTCAGTTTTTATTTGACAGCATTATCTTTAAAATGATGCTAAATTAGCAACACTTGTATTAAGTGCCATTTTTTGCGACATTATCTTTGAAATGTCATTTTACGGCACTTTTAAAAAATTATCGCTAGTTTTTTGCTGGGCGTATTCTGAAATTTGTCAAAAAAATTGGCCTAATACGTAAAAGTGAAGTATTTAAGTAATTTCTACTCCATACCAACACAAGTAATAAACAATTAAGTCAATTTAACAAGCTCATAAACTCATCATTATAAAAACAAGCTAATGTAACTCAACCATACATTATCAAACATTCACATCCTAATTACATAACCATCCAGAACTTCTCAATTTAAAAAACATACAAATGTAATGTCATTGAACAACCAAACCAAAAGACAAATACATCTCATCCAAAATGTCATCCATCCAAAATGTCATCATAGCGCATATCGGTTTTTCTAAGTCCAACAAAAGCATTGATGTATGTCTTCCCAACATATAAACCTGGAAATAAAAAAGTCAAGAAAGAAGGTTATAAATTTAACTGTTACAAGTATAACACAAGTAGAATTAAACCGAAAAACTAATCGACAAACAGAATGCATCAAGAAAGATGAAGACTCATCTACGTCCCCATTTCGTTCTTGCATCTTATTTTTCAATTCTTTCAAAGTAGATTATCATAACCTGGGTAGCTCATATTCTCAACAAATTTGGCAGACAAATTCACATCCACATGGATGTACTTATTAATAATCCAATGAAAATCCTACTAAAATAAAATCCAATCAAGTACAAGTAGATATAGTTAACATGTTACGGTGCCATACATATACCTGATTATGTATATACTTAATCAGTTCATGAGTCTAAGAACATGTAAAGGAGTCGGATTTGCTAAGTAATGCAATCACCCACGGAACCTAGCTCAGGTGATGAAGGAGTAAGGTTGAGTTGAGTAGGTCCTAAGTCACCCTGCCTAGCATGCACTTGCAAAGCAGGCACTAACAACAAATGGAGTTGTGAGCTTAAGCTTGTAAGCACATGATTTTGGTTTCCGCCTTAGATCTCCATGCATCGCTTTGGCTATAACACAAAAGTGAAAAAAATTTGGCCTTTTGGCTTCCTACCTAATCATAAAACGACATTATTCAAAAGCATTGCATTCCTAGCACGGAAGCTTAGTAGTGAATTACTTTCCTAAACAGCGATTCCCTACTGGTAGATGAATTTGTTTTCAAACACAGAGCAAGATAATGATGCAAGTCAGATGCCATACCTTGTTCAATAGTATTGGATAGTAGGATTGGAGAGCAGCCATATGAGGAACACCCCCATATATTTCTCCAGCAGCAATATATATTGGTGTTCGAAGGGAATCCAAGCGCTGGAAGGAACATTCCAACTTCCTTTGGAGTTAGCAGACAGTACCCTTTCGCTCTCTGTTCTGTATAATCAACTTCCTTCTCATTTAGTGGTCAACTGATCCTTCTCAATATGCCAAGAACGTAGCCTGAAAACAGAGTCGCATGGACTGTAGCTCTGCTGGCCATCATTGAGTCTCTCCTGCCTAGCGGCACCTCCCATATTGGTCTGCCCAGCTGCTTATATAGTCAGAAAGGAATCATAAATTCAGTGCACAACATCATGATCAATATACAATGGTCTATAAGCTTGTACAATGAGCTTTAAAAAATAAGAAGGTTATTGTAAGGTTTTTCAAATCGCATTGTTGTCACAAAATTTCAGTATCTTTAGACTTTTCAACAACTTTCAGTGGGTTTGAATCAGTTTCTGTCTTTTCTTTATGTCATGCGAAAGAATCTGATACAAAAGCAAACTTAGAGTACACAATTTTCTCAACTGTAACTAAAAAAGCGAAATCAAGGTAAAATAAGAAAAGTAAGGACAAAGAATTGATGTCTACGTACGAATGCTAGCAGTATATAGCTAAAATTGATGTAAAGAAAATCAAAATTTTGAGACAAAGGTCACTATGTCGCTATGTCGTCACCATGTTGTCACTTCAATGACAAAAACCTTATAAGTGTCGCTATGTCGTCACATCAATGACAAAAATAAAGTTCAAATGACTGAAATTGAGTTCAAATCTCCATGTGTTACGTTTCTAGCTTATACCTCTTGTTTTTAAGCTCTAAATATCACTTAACATGTGATCAATAGGAGTTACATGGAAATGAATGCAAGTACATGTAATTCTAATGCAATCATGTGGTTAAGGCCGCCATTTGTATGAACAAGCAGGTAACCTTGGGTTTCCCCAGGAGCTGAAAAGATAGTATTATGGTGAAAGAGAAGTAAAGATGGAGATTAAATACACACACACGAAGCAAAATCACATCTTCTTTACCTGTATAGGATGGACTTGGCTCGACATAATGCACATAGTCTCGGTCTGGTGGTCACTTCCATAGCTTGTCAAAATATGATGTTCCACTTGCACCATCCAACTGTTAAAATCTAAAGGGTGAAAACATGAAAGATGCATGACTACTTTAAAAGAATAAATATATTTTTTTCGGTACAAAAAGTGTGATTGGGTTTTTCACACCTCCGAGCTGGGTAGGACCACATGGGGGGCAAATCTCTCCCTACCAAGTTTTAACGCAGCTGCATTCACAGGGCTAGAAACCGAGACCTCTGATTAAGCTAGAACAACCCCTTACTAGCTAACCTACGTATGCA
Organism: Escallonia rubra; assembly: GCA_033065855.1. Taxonomy (NCBI): domain Eukaryota; kingdom Viridiplantae; phylum Streptophyta; class Magnoliopsida; order Escalloniales; family Escalloniaceae; genus Escallonia; species Escallonia rubra. The sequence continues at coordinate 297,358 of JAVXUO010002219.1, read as the reverse complement.
CCCGTATCTATGACCTCGAATTTTGGTGAGGGAAGGAGCTTTCACCAGATCCACTCTCAAAACAGGCCGTAGGTGGTATATGACACGAGTTAAAATCGAAGACACAATTCCAGTAGAGTAGAGTAGCACAACAGTAGGAAGCCCGGTTTTCTTATACGAAAAAGTCTTCTTTTTCTATGTAAGTTAATTATCACAAGTTCAAACCCCTAAGCTCGGTTGTGCTGTTTAATTGCTCAAATGGGCAATTTCCTAATTTGGTTGAATTGCTGTTATTAAAACTTTAGGCCCCTACGTAGTTCGCACAACCTATTCAAGTGATTCTAGTTAGTAAGGCTAATTCATTGCATCTTAATGCGGTAAGGAAAACAAAGTTAACAAACATACAAACAATGAGGGCACACCATAAATCCCCAAAAAATCCCCCAAAACATACAAACAACCCTCTCACCCACGTTACCCAACCCAAATCCAACTACAAACACACGAATCAATCTTGACCACCTAAACAAAGCTCCAGCAGTCCTGCCTGCTCTTCCATTATAAAACCCCTAATTTTAAAACCCTAATGAAAATCCCTAAACATTAAACCCTAATCTAAACAAATTATACAATCAACCATTAATTGAACCAAATCTATTCTAGAACTATTGAATTGAACTATTGGAGCATCAATTTGAAGAATAAAACTTACCTGTTGATTGCAGATTTGCGGGGTTGGAGAGAATCGAGTTATCATCGCCGACTCGCTGGTCACTCGCCCTCTCTGACCTGGATCCTTCACCGGTCACTCGCTGCCACGGTTCTTCTCTTGGTCAATTCATCGGCAGAAGGATGTTGGCCGGTGGCTATCGGCCTGTCTTGATTCGAGGCAGAGAGAGAGAGAGCCTGAGGCCAGACATAGAGAGACAGCCCCCGTTGGCTGGAGCCTAAAGCCAGAGAGAGATATCGGATGCGACTGTGCGAGACTGAGAGAGTCGCACCTGAGGCCACAAAGAGAGAGAGAGAGGCAGCGTAAAAAATTTCTTTTTTAAAGGTTCCGCCACCGCGTGAGAGAGAGATTGTTTAGGAAAATTCACGAGGCTGATTTGGGGAGAGGCAGATCGAGCAACGGTGATTGGCGGAAAGTCAGATTCTCGGAGCTTTTGGAGAAGATGAACAGGTGATTTCGGCGTCTCTGGGACGAAAATATTGGCGCCGAGAGAGGCTGAATTTTCCCACTATATATTTGTTTCCCCGACGTTTTATTCACGTATAATGTATAATGAGTAAAAAAATAATAATAATAAAAACGTTGTCGTTTAGTACTCAATAGTTACGACATTTTATTTTAAGTGTCACTATTAAACGACATGTTAGTAAATGACGCTTTATTAGTGTCGCGAAGGAGTAAAGTGACACTTAGTAAGTGACACGTACGAAAATGTCGGAAATTTTGTGGCACATAAAAATTTGTGTCATAAATTATTCGACATTACCATAGAAGTGTCGTAAATTATAACTAGTTTATGGCATTTCTTGAAGCGTCGGAAATTAAGCGTCGTCGAAACCCCTTTTTTTTGTAGTGCCGTCACCGGATTCAACTTGCAAAGTTACAAATCCCATCTCCCCGTCGCCAAATTCAACTTGCGTCGCTGGATTCAACATGCAAAGTTGCAAATCTGCAAAGCCAAGTTTCTGATCTACAAAGCCATCGCCTGCAAAGCCAAGGGCTCAACCTCGAAACTCGTAGAGATCATATTTATTTTTCAATGTTTTTTATTCTGCATCACTCCTTGGATCTTCTATGTATTGTTTTTTTTATTAATTATAGCTTGATTGCTTGAACGATTTGAGAATTTTGAGTAAATTTAGGGATTTGTTGGAAGTTGAACTCGAACATGAGCCGAGTTTCCGAACTCAAGTTCGTCTCGTATTGTTAAACGAGTCAAGCTCAAACCCGAGTTTTACAGTCACGAACTCGAGCCGAGTTCAAACATTGTTTTTTTTTTGCTTTTAACAAACTCGAGCCGAGCTCGAACATACAAAAAATTAAACAAACCAAGTTCGAACACACCCATGTTCGGCTCGAACTCGATTCGTATACAGCCCTAGTTCTCATTAGTATTGGGATTTTTCACAAGAATTACTCGAAATTTCTGCGGGTGACCTACCTAAAAGATTGATAACTTTGCGCAAGTACGTTTTAGCAGCATATTTGTCGAGCACTCTGTTTAAACTTTGGGACAATCTTTCTTGTCTTAAATTTGGTCGATAACAGTCTTATATATTGTTAACTTACGAAGCAAAGACTTGAAAAAAAGTGGTGTTAGAACAATTTTGTGTTAGTGTTTACGCAAAAGAAAATCTAGAGAAATTTGGTCTGGCAAGGCTGACTCGGTGTAACCCCTTAAGTTGACATGTCACTAAAGATAAGGAAGTTCAGTCTAATGTCAGGGGTTCACAAGGACTTGATCATGCTAGACCAAAGAAGTTATTTCAGAACTGTCAAATCAAAGGGCCAATGACTGTGTCACTTGTTTAGCTTTGAATAAGGCCACGTGTCTTACATATACTAGGCATGAGAATACCTAATGTGCAATGTGTAAAAAAAAGGAAGGCTATATGTCTAGTTTTGAGCAATTGCTATGTTACACTTGTCTAGTTTTGAGCAAGGAAGGCCACGTGTCCGACATATACAGGACATGAGAATTTTAACTGTGCAATGTGTCAACGAAAGGAAGGATGTGCAAAATGTGGCAAGGGCCGGTTAAAAGCAAAGATAGCTTAAGCACAAAGATAAAAGAAGACCCTTACACATGAAACACTTGGCAAGTTCAGATCAAGAAAGGATTTTGGCGTGAACAAAAAGGGGGCATGCCTGGACATGTGGCAACATTAGACTGCATAAAATGAAGGCTCATGGATAGAATTCCAATTATAAAAGCCATAAATATTGTAAACAAATGTCATTTCGGCACATCTTACAAGACTAGGTAAAACCAATAAAACAATCTTAGAGAGGGCAGGGGCGGGGGTTAAATTGGAATATAAAAATTACTTGTGAATTTCAGCTAATCAAAAACATTTATCTCAATCAAACTAATACAAGTTAACCAACATGCTAATTACACAATATCAAACAACTATAGAGCAATAAGTAAAGACACTGAGTTAGAGATACTTGACAACGAAAATTCAAATGGTTTGGTTTGAACTATCCTCAAGCCTATAGACACATCTTGAAGGAAGTCTCTTGCAAGAGCACTAGAATCCACTAGCAACAATCTTCTTCCATGTCTATACCATTGAGATTTCAGTGGTCAAAGAAACCATGATACCTTGAATCCTAGCTCTAGCTACGATTTCAAGATCAAAACCCTTACAAATACTTGAGATTCCACACTAAGAAGTACTTGTTAATGGAACATACCACAAGAACAGCCACATGACTAGGTAAAAATAATTTGCTCAATGTGCAGTGGGTAAGAAATGTAAGAGCATGTCAGATGAAATGACCAATGGCGCATAAAGAGAAAATCAGGTCAATATGCACATAAAAACGATCTGCACAATAAAAGAGTGGTCGCATAATGTTAAATGCTTCAAATATCTACAAATGACATAGTTTATAGGACTATAGTTGATCTTAAAATAATTCTCATGAAACGTATTTTGGCATGCATGTTCTATTGAAATGAGCTAGGATAGAAACATAGAAGTTAAGGCGTATCATGCACATAGCCTTGAATACATTAGTAGGGTGAACTATAACTACTGGTAAATTATTTTCATTAGATACTTTTGTACGTATACAACTTTCACTTAAACGAGTTAGGATGTCATGAATGTTATGTTCTGATTATGTTTAAGTTAATACACTGAGAAGTACCATATATGTAGAGAGTACATGAATTATGGGCCAACTTAAAGAAGAGAAGACTTCTTCAGATAAAGAGAACAAGGCTATGAATAACCATGTCTAGACATGCAGAGAAGAAAGAATCCAAGGAGAAAAGTCCCAGTGTCCAGGGGCTAGTAAAGCATGTTTTTATAAAACACATGCAATGTTCATGAGCCATTTCAGAAGTCGCACATATGTTGCACGTGCTTTCTACATGAGAATGTCATCCACAAATAACAAACTAGCATGCATGTCCATTTGATATGTGGATTTGCAAGTCATCATTTTTCCTTTTTCTTTTACCGTCTCTGGTAAGGTTTGTGTGATCTAATACCAATCACAACCAGAAACAGTGGCGCTTTTAGAATAGGAATTGCAATCTTGTTATAATCTCATATTGAGTTATTAACATAGGAATACATGATCGTTGGACTTGAATACACGATACTGTTACTTATTTGAAAACTATGTACTTAATAGCGTCAAAAAAGTTATTTTTACCACATGAGGGGGTTGATCAAATGGCTCTAAAATATTCTCTGCATGGTGTAAAGGACTCGGATAAGTTTCATTCTTAAGCTCAGTATCATATGTAATTTAAGGTTGAAATAAATTGCACGAACTTGGACGAGATGATATGAATAAAGGGAGCTGATCGATATATAGTGCAAGATATCTCCAACTGCCCGTCTAACCACCACTAAGAGTGGCGGTTAGCGTTGCCCTCCTATTTTCCTGGATCCCTTTGCTATTTAAGATACTTTCGGCCCGAGTGGACCACTAACTGCTAGCAAATATAGTTCTTAGTGTAAAAAATATCCAATATGAGCCATCTAGAACTTCTAATGGACGGCTGGATCACCAATAGATATGGATCGACCCCCATGAATAAAAGTCTTAAATATAAACAAGTAGTTGCTAGTTATAGAGCTGTTGTGGATAAACCACATGACTGGGTAAAAATAATTTGCTCAATGTGCAGTGGATAAGAACCGTAAGAGCCCGTTAGATGAAATGACCCATGACTTATAAAGAGAAAATCAGGTCATTATGCACATAAAAATGATTTGCACAATAGAAGAGTGGTCGAATAATGATGAATGCTTCAACTATCTACAAATGACATAGTTTATATGACTATAGCGAATCTTAGAACAATTCTCATGAAACGTTTTTTGGCATACAGGTTCTACTGAAATGAGCTAGGATAGAAATATAAATGTTAAGGTATATCATGCACATAGTCTTGAATTCAACAGTAGTAGGGTGTACTATAAATAGTGGTAAATTATTTTAATTAGAAACTTCTGTACGCGTACAACTTTCACTGAAATGAGTTAGGATATAATGAATGTTATGTTCCGACTGTGTTTAAGTTAATACACTGAGAAGTACCCTATATTTAGAGAGTACATGAATTATGGGCTAACTTAAAGAATAAAAGGCTTCCTCAGATAAAGAGAACAAGGCTACCGAGATTGATATCTGCTAACTCAAATTTACCATGTCCAAACATATGGAGAAGAATCAATGCAAGGAGAAAAGTCTCAGTGTCTCTTCCAGAGAGGCAAGTAAAGCATGTTTTTGTAAAACATATGCAATGTTCATGCGCCATTTCCGAAGTCGCACGTATGTTGCACGTGCTTTCTACACGAGAATGTCATCCTCAAATAACAAACTAGCATGCATGTGGATATGCAAGTCATCATTTTTTCTTTTTTCTTTTGGCTTCTCAGGTAAGGTTTGTATGATCTAATACCAATCACAACCAGAAACATTGGCTCTTTTCAAATAGAAAACGTATTCTTGTTATAATCTCGTATTTTGTTATTGACATAGGGATACCTGGTCGGTGGACTTGAATATACAATACTTCTTCATATTTGACAACTATGTACTTAATAACGTCGAAAACATATTTTTTACCACATGAGGGGGTTGATCGAATGGCTCTGTAAGATTCTCTAAATGGTACAAAGGATTCGATAAAGTTTCGTTTGTAAGCTCAGTATCATGTGTAATTGAAGGTAGAAATATATGGAGCGAACTTGGATGAAGTGATATGAATAAAAGTGTCTTAAATATAAACAAGTAATTGCTAGTTAGAGAGTTGTTGTTACCTGCTACATCGTTGAAGTACCGAGTGACAAACCATCTCCACCGTTACATAGTGCCGAGGACACCAAGAAGTATCCTATATTTAGAAAATACATGCCAAGTTATTTTTTTAGGCTCAATGTTGCCATTTATATGAAATGTAAGAGCTTGTCATATGAAATGACCAATGGCGTATAAAGAGAAAATCAGGTCAATATGCAGATAAAAATGATTTCCACAATAGAAGAGTGGTCGCATAACGTTGAATGCTTCAACTATCTACAAATGACATAGTTTATAGGACATAGCTAATCTTAGAATAATTCACATGAAACGTTTTTAGCATACAGGTTCTACTGAAATGAGCTAGGATAGAAATATAGAAGTTAAGGTATATCATGCACATAGTCTTGAATTCAATATTCGTAAGATGAAGTATAACTGGTGGTAATTTGTTTTCATTAGAAACTTCTGTATGCATACAGCTTTCACTGAAACAAGTTTGGATGTCATGAATGTTATGTTTTGACTGTGTTTAGGTTAATACACCGAGAAGTACCCTAATCTAGAGAGTACATGAATTATGATCTAACTTAAAAAAGAGAAGGCTTCTTCAAATAAAGAGAACAAGGAAATGGAGATTTTTATCCGCTAACTCTAATTTACCATGTCCAGACATAGGGAGAAGAAACAATTTCAAGGAGAAAAGTCCCAATGTCTCTTCTAAAAGGGCAAGTAAAGCTTGTTTTTGTAAAACACGTGCAATGTTCAAGCTCCATTTCAGAAGTCGCACGTATGTTGCACGTGCTTTCTATATGAGAATGTCATCCACAAATAACAAACTAGCATGCATGTCGGTTACATGCATTCTGATTTGCAAGTCATCATTTTTCTTTTTTCTTTTGGCTTGTCAGGTAAGGTTTGTGTGATCTAATACCAATCACAACCAGAAATAGTGGCTCTTTTCAAATAGAAAATGTAATCTTGTTATAATCTCATATTCAATTATTCACATAGTAATACCTGGTCGATGGACTTGAATACACGATACTTCTTCTTATTTGACAACTATGTACTTAATAGAGTCGAAAAAGTAATTTTTACCACATGCAGGGGTTGATCAAATGGCTCTGAAAGATTCTCTGCATGGTGTAAAGGACTCGGCAAAGTTTCATTCCTAAACTTAGTATCGTCTGTAATATAAGGTTGAAATATATTGGCGAACTTAAATGAGGTGATATGAATAAAGGGAGCTGATCCATGTCTACCCCATTCAACCGCCAATAAGAATAGATGTTAGCCTTGCCCCCCCCCCATCCCTAGATCCATTTGATATTTAAAATACCTTTGAACCTAGTGGGCCGTAAACCGCTACTAAGTGTAGCTCTTAGTGTAAAAAAATCTGATCTGAGTCATCTAGAACTTCTAGTGGATCGCTGGATCACCAGTAGATGTGGATCGGCCTCTATGAATAAAAGAAACTTAAATATAAACAAGTAGTTGCTCATTATAAAGCTGTTGTTACTTGCTGCATTGTTGAGGTACCGAGTGGCAAACTATCTCCACTGCCAAATAGTGTTGAGGACACCGAGAAGTACCCAATATTTAGAGAATACATGCAAAGTGATTATTGAGGCTCAATGTTGCCATTCAAATCGTAGTACCAGGTTAGTAGAACATACCACAGGAACATCCACATGACTGGGTAAAAATAATCTACTCAATGTGTAGTGGATAAGAACTGTAAGAGCCTGTCAGATGAAATGTTCAATGGCTTATAAAGAGAAAATCAGGTCATTATGCACATAAAAATGGTTTGCACAACGGAAGAGTGGTCGAATAATGATGAATGCTTCAACTATCTACAAATGACATAGTTCATATGACTATAGCTGATCTTAGAACAATTCTTATGAAATATTTTTTGGCATACAGGTTCTACTGAAATGACCTAGGATAGAAATATAGATGTTAAGGTGTATCATGCACATAGTCTTGAATTCAACAGTAACATGGTGAACTATAACCAATGGTAAATTATTTTCATTAGGAACTTCGATAAGCGTACAACTTTCAATAAAACGAGTTAGAATGTCATGGATATTACGTTCCGACCGTGTTTAAGTTGAATACATCGAGAAATACCTTATATTTCGAGAATACATGAATTATGGGCTAACTTCAAAAAGAGAAGGCTTATTCACATAAAGAGAATAAGGCTATGGAGATTGATATTCACTAACTCAAATTTACCATGTCCAGATATACAGAGAAGAAACAATGCAAGGAGAAAAGTCCCAGTGTCTCTTCCAAAGGGACAAATAAAGTATGTTTTTATAAAGCAATTGCAATGTTCATGCGCCATTTTAGAAGTCGCACGTATGTTGCACGCGCTTTCTACATGAGAATATCATCCATAAATAACACACTAGCATGCATGTCGATTTGATATGTGGATTTGCAAGTCATCATTTTTCAGTTTTCTTTTGGCTTCTCAGGTAAGGTTTGTGTGATCTAATACCAATCATGACCGGAAATAGTGGCTCTTTCCAAATAGGAAATGCAATCTTGTTATAATCTCGTACTCAGTTATTGACATAGGGATCCCTGGTCGGTGGACCTGAATACACGATACTTCTACTTATTTGACAACTATATACTTGATAGAATCGGAAAAGTAATTTTTACCATATGAGGGGGTTGATCGAATGACTCTGAAAGATTCTCCCCATGGTGCAAAGGACTCGGCAAATTTTCATTCTTAAGCTTAGTATCATCTGTAATTTAAGGTTGAAATATATTGAACGAACTTGGACGAGGTGATATGAATATAGGGAGCTGATCCATATCTTGCGTAAGATATCTCTAACTCCCCGTCTAACCGCCACTAAGATTAGCTGTTAGCCTTCCCCCCCCCCCCCCACCCCCTCCCTATATCCCTTCGCTTTTTAAGATACTTGGAGCCCGAGTGGGCCGTTTTTACTAAGTGTAGCACTTAGTGTAAAAAATATTCAATCAGAGTCGTCCATAACTTTTAGTGGACAGATGGATCATCGGTAGATGGGTATCAGCCCATGAATAAAAAATGTTAAAATATAAACAAGTAGTTAGTAGTTATAGAGATTTTGTTACCTGCTGCATTGTTGAGGTACCGAGTGACAAACTATCTCCACCGCCAAATAGCGCCGAGGACACCGAAAAGTACCCTATATTTAGATAATACATGCAAAGTGATTATTGAGGCTCAATGTTGCCATTCAAATCGTAGTACTAGGTTGGTAGAACATACAACAGGTACAATCACACGACTGGGTAAAAATAATCTGCTCAATGTGAAGTGGATAAGAACTGTAAGAGCCTATGAGATGAAATGACCCTTGGCTTATAAAGAGAAAATCATGTCATTATGCACATAAAAACGATTCGCACAACAAAAGAGTGGTCAAATAATGATGAATGCTTCAATTATCTACAAATGACATAGTTTATATGACTATAGCTGATCTCAGAACAATTCTCATGAAATAATTTTTTGGCATACAGGTTCTACTGAAATGAGTTAGGATAGAAATATAGATGTTAAGGTGTATCATGCTTATAGTCTTGAATTCAACAGTAACAGGGTGAACTATAACAAGTGGTAAATTATTCTCATTAAGAACTTCTATACGCGTACAAATTTCAATGAAACGAGTTAGAATATCTTGAATATTATGTTCCGACTGTGTTTAAGTTGAATACACCGAGAAGTACCCTATATTTCGAGAATACATGAATTATGGGCTAACTTAAAGAAGAGAAGGCTTATTCAGATAAAGAGAACAAGGCTATGGAGATTGATATTCGCTAACTCAAATATACCATGTCCAGATATACAGAGAAGAAACAATGCAAGGAGAAAAGTCCCAGTGTCTCTTCTAGAGGGGCAAATAAATCATGTTTTTGTAAAGCAGTTGCAATGTTCATGCGCCATTTCAAATGTTGCACGTATGTTTCACGTGTTTTCTACATGAGAATATCATCAATAAATAAAACACAAGCATGCATGTCGATTTGATATGTGGATTTGCAAGTCATCATTTTTCAGATTTCTTTTGGCTTTTATGGTAAGCTTTGTGTGATCTTATACCAATCATGATCGAAAACAGGGGCCCTTTTCAAATAGAAAATATAATCTTGTTATAATCTCATATTTAGTTATTGACATAGGGATACCCGGTCGGTGGACATGAATATACAATACTTCTACTTATTTGACAATTATAAACTTGATAGAATCTAAAAAGTAAGTTTTACAATATTAGGGGGTTGATTGAATGACTCTGAAAGATTTTCCGCATGGTGCAAACGACTCGACAAAGTTTCATTCCTAAGCTCAGTATCATCTGTAATTTAAGGTAGAGATATATTGAACGAACTTGGACGATGTGATATGAATTAAGGGATCTGATCCATATCAAGCGTAAGATATCTCTAACTCCCCGTCAAACCGCCACTAAGATTAGCGGTTAGCCTTGCGCCCCCCCCCCCTCATTTTCCTAGATCCCTTCACATTTTAAGATACATTCAGCCCGAGTGGGCCGCTAACCGCTACTAAGTGTGGCATTTAGTGTAAAAAATATTCAATCTGAGTCGTCCATAACTTTTAGGGGACGATTGGATCATCGATAGATGGGTATCGGCCCCATGAATAAAAGAGTCTTAAATATAATTAAGTAGTTGCTAATTATAGCGATGTTGTTACCTGCTGCATTGTTGAGGTTTTGAGTGACAAACTACCTCCACCGCAAAATAACGCCGAGGACACTGAGAAGTACCATATATTTAGAGAATACATGCAAAGTGATTATTGAGGCTCAATGTTTCCATTCAAATCGTAGTACCAGGTTAGTAGAACATACCACAGGAACAACCACATGACTGGGTAAAAATAATCTGCTCAATATGCAGTGGATAAGAACTAGAAGTGCCTGTCAGATGAAATGGTCAATGGCTATAAAGATAAAATAAGTCATTATGCACATAAAAATAATTTGCATAATAGAAGAGTGGTCGCATAATAATGAATGCTTCAACTATCCACAAATGACATAGTTTATAGGACTATAGTTGATCTTAGAATAATTCTCATGAAACGTTTTTTTGGCATACAGGTTCTACTGAAATGAGCTAGGATAGAAATATAAATGTTAAGGTGTATCATGCACATAGTCTTGAATTCAACAGTAGCAGGGTGGAGTATAACTAGTGGTAAATTATTTTTATTATAAATTTCTATACACGTACAACTTTCACTGAAACGAGTTAGGATGTCATGAATGTTATGTTTCGACTATGTTTAAGCTATATACACTTAGAAGTACCCTATATTTTTGTAGAGTACATGAATTATGGGCTAGCTTAAAGAAGAGAAGGCTTCTTCAGATAAAGAGAACAAGGCTATGGAGACTGATATTCGCTAACTCAAATTTACGGAGAGGAAATGATGCAAGGAGAAAAGTCCCAGTGTCTCTTCTAGAGGGGCAAATAAAGCACGATTTTGTAAAATACATATAATATTCATGCACCATTTTAGAAGTCGCACGTAGGTTGCACGTGCTTTCTACATAAGAATGTCATTGTCAAATAACAAACTAGCATGCATATAGATTTGCACGTCATCATTTTTCTTTTTTACTTTTGGCTTCGCTTTCCAGGTAAGGATTGTGTGATCTAATACCAATCACAAATAGAAAATGTATTCTCGTTATAATCTTGTATTGAGTTATTGACATAGGGATATCTGGTCGGTGGACTTGAATACACAATATTTCTACTTATTTGACAACTATATACTTAATAGCGTCGGAAAAGTATTTTTTTACCACATGAGGGGGTTGATCGAATGGCTCTGAAAATTTCTCTGAATGGCATAAAGGACTCGGCAAAGTTTCATTTCTAAGCTTAGTATCATGTGTAATTTAAGGTAAAAATATATGGAGCGAACTTGGATGAAATGATATGAATAAAAGAGGCTTAAATATAAATATGTAGTTGCTGGTTATAGACTTGTTCTTACCTGCTACATCATTGAGGTACCGAGTGACAAACCAACTCCACAACCAGATAACGCTGAGGACACCAAGAAGTACCCTATTTTTAGAGAACGCAAGCAAAATCATTATTGAGGCTTAATGTTTCCATTCAAATCGTAGTACCAAGTTAGTGGAACATACCACAGGAACAACCACATGACTGGGTAAAAATAATATTCTCAATGTGCAGTGCATAAGAACTGTAATAGCTTGTCAAAATGAAATGACCAATGGCATATAATGTGAAAATCAGGTCAATATGCACATAAAAATGATTTGCACAATAGAATAGTTGTCGCAAAATGTTGAATGCTTCAACTGTCTACAAATGACATAGTTTATCTGACTATAGCTGATCTTAGAATAATTCTCATGAAACGTTTTTTGGCAATCAGGTTCTACTGAAATAAGCTAGGAAATAAATATAGAAGTTAAGGTGTATCATGCACAGTCTTGAATTCAACATTAGTAGGGTGGAGTATAACTAGTGGTAAATTATTTTCATAAAAAATTTCTGTATGCATACAGCTTTCACTGAAATGAGTTAGGATGTCATAAATGTTATGTTCCCACTGTGTTTAAGTTAAGAACAAGCTTTGGCTTCTACCTCGGTTGTAGGAATCTTCCTCCAACCCCATATATATTGACAATTAATAGTCACTAAATGTCTCTAGTGGCTTTTCTGTTAACACTTTCAGCGACAACTCTTAACAATATTTTTTTAACGTCACTAAATAAAAGTCACTAGAAAGATTTAACAACCATTAATTGTCACAACATGGGGGGTAGGAGGAAAATTCCTTCAACCCGGGTAGCAGCCAAAATTTTTCCTTAAGTTAATACATAGAGAAGTACCCTATATCTAGAGAGTACATGAATTATGATCTAACTTAAATAAGAGAAGACTTCTTCAGATGAAGAGAACAAGGCTATGGATACTAGTATTCGCTAACTCAAATTTACCATGTCCAGATATTCAAAGAAGAAACAATACAAGGAGAAAAGTCACAGTGTCTCTTCTAGAAGGGAAAATAAGGCACGGTTTTGTAAAACACATGTAATGTTCATGCCCCAGTTTCGAAGTCGCACGTAGGTTTCACGTGCTTTCTACATGAGAATGTCATCCTCAAATAATAAACTAGCATTCATGTAGATTTGCACGTCGTTATTTTTCTTTCTTCTTTTGGCTTCTCAGGTAAGGTTTGTGTGATCTAATACCAATCACAACAAGAAGCAGTAGTTCTTTTCAAATAGAAAATGTATTCTCATTATAATCTTTTATTAAGTTATTGACATAGGGATACCTGGTCGGTGGACTTGACTACACGATACTTCTACCGATTTGACAACTATGTACTTAATATCGTCGAAAAAGTATTTTTTACCACATTAGAGGGTTGATCGAATGGCTCTGAAAGATTCTCTGAATGGTGTAAAAGACTCGGCAAAGTTTCATTTATAAGTTCAATATCATGTGTAATTTAAGGTAGAAATATATGGAGCGAACTTGGACGAAATGATATGAATAAAAGAGGCTTAAATATAAACATGTAGTTGCTAGTTATAGAATTATTCTTACATGCTACATCGTTGAGGTACCGAGTGACAAACCATCTCCACAACCATATAGCACCGAGGACACCAAAAAGTACCCTATATTTAGAAAATGCAAGCAAAATCATTATTGAGGCTCAATGTTTCCATTCAAATCATAGTACCATGTTAGTGGAGCATACCACAGGAACAACCACATGACTGGGTAAAAATAATCTGCTCAATGTGCAGTGCATAAGAACTGTAATAGCCTGTCAATTTTTATATAAAATGACCAATGGCTTATAAAGAGAAAATCAAGTCAATATGCACATAAAAATGATTTGCACAATAAAAGAGTGGTCGCATAATGTTGAATGCTTCAACTATCTACAAATGACATAGTTTATCTCACTATAGCTAATCTTAGAATAATTCTCATGAAACGTTTTTTGGCATACAGGTTCTACTGAAATGAGCTCGGATAGAAATATAGATGTTAATGTGTATCATGCACATAGTCTAGAATTCAATAGTAACAGGGTGAACTATAACAAGTGGAAAATTATTCTCATTAGGAACTTCTGTACGCGTACAACTTTCAATGAAACGAGTTAGAATATCATGAATATTACGTTCCGACTGTGTTTAAGTTGAATACACCGAGAAGTACCTTATATTTCGAGAATACATGAATTATGGGCTAACTTAAAGAAGAGAAGACTTCTTCAGGTAAAGAGAACAAGGCTATGGAGATTGATATCCGCTAACTGAAATTTACAATGTCTAGACATAGGGAGAAGAAACAATGCAAGGAGAAAAGTCCCAATTTCTCTTCTAGAAGGGCAAATAAAGCATGTTTTTGTAAAACACATGCAATGTTCAAGCGCATTTTAGAAGTTGCATGTGCTTTCTACATGATAATGTCATCTATAAATAACAAACTAGCATGCATGTCGATTTGATACATGTGGATTTGCAAGTCATCATTTTTTTTTCTTTTGGCTTCTGAGGTAAGGTTTGTGTGATCTAATACCAATCACAACTGGAAACAGTTTCTCTTTTCAAATGGAGAACATAATCTTGTTATAATCTCGTATGGAGTTATTGACATAGGAATACCTGGTCGGTGGACTTGAATACACGATGCTTCTACTTATTTGACAATTATGTACTTAATAGTGTCGAAAAATTATTTTACCACATGAGGGGGTTGATCGATTGACTTTTAAAGATTATCTGCATGGTGTAAAGGACTCGGCAAAGTTTCATTCTTAAGCTCAGTATCATCTTTAATTTAAGGTTGAAATATATTGAGCGAACTTGGACGAGATGATATACAAATAAGGGGAGCTGATCCATATCTAGCACAAGATATCTCCAACTCCCCGTCCAACCGGCAATAAGAGTAATGGTTAGCCTTGCGCCCCCCCTCCCCCTCCCCTTTCCCTAGATCCCTTTGCTATTTAAAATACCTTCTGCCTGAGTGGGCCGCCAATTGCTACTAAGTGTTGCTCTTAGTGTAAAAAATATCCAATATGAGCCATTCAATATTTCTAGTGGATGACTGGATCACCAGTAGATATGGATTGGCCCCCATGAATAAAACAATCATAAATATAAACCAGCAGTTGCTACTTATAGAGCTGTTGTTACCTGCTACATTGTGGATGTACCGAGTGACAGACTATCTCTACAGCCAAATAGCGCTGAGGACCCCGAGTAGTACCCTATATTCAAAGATTACATGTAAAGTGATTATTGAGGCTCAATGTTGCCATTCAAATCGTAGTATCACATTAGTGGAACATACCATAGGAACAACCGCATGACTGAGAATTGTAAGAGCCTGTCAGATGAAATGACCCTTGGCTTATAAAGAAAAAATCATGTCATTATGCACATAAAAACGATTCGCACAATAGAAGAGTGGTCGAATAATGATGAATGCTTCAACTATCTACAAATGACATAGTTTATATTACTATAGCTAATCTTAGAATAATTCTCATGAAATGTTTTTCGGCATACATGTTCTACTGAAATGAGCTAGGATAGAAATATAGATGTTAAGGTGTATCATGCACATAGTCTTGAATTCAACAGTAACAGGGCGAACTATAACCAGTAGTAAATTATTTTCATTAGGAACTTCTGTACGCGTACAACGTTCAATGAAACGAGTTAGAATGTCATGAATATGAACTGTGTCTAAGTTAAATACACCGTGAAGTATCCTAGATTTTGAGAATACATGAATTATGGGTTAACTTAAAGAAGAGAAGGTTTATTCAGATAAAGAGAACAAGGCTATGGAGATTGATATTTGCTAACTCAAATTTAACATTTCCCGACATACGGAGAAGAAACAATGTAAGGAGAAAAGTCACAGTGTCTCTTTTAGAGGGGAGTAAAGCATGGTTTTGTAAAACCCATGCAACGTTCATGCGCTATTTCAAGAATTTCACATGTGTTGCACGTGCTTTCTACATGAGAATGTCATCCTAAAATAATAAACTAGCACGCATGTGGATTTGCAAGTCATCATTTTTCTTTTTCTTTTTTCTTTTGGCTTCTCAGGTAAGGTTTTTATGATCTAACACTAATCACTCCCTTTCTTGATTCAATGTCCAGTTCAGAAGCTTTTCTTTTCTTCCTTATGTAATCAAACCGTGAAACCAAGTATCATCTTTTAGTTTGAATAGCATCAAAGTAGTATGTTTTTTTCTGGTACTACTAGCTGCAACACCGTAACGGGCTCTCTCTCTTTTTTTGTTTTGTGGTTTTCCTGACTGAACTTAGAGTTTAGTTCTAAGCTTACCCCGTAGAGATCAAGTCAAACTTAGTTAAAGGGAAGGATTTTTTTTTTTTTTTTGGCTTGTGACTAAACTTAGAATTTAGCTCTAAGTTTCCTACGTACCCTGAAGTGGTCAAGTCAAATGTAGTTCGAATGGAAGTTTTCTTTTGGCTTATGACCAAATTTGAAATTTAGGTTTAAGTGGCTTACGTACCTCAAAGGGATCAAGTCAAACATAGTTGTTTTTTGCAAGGTTTACACTTGCAGCAAGCCAAAAGCATTGTGTTCCCAACCTATTCTGGTCGCACCCAAAGACCCACTGGGGTCCCATTTTCCATGACACGTCCGCACAAGCAACAAACATTTTCAACGCTCCCAACCGGTCAAAGCATGCACGCTCAAGTCACGTGCACTTCTCACTTTCATTACATGACTTCGTCACCAAGAAACTCATCATCGTGCGACGCCGCATCACGCTTCGACTGTCGCACTTCGCACGTCGTCCGTCGATGCGCCATGGCACTTGCCCAAGGAGGTTGGCCTTGGCCTCTCCCTTGGGGTCGGCCTCGGCCTTGGCCTTGGGGTCGGCCTCGGCCTCCCCCTTGGGGTCGGCCTCGGCCTTGGCCTTGGGGTCGGCCTCGGCCTCCCCCTTGGGGTCGGCCTCGACCTTCCCTTAGGGTTGGCCTTGGCCTTCCCCCAAGGGTTAGCCTTTGGCCTCCATCCTTAGCACCTTCACTTCTCTTCAAGAGGCCTTGCATCCTCCATGATCCCCGTCACCCGGACAAACCTCCGCGACCCCCGTCGCCCGGAAACAACTCCGCGACCCCCGTCGCCCGGACACAACTCCGTGACCCCGTCGCTCAGGCACAACTCCGCGACCCCGTCACCGGCGTCCGGGCATCGCAGTCCAACACTTCACCGCGCCCGTGCGCCGCGCCGCTGATACAGTCGTGCCCCCAGGCTCTCTGTCACACTACCGTGCCCCCGGCACCATAAGCACTTTGTCGCGCCCATGCGCCATCATTGACACAAACGTGGCCCCGGCACCTCACGTACTCCGTCGCGCCCATGCGCCACGCCATTGTCACAGACGTGCCCCCGGCACCTTACTCACTTCATCGCGCCCATGCACCACAATCATGTCATCATGCCCCCGGGCACCACACTCATTCATCACACCATGCGCACCTTGCCTTGGTCATGGAACATGCTTCAACCCCCTCTCCGGAGTGTACATCATCCTGCGGGGATAGGCGACTCCTCCGGGACACTATCTCTGCCAGGGAGCTCTTCAACTCCCCTTCCGCCAGGTAGACGGCTCCTCCGGGATGCTACCTCGGCCAGTCGGGTAGACGGCTCCTCCGGGATGCTACCTTGACTCGCTCTGAGTGCTCCGGCACAAGGACTCACCCGCGGGGATAGGCGACTCCTCCGGGACACTATCTCTGCCAGGGAGCTCTTCAACTCCCCTTCTGCCAGGTAGACGGCTCCTCCGGGATGCTACCTCGGCCAGTCGGGTAGACGGCTCCTCCGGGATGCTACCTTGACTCGCTCCGAGTGCTCCGGCACAAGGACTCACCCGCGGGGATAGGCGACTCCTCCGGGACACTATCTCTGCCAGGGAGCTCTTCAACTCCCCTTCTGCCAGGTAGACGGCTCCTCCGGGATGCTACCTCGGCCAGTCGGGTAGACGGCTCCTCCGGGATGCTACCTTGACTCGCTCCGAGTGCTCCGGCACAAGGACTCACCCGCGGGGATAGGCGACTCCTCCGGGACACTATCTCTGCCAGGGAGCTCTTCAACTCCCCTTCGGCCAGGTAGACGGCTCCTCCGGGATGCTACCTTGGCCGGCCAGGTAGACGGCTCTTCCGGGATGCTACCTCGGCCTGCGGAATAGGCGACTCCTCCGGGACACTATCTCCGTCAGGGTGCCTGCGTGACTGGCCTACGTGCTCCGGCACTGGGGGCTTGCGTCGGCACCCCTAGGGACTATGACCCCGGGTCACTCCGAGACGGGAGCAGGTCTTCGGAGGGCATCGCGCCTAGTTCACCTGGCAGTTGGGCGTCGGGTCTTCCCCACCGCTGCCAGGCCTGTGGGACTCCGCAAGGGCTTGGATTGGAGGCTAGATCAAGGGGGTTCTCTGGCCACACAGTCTTTACTGACAGACAGAGCGACGTTGTGCGGGGCAGGCCGGTTGAATATGCGATCCGACAGTCCGTGGAGCACCGGCACCCGTGGACCCCTCGGTGACGTGTCACTCCCGGGGAGCGCCACGTGTCGGTTAATGACATCATCATCTCAATCTCTATAAATAGAGGTCTTGAGAATTCATTTGAGAGGAGAAGATAGAGGTTGGACATTTTCAGAACATATTTCACTTTCTCACTCTAGAATTCTAGAGAGAGAAACATACAGTACCCTGACTCTGGACCTAAGCATCGGACTGTGACTGTCATCGTGTATTCATCCCGCGCTATCGCCCTCGCAGCACTGCCACCCTCGAGCTCTGTCTGGGAAGCCCTTGGTCTCTGCCCTTGTTCCACCCTTGTTGTGTCTCACATCAACATACTTGGAAGCTGACTCGGACTGCAGCCTTTGTGGCACCTCCACGTAGGTACGAACCCACTTTCCTTGGCATCATTTTGGCGACTCCGCTGGGGAGGTGAGCATCGTACTGCAATCTGTCTATCTTCCGCACTCAGTCTCCGTGCCTATACAACGAAGAGTTACGAGGGCTACCAGCCAAGGCCTCACCCACACCGTGCAAGAGGAGGATCACCTCGGCGAACAAGAAGGGACTAGTGCTATGCGTCTCCAAGACCAGCCACAAACTACCGCACCTGACATACAAGTTGCAGTCAATGCGGCCATCCAACAGTTTTCGCCCACTATAGCCACTCTTATGACAACCATCTTAGAAATGCAAAAATCAATCCAAGTCTTGACTTCACAATCACCGACTTCCCGAAGCCTTAGAGCTCTGCACCCTGTGCCCATTACTCACCTCGTGTCATCCCAAGCTCCAGGTTTGGCCCCTCCTGCTCATATCCAACCTTTAGGGCCTTGGCTAGTTTTGGACACTGCTCAGGTCCCAGTGTCGCGACCACCGCTGCCTTGGTCTTCCGGGCCCTCGACAGTAGGACTCGCGGCACCTCAGCCATCGGCTCCACGCTTTGCCCTTGCTCGAAGCACTTCGGAGACTCACGAATCAATTGAGATGGAGCCTAACCCGAACATAACTAGTCGAAACCTAAACACAAGTCATTCCCCCGGCTTACTCCAGTCGACCTTTCCTGACGACCGGCCTCGAGCAGCTGACACTACCCATGTGCAAACCATGCCCCAACAAGTTGCTCACCACCACCAACCCCTCTCTACCATCGTCATCCCCTCAATGCCTCAGGTTGCACCGTCTGGGGGCTCTGGTGCTCGGATCATCACGACAGGGCACAAACCCTCACATGCGTCGTACGTCACCAAGCATGACCTTGATGCCCTCCTTCACCGTCTCAAGCAGTCATCCTTACCCCACTCCCCCTCTAAGCTGTCAGGTCATGCTCCCTACTCTGGCAGCCTCGCTACCAAGCCCTACCCTGTCAAGTACAAGCAACCATCCTTCACCTTGTTCAACGGCAAAGAGGGCAACGCCCGCGAGCACCTCACCCGTTTTGCTGGCTCCCTGGAGCACTACGGGGAGGACGACACTTTGAAGCTTCGGGAATTTCACAAGTCCCTGACTGGTCTCGCCTACTCTTGGTATCATCAGATTCCCGACAGTACTATCCACTCATGGTCCGACATGGTCCAGCTCTTCCTTGACAAATTTCACTATGAGACGGAACGTGTGACCATCGTTGACATCGCCAGAATCCGCCAGAACCCCGGGGAAGACCTCAACACCTATGTTACGCGATTTCATCACAAGTGCTTGGAGTGCACTGACTTCAGCAAAGATGAAACCCTTGTACCCATTTGCATCAAGAACATGAAGGACACCTACAGGGTCTACCTTGAAAACCTCCAGCTTCGGTCTTGGAGACATCTCAAGGAAGCTGCACGACGCACCTATGACTCGGTCGGTCCGTCAAAGACCCCAAAGCCCCAACCTCATATTGCCTTGGCCACGACGATGGAAGCAGTTAGTAACGATGACAACAACCGCAAGCGTCAGTCCCAAGGAAGGGACGGGCGTCCTGACAAGAGAGGGCAGCCGATGCCTGCCCCGGAATACCCGTGTGACTTGAAGACTGTTAGAGATCTCCTTGAGACATGGATCGACGACAATGCCATAACCCTGCCCAATGTCGACAATGAACCTACCCCGGAAGACTTAGCCCATCACAACTACTGCCCCTATCATCGGAAGGTCGGTCACGGCCTCAAGTGGTGCAGGGGCCTCAAGTTTGTCTTCGCTGACAAGATTGCGTCCGGAGAGCTCAAACTCTAAGTACGGGACATAAGGGCATGTCTTAGTGCATTTTCCACACTTGTAATTTTTTTGTTCATTTTGCAAGTTTCCATGTACGTCATACCCATGTATCAAGGCATGCTGCCTATCCTTCATTATCAATGAAGTTCCATTTTCCAGACTTAGAAAATTTTCAAGTTATATTGCTCTTGCACAAGTCTCTTGATATCACCCTTCATGCCATCACCCACTCCCTTGGGGGCTTCACCCCTTCCCAATCCCTTCGGCCTCACATTGCAATGACTTGGTACGTGGTGCGCGGGGTGGCTCGAGCCGCGCTGCTACGGTCGCATTATCATCCTGCATTCACTTTTCTTGACACTTAGAAAAAATTTCATTTTTTTTCGCAACCGGTCATCGATGATCATCCTCAGTGGTCTTCCTCGGCATCCTTGTCTCAGCACAACACTTAGAAAAATTTTCATTTTTTTCGCAACCGGTCATCAATCACCACCCTCAACGGCCTCCCCTTAGCATCCTTAGCCGAACTAAAAAAAAAAAATTCAACACTTAGAAATTTTTTCAAGTTTTTCATCTTTCCCACTACTCCTCACATTCATGCTCTCATCACTCTCTCTATACCTCCATTCACTCTCCCTCTCACCATCCAACACCCCTTCCCCACTTCATACACAACTTTTCTCTTGCTTATGGAAAAAAGTTTCATTCTTCTCCCATCCCTTTGCTCTCATTCTCATCTTGCAAATTGTGAAAATGTCATTGGGGGCTCCCTCTTTAGGGCTGTCCAAAATTATTATTATTATATCTTATTTTATTTGAATTTCAAAAAATCTGGAAACCCTACCCGCGAACTCGAACCGACTCGCGCGCCCATTCTCTCTCAGTGCTGTGCCCGACCCTACCCGAAACCCGACCCGCGCCTTTCTTCTTCCTCCCAAACACTAATTTTCTAAACCCTAATCTATCTCTCTTTCTCTTCTCCTTCTTCGCGCTACCCAGCCTCCATGCGGCGCCGCCAATCTCCCTCGGCCTCGCCATTCGGCCGGCAGCCCCCCTCGCCGACGACGACCCCCTTGGCCGCACCTCCTTCTCCTCCATCTCTTCTCTCCCCCGCCACTCGGCCACCCGCGGCACCCCGCCGCCGCCGCCGCCCCCCTCTTCTTCCCCTTCCTTCTTCCCCTCCATCTTCCCCCTCCCCTCCTTCGGCCTCGGCCTCCCCAACCCCCTCCCCAAGGCCGGCCCCGACCCCTCCCCCTTCCTCTCCTCTCTCCCTCTTCCCCTTCCTCCCCCTCCCCTCATTCGGCCTCGGCCTCCCCAACCCCATCCCCAAGGCCGACCCCTCCCCCTTCCTCTCTCCTCTCATCCCTCTTCCCCTTCCTCCCCCGCCCCCTCCCTCGGCCTCGGCCATGACGAGGCTCGGCCTCGGCCCATCCAACCTCCCCGCCCCTCTCCTTCCCCCTCCCTTCCCCCCCCCTCCCTCCTTCCCCTCTCCCTTCGGCCACCCGCGGTACCCCGCCGCCGCCACCCCCTTCTTCCCCTTCCCTTTCCCCTCCATCTTCCCCCTCCCCTCCTTCAGCCTCGGCCACCCCAACCCCCTCCCCCTAGGCCGACCCCGCCCCTCTCCTTCCCCCTCCCTCCTTCCCCTTCCCTTTCCCTCTTCTTCCCTTCCCCACACCGCAACCTTCACGCCACACCCAAGGCCGACCCCTCCCCCCCCTTCAACCTTCGGCCTTCATCCTCCTCCCCATCCCTTCACCTTCGGCCACCATCAAGGCCACCCATTTTGGCCTTCCCAAAGCCATGGCCACTAACCTTCAACCACCTCTCCATCCCTCATTTTCCTTCAAACCCATAATCTCTTCCCTTCGGTCACACACCCAAGTCCACCCCGCCACCTTTGACCTTCTCACCTTCGCATCATGGCCGACATCCAAGGTCAGCACTTCAACAAATTTTTTGTTTTGCAACATAGACTGACGTGCATTGCTCGCGCCCATGCCTCCGTCGTGGACTGCCCCTGCATCGCGATGCCCAACCGCGCCTTTGTCGCGACCCGCATCACGACGCCCCTGACATCAACATCCTTGGTAGGTGGTGGCGAGGAAGCTCGAACCACCTACACCTACTCATTGTTCGACGCTCATCTTTCGTCGCCCGGGCGCCGTCTTCTCGACCCCCGTCGCCAATGCCCGTGCGTCATCTCCGCGACCCCTGTCGCCAGCGCCCGTGGGCCGTCTCTGCGACACTTGTCACCCATCGCTCGGGCGCCGTCTCCGCGACTCCCGTCGTCAGCGCCCGTGCGCTGTCTCCGCGACGCTTGTCGCCTATCGCCCGGGTGATGTCTCCGCGACACTCGTCGTCCGTCGCTCGGGCGCCGTTTACATGCTCGCGCCCCTGAGCCCTATCATCGTGCGTTTGTCTCAACCCCCAAGCATTCCAAGCTTCCGTAGGTGGTGCACGAGGTGGCTCGAGCCACCTACTCTTTATCATCATCATGCATTGACGATCTCAACAACACTCTGGCCAAACGACATAAAATCTTGCTAAGTATTTATACGTGCGGTGCCCACTCGGGTTGCCCCTCCGCGCACACCACACGCAGGGGGCTTATGTTCCCAACCTATTCTGGTCGCACCCAAAGGCCCACTGGGGTCCCATTTTCCATGACACGTCCGCACAAGCAACAAACATTTTCAACGCTCACAACCGGTCAAAGCATGCACGCTCAAGTCACGTGCACTTCTCACTTTCATTACATGACTTCGTCACCAAGAAACTCATCATCGTGTGACGCCGCATCACGCTTCGACTGTCGCACTTTGCACGTCATCCGTCGATGCGCCATGGCACTTGCCCAAGGAGGTTGGCCTTGGCCTCGCCCTTGGGGTCGGCCTCGGCCTCCCCCTTGGGGTCGGCCTCGGCCTCCCCCTTGGGGTCGGCCTCGGCCTCCCCCTTGGGGTCGGCCTCGGCCTCCCCCTTGGGGTCAGCCTCGACCTTCCTTTAGGGTTGGCCTTGGCCTCCCCCTATGGGTTGGCCTTGGCCTTCCCCCAAGGGTTAGCCTTTGGCCTCCATCCTTAGCACCTTCACTTCTCTTCAAGAGGCCTTGCATCCTCCGCGATCCCCGTCGCCCGGACACAACTCCGCGACCCCCGTCGCCCGGACACAACTCCGCGACCCCGTCGCCGGCGTCCGGGCGTCGCACTTCAACACTTCGCCGCGCCCGTGCGCCGCGCCGCTGATACAGCCGTGCCCCCAGGCTCTCTGTCACACTACCGTGCCCCCGGCACCATAAGCACTTTGTCGCGCCCATGCGCCATCATTGACACAAATGTGCCCCCGGCACCTCACGTACTTCGTCGCGCCCATGCACCGCGTCATTGTCACAGGCGTGCCCCCGGCACCTTACTCACTTAATCGCGCCCATGCACCACAATCATGTCATCATGCCCCCGGGCACCACACTCATTCATCACACCATGCGCACCTTGCCTTGGTCATGGAACATGCTTCAACCCCTCTCCGGAGTGTACATCATCCTGCGGGGATAGGCGACTCCTCCGGGACACTATCTCTGCCAGGGAGCTCTTCAACTCCCCTTCCGCCAGGTAGACGGCTCCTCCGGGATGCTACCTCGGCCAGTCGGGTAGACGGCTCCTCCGGGATGCTACCTTGACTCGCTCTGAGTGCTCCGGCACAAGGACTCACCCGCGGGGATAGGCGACTCCTCCGGGACACTATCTTCGCCAGGGAGCTCTTCAACTCCCCTTCTGCCAGGTAGACGGCTCCTCCGGGATGCTACCTTGACTCGCTCCGAGTGCTCCGGCACAAGGACTCACCCGCGGGGATAGGCGACTCCTCCGGGACACTATCTCTGCCAGGGAGCTCTTCAACTCCCCTTCCGCCAGGTAGACGGCTCCTCCGGGATGCTACCTCGGCCAGTCGGGTAGACGGCTCCTCCGGGATGCTACCTTGACTCGCTCCGAGTGCTCCGGCACAAGGACTCACCCGCGGGGATAGGCGACTCCTCCGGGACACTATCTCTGCCAGGGAGCTCTTCAACTCCCCTTCCGCCAGGTAGACGGCTCCTCCGGGATGCTACCTTGGCCGGCCAGGTAGACGGCTCCTCCGGGATGCTACCTCGGCCTGCGGAATAGGCGACTCCTCCGGGACACTATCTCCGTCAGGGTGCCTGCGTGACTGGCCTACGTGCTCCGGCACTGGGGGCTTGCGTCGGCACCCCTAGGGACTATGACCCCCGGGTCACTCCGAGACGGGAGCAGGTCTTCGGAGGGCATCGCGCCTAGTTCACCTGGCAGTTGGGCGTCGGGTCTTCCCCACCGCTGCCAGGCCTGTGGGACTCCGCAAGGGCTTGGATTGGAGGCTAGATCAAGGGGGTTCTCTGGCCACACCGATGCGGTGGGAGCCAGTCTTTTCTGACAGACAGAGCGACGCTGTGTGGGGCAGGCCGGTTGAATATGCGATCCGAGTGTCCGTGGAGCACCGGCACCCGTGGACCCCCTGGTGACGTGTCACTCCCGGGGAGCGCCACGTGTCAGTTAATGACATCATTTTCTCAATCTCTATAAATAGAGGTCTTGAGAATTCATTTGAGAGGAGAAGATAGATGTTGGACATTTTCAGAACATATTTCACTTTCTCACTCTAGAATTCTAGAGAGAGAAACATACACTACCCTTACTCTGGACCTAAGCATCGGACTGTTACTGTCATCGTGTATTCATCCCGCGCTATCGCCCTCGCAGCACTGCCACCCTCGAGTTCTGTCTGGGAAGCCCTTGGTCTCTGCCCTTGTTCCACCCTTGTTGTGTCTCACATCAACATACTTGGAAGCTGACTCGGACTGCAACCTTTGTGGCACTTCCACGTAGGTACGAACCCACTTTCCTTGGCATCACATTGTTACGCAAGTTTTCTTATTCACTTCAAGAGACATAGCATTAGTTACCAAATAGAAATAGACAGTGCATTGTTCACATGCAAAGTCAATGTCTTGTGTATATGGAGTGAGACTGGTGGCATCCTACTGTGAGCTTCCAGTTTCATAACGAAGCTTTCCTGGATGAAGATGAAAGAATGTCAATGTGCTGATGTGGTACCAACACATTTCTTTGATCTTTTTCCTCCAATGCGCATTCTTTTTTTTTTGTTTGAGGACATCGAGAAACTTTGTCATATTTCCAAACCCCCATTTGTTAGCTAATGGTACGGGAACAAAGATGTAGATAATGGAAAAAATGTATTTAGTACCCAAATGATTTGTTTGGAATGTGTTTCGTAGTACTCTTATCCATATCGTGGGTAACCATTGATGAAGTAGGCCATGAAACCTTCATGAAAGAGTGCATGGGCATTGCCATTGTTAACATGGACTTGGAAGAAATATCTCGAACTAAGCGTTGTGCGCGAAGTTTGCAAGAGTTTTTGTCCATTTCTTGGGAACACATCCTAGCAACAAAATAGTCTTGAATCGAGGTTTTGCCAAGTCTTGAAATATGTGTTGTATGACGTCTGCATCTGTGAGGCTGAATTGCACTTTCATTATTGCAAGGTGGGAGGCATGTACCTTTCTCTTGGTCGAAACAACTTTTTCAACTGGTTTGATAAGGATTTCTTTTGGCATTTGGCCTCGCTCCTTGACACAAAAGTTTTTGTCTAGAATTCCTTAATTGTGACCTCGATGTAAGATTTCATATCAGCAAAGTAGGATTTCGCTTTCGTAAAAGGCTTGCTATCAACGACAACTTTCTTTACTATACCATTACAAGAGTGCTTAAAGCATTGACGAAGAGTAGATTGCACCACCCCATTTTTGTGCAGCCATGGTTGTCCTAGAAGCATATTGTACAAAAACTTGACTGTTATCACATGAAACACGTCATTAATTAACAGTTATAGCCTTATTATGCCAACATAATCTGGCCACCCTCGTTGAGCCCTTGAGTCATGCGGCGATTGCTTCAAATTAAAGTCACCAATTGAAGTACTAAGTTTTTTCATTACTTTAAGAGGTAGAATATTGACAACAAACCTACTATTTAGTAGCATCCTATTAAGTCCTTGCACACGAGTATGACAAATTACAAACAAAAGGCGATTATGAGGTCGTGAGTCAAGTATCAGATCATCACCCGAGAATGGGATAACACACATCCATGTAACACAGTTGTTGATGTAGGTATAAGACCCCCTCTTCAACTGGGGTGTGAATTAGTTGCGCAGTAGCTCCTTTACTTCCATCTATAAACTCTTCCATCTATAATCTCCACAAATGGGTGTGAATTAGTTGGGTATAACACTTTTACATCTGACACCTTGCCTCTAGACTGTTTATGCATCATCCAAGACCTTGTCAGTCGTTTGTTCTCTATCACTACGTGTCACTTCATTTGATGAATGACGAGGTCTATCCTTTCCCTTTTAGGTCAGCAGAATTTGAGGTTGTCCATATGCCCCCACGTATGGAAGTTATGACAAATGGACTACGAGGAATAATACTTCAGTTAACTGAGAATTCGCTATCTGAACTTCAAAGAGTAAACAAAGTCAATAATATAAGAGGAAGCCACATATATATATATTACTAGACTCCTTATGTTGCAGAGTTAGTCCATTCAAAATGAGAGGATGAAAAAAGCCAGGCAATGGAAGTTAACTTGTGGATGCCTTGCCCTCCTTGAGGGTAACCTTTCTTGAAGTGCCAATTCCATGATCTTGCCTTTGAGGACAAAGCATCTCTTCATAGGGTGACTAACTAGTCGATCATAGCTGCAGTTATTAGGGTCAGTAACTTGACCGGCTTGCTTCAGTTGTTTTAATTGTTGGTAATTCAATCAGCTCCGCACATAGTAGAAAGCATGCCAAACACATTTGAATCCAGAAAAGGTACTCTGTGTCTTGCATCTCTTTTTTTACAGAGTCTCTTCCTTCCTTTCTCTCCAGGAAAACTTTCTTTTTCAGTTTCTTTCTTCTTACTCTTGGTAGAACATTCGGTTGGTCCATTATTCGCCAATATAGACTCTTCGCCGTCAGATTTAGTTTGAAGAAGCTTTACCCCCCTCTACGAGTGTCTTGTTTTTCCTTGCTCTTATGGAAGTCTTGAATTGTCGGACCTTGGCTTCTGTGTGAAGCAATGCCGAGTTCCATGTCATGAGCGTTAGTTGTGAGATCTTCAAAGGACTTCAGTCGCTTTCCCTGAAGATGTATTATAGTCCCCACTGCATCCCTTGAATACACAGTTTGAGTGGAAGACTGGCTTAAGTGATCCTTGCAGTCAAGACTGAGATTTCTCCACCGGTTGATGTAGTCGATTACCGACTCATTTTTTCAGTAACGTGGATTTGTAAGCTCGATCATACTTACTGAGCAACATGTGCTTTAAAAGTGATTAGAAAACTCTTGCAGTTGTCGATTGAGTTAGGCTGAAGATCGGTGTACCAGTCAAAGTGTTGCCCTTCAAGGAATTAACAGGTTACTTGACAATATCATCTCCATAAGTCCCAGAATTAGTACATGTTTCCACAAAGTGAGCAATATGATGCTTGGGGTTGCTTTTACAGCCGAATTGTTGCTACTTTGGTGGCTAAAAATGGTAGGCACCATTAGAAGATCAATCTTTTGGGCACATGGTTTGGCATATGTAAGAAAAGACTTATAGTTGGCCCTTCGAGCTTGTCTTTAATAATATCCATGATGACCTCCCTCAGCCGGTCAACAGGAATAGAACCTTTAGAGTAGAGTTGCAAAACATTTTTTTGGTTCTGACTTCTTGTTAGAATCTTTTCCTTTCGCATGACTTGTCTTCGCATCTCCCTTATTCTGTATTGCTAAGAAGTGTGGCGATCTGAGCATCATGATCTTGAATAGTTTTTTAGAGCAGCTCAACGCTTTTGCTAGACTTGCAACCTATTCCTCAAAAGTTTAAGCATTTGTCATCATGACAGGCATGGTGTCTGATAAAGCAGTTCTAGAGCTAACCGATTGCAGCTAGATGGTCTTGGACTTTGAGTTTTCATGGGAGGACATAGGAACATATTTGCTACTTAAAGTATGTTCTTCGTCAACTTTGTGTACAGATGGAACGATAATGATCGAGGCAGATTTGCCTAATGTAGTTGGATTTGATACTTCCGCTTGAATAGCGGTAACAAAGTCATCTTGTGCCCCTACGAAGTCGAACCAGGAGTCCTTCTTGACGCATTAGTGTCGAAGAGAAAATTCTCCTTGTGCTACGGTATCTCTTGCAAAGTTGCTTGAGCTTAGCTTTTTCTTGACTACAAGTCTCCACGCCCATGTTTGGAACTCCCGGAACTTATGAGTTATGAAGAATGGAACTTTGGAGTCAGCAACTTTAGAGCAAGCAATCATTTGGGCCTCCATCTTAGGAGCAGTTAGATTAGCAAATTTGCAACCTTTGTTCTTAAAGGGATGAGAGGAAAGGCAGAGAATGTCCCACAGGGCGTGCCAATTTTTTTTTACAATTTTGAGTTAAAAAAATATGACGAAAATATAGCGATAAATAAAAGTTTTATTGATTTAAATAGAAAATACAATTCTATGAGTCTCTAATTCTTCTATTTCTTGAATAATACTTCACTCAAGGCTTGATGGCTTATTTTTTGAATCAAACATCGAATTTGACTGAATTCGTCAGAACAAACTTAAACAATAATTGAACTTGAACCATATATATTCTCTTATTAGAAGAAGTGGTGTCCCCAATTTGATTTGACATAACTCTAACTTAAGAGAATAAACTTAAAATTCATCCTTTGGGGATCATCACATCACATCACATGTATATATATAGTAGTAGATGGAAGTGTCGCTATAACTTGAATCTTTAATGATTAAATTTTCATGTTATGGAAAGAGAAGTAGTATGTTGGTTGCATAATCCTATTGGCTTCAAACCTCAAGGTGATACATAGTGCCTTTTGATCGGTCAGACCACCTCATCATAATAAGTTAATAAGCGACACAATTAATTCGCTTAGCCACATCATAGTGAAAAACTAAAAGACAAATACAACAATTCAATAAATGGTCCATAAATCTTTAGTAAAATGACAAGTGGCAAACTCTTATTCGACACATGACAATACTTTAGATATCACGTGTCAGCTACTCATTTATCACAACATAATTATTTGAACGGCAAATAAATAACACGCATAATGTGAGATTAGCATAAAGTTTACCTTTTCAACAGTTTCGTACCCAAGTAGTCCTTGCACCGTTTGTTCAAGCTCGGTGGTCACCCTAATATCACTCACCTCAAAATCCAATCCAACCCGCTTAACAACTCTTGTGGATCATAAACTGGCTAGTTTGATGGGTAGTACCCATTTATATGGGTCAGGAGTTGGTACCCATTGGGCTTGGCAGTACAAATTGCAATGTACCCCAATATTTTCAAAATTAATTTATTTGACCCCATTCATATCCTTTTACATCATGCACCCTTCATTTTGTCAACGTCACGCATTTACCCTTATAATAAATATTAGACCAATCAATCACATACCTAAACTGTGGTTTAGACTTTGGCTTTCAAGGATGTCTTGAATGAGTATTCAGATAATTTTGCCAAATGGCAATTTCCTTTGCCTTTAATTTATCAATTTTGTTTAGCATTGACTAATAGCTTTGTTTGACTAAACAGGTTAGAGCCCGTTTGAGATTGATTAAAAAAAGCAAATTCAACTTAAATCTTAATCAGTTTTTAAAATCTGATTTAATTGGAATCAGTTTGCTATTTGGTAAAAGTAATTGTAAACTAGATTAAATCTATAAAAAGTGTTTGGATAAAAAATACTTAAATCAGTTTTACTATGACAAAATGACCATAGAGGACACTCGATAAACAATTTTCTAGTATCCAAGCAACGTTAACATAACTTTTATTCGTAAGTAACTATAATGCCCAAATAAATTATTAAAATAACTATTTTCACGCACATACAGAAGTTGTTACTTTTTATTTTAAATTAAAAATACAAACAATCTCATGTTATTGCTTATAGCACGATAACATCTCCAAATTAAAACACCACAAGAAAAGACGTTTTTTGCGACGGATTTTTAGCAACGGAATAGATTCCGTCTCTAAAAGGAGTTTTACCGACAGAAACCTCCGTCAGTAAAACTCCGTCGTAAAATATTATTTAAGCGACGGATTTATTCCGTCGCTAAAAACTCTGTCGGTAAAAATAAACCTTCACCGACGGACTTTTAGCGACGGAGTTATTCCGTCGCTAAAAGTCTATTTAACTCTCAGATCTGGTTTTCTCTCTCACCGTTTCTCTCTTCGAAAATCCTAAAAACATTTCCGGCGATTGTGCCACCGCCGTTCTCACATCCTGCCCCACCTTCGGCGCCACCGAAAGCCTCGACACCGACGGCAACTTCCCTCGACGCCGGCGGTGACCTCCCTCGACGCCGGCGACTCCCATCAGGTATTTTTTTTTATTTGCTGTGACTTTGTTTATTTCAGCATGCTATTGACTGATGCATAATTTCACTTTGAGATAACATAGAGTTGTACAGTTCTTAGAAATTGTAATCGAAGGTATATACAACTATTTTATGTCTTTACTTGTGCGATTGTCCTGAAGGCATTTTTCTTTAAGTGATTGAAGGGTGTCATCACTCTCACTAAGTCTTAATGCCTTGAACTATTTTCAGGTGGCAAGTGCTTGAGTAGTAGTTTTTTACGTTGGTTCCTTTCATCTTATAGCTTTTCACAGTGAAATTCTGAACAAACATGGAAGAGTCTTAGTCCAGTTCAATGTAATTAACTTTTCCTCCCAGCCACCAACTCAAAACTCCCAAACCATCCCAGACAGAGTTGACTCTAAGGCCGTTAAGCCCGAGCAATGTAGCCATGGTAGTAATCTATTCTTAGTTTCTTACCTTAGTGGATCCAAGAAGGTCCACAAAAAGTGCCATGATAGTTATCTATTAGGGTTATCTCTGGAATATGGGAACTTAAAAGTGTAGTGAGGTGTTTGGTGTGGGTATATATATGTAAACTGAAAGTTTGAGGCATGTTTTGCAATTTGAGCAGAAATTGGGTAGATTTTGTTTCTGCCATATAAAAGTCAATGATGGGACTATCTGAAATATAAAGGGCTGCCTAGGGGTTAATTTTATTTTGTGGAGGAGGGAACCTCAGGCCCCCTAGCGGTGGGGGAAGGGGTGGGGTGAGGGGGTGACGGGTTTAGCATTTTTAGCAACTCCTCATCTCATCAGATCTTTATGCTGTTACGAGGGACTGCCAGAGTTTATGCAATGACCGCTCAATGAAAGAAAGCTCATCTACGTCCTTAACTTCTATTGAACTTAACTTAGGTTAGGCCAAAAAGCGGGTCGATAAAATGCACACGCAGATTCATTCACTCAGTTACTAAGTGTCCTTCGGGTTGAGCGAATAGGTCCCATCCATTGTACTCTGGCAGTGAGACCTTGCTTCTCCCCTCTAGTTGTTCTATTCTTCAAATCGAACTGCTACATTTGTATTGTTTATTTAGCTCATAACGGATACCCATCCACTCTTTCTGCACATCAACTACCTTGGGAATATGCAGGGCAGATAAAAGTGTTCCTACAATCAGTCAATTAGCGACGGAATATTCCGTCGCTAAATAAGCTTTTTACCGACGGCATATTCTGTCGCTAAAACATTTATTCCGTCGCTAATTTGACAAAAAAGAAAATAAATTAAAATACTTAAAATATAATTAAAGACGGATATTCCGTTGCTAATTAAAATTAAATCCGTCGCAAAAACTTACATATTTGACGACGGATTTGAAAATTCCGTCGCTAAACTATTAGTGATGGGCTTTTATACGAGGGATTTTTAGCGATGGTAAATCCGTCGCTAATTATTTTAGCGACGGATTTTAGGCTTTTAGCGTCGGATTTACCCGTCGCTAAAAGCCTTTTTCTTGTAGTGAAAATAAAGTTTAGGAGAAGAGTTTAGTAATAAGAGAAGAGATAAACTCCAAAAACTATCTAAGATAATTAATTAAGGGGTATCAGAGGTCTTTTTGTGAAAAATATGGGGATAGGATGGTAAATTGGAAGGTCAAACCTGATTATGAAAAAAGTGATTATTTCATAATCCTCACTTTTGAGGATTATGGATTAAATCAGTTTTTAACTTCTGGATATGGATTAAATTTCTTAATCTCTTTTGCCAAACACCCACATACCTGATTTAATCTAGATTAAATTAGGTTTGACCATTTCATTATCAATCCCAAACACCCTCTTAATTTGGTTGAATAGCTTTACCCAACCCAAATAGAGCCCAACCAATACAGGTCCATTTACTGATTGAGCCCAACCCAACTTAAACCACCCACAACCTGTCCAACCCACTCAAATTGCCACACCTACCAGATACATGGGCCATCTAGTAAGCTTACAACTAAAGCTAAAATCTGTAAATCGCGCTGGATTTTAAAGTGTATTTTACACCTACATATATTTGTGCATAGTTGAATTTGTCGCAAGAATGGTTGCTCAAGAGTAATATGCAAAGGTTTATTTACTCTCTTTATGACCATACAACATGTGTGCTAAGTGTTTGTTCAGGACGAAAAACTGTGTTGATGGCCACAACTTTTTTCTTAAACAGTTTACATCGATATTAGCAAGAATCAATTTTGAACGAGTCACGTCTGCATCATCATCTGCTGCTTTACGATATCAGGAAATTGAAAATCGAGGCTGTCTGGTACAGGTTTATACTTTCCGAGCTGTCCTGCACACGTGATGCGTGTGCGATTCTGCCTCTAAATAAGGTGATTGAGGCAGTAATAACGTTAAAATAAACAGAGAAGCACATATATAAAGGCAAGTTATATAGAGCGCTAGAGGGGGTTCCATGAATGGAATTGTATCGTAAAAGCTTAACGTAGTTGAATATGCAATTTTCCTCTATGTAAGGTTACCATGATGCCCTAAATACAGGCCAAGCATAAGTTCTTCTGAAGATGTGAAGCAGAAAAGGCTGTCGGTGATGACCATTACAATAAAGGGTTAATTATTCACGGCTCCCCTGAGGATTACACTAAATTACACACGGACCTCCCTATCTTTTGAAAATTACACTAAGCTACACATTTCTATTTTTCTGTTAACAGAGTTAACAAAATTAATGAAAGGACGGTCATACCCCTGATAAACAAGTTAATTTACCCCTTCTCTCTCTCTCTCTCTCTCTCTCACTTACACACACACGCCGACAACACCCTTTGGACTGCACACCCACTGCGGTGAAGCCACGGGCCACCAACCGTAGCCACCATGACCCATCACCGCCCCCATCACCATGAACCACAAGTGCCAGCCACCACCACTCCGTGAAGACAACCAAGATCTGGGCGCAAATTTGGGGGCAGGGCAGCCGGCGCAGATCATCAGCCGGGAAAACGATAGCCGAGGCGAGTAACCGATCACCGGCGAAGTATGGGTGATGGTTGCCGGAAGCAACAACCAAGAGACCCAAACATAAATCCCGGCCAAACGCAACAACGATGCAACCAAGAGACCCACTGGAGATTGAGAAGATGTCGGGAAAGGTTCAACACCACCGGGAAACAACCGCCGGCCAAGAAACCACGAGTAGCTCTGAAGATTACATCCTAGCAATCGGCAAGAGTCTTCGAACACGGCCAACCAAAATGGTCGGAAACAGCCCGAACCTAACCACCTCCGTCCAAATCCGAATCACCAGCCATTAGCAGCAGCGTCGTTGGCCTCCGAACTCACGCAGCGGCACCGGAGAACAACCTTCAACCTCGTTCTCTAACTCTCCTGATTTGAATTATTTTTTGTGTAGTTTGAAAAATGGTGATTTTTGCGGTGGCCGGTGACGACTGAATATGCGATGAAGGTAGTGGTATTTCGGCGCCGCTGCCTGAATCTGGCGATCGGAGAAGACACATATAGTACCCGGTTGCTGTGGAGTTAGTCCTAGCGGCTGTAGTGGTGGATCGGCGGAGTTTCATAGCTGTGGTGGTGGTACTTTTGTTGGATCTCAGGAGAGAGAGAGAGAGGAAGAAAAACCCAAATCTGGGCGCAAATCCGTGATTTGGCCGGAATCTGGAGTCGCCGGTGATTCTGCACGGAAGAAAGAAAGGGGAAGATCTAAGGGCATTTTTGGTATATCATAATAAATTTGTGTTGCCCTAAATTTTTTTGACGGTGCCCTAACGGAAGTGGGTTTTGTGTAATACAATGATAAACCTCAGGGGAGCGTAGTGTAATTTTCAAAAGATAAGGGGGTCCGTGTGTAATTTAGGGTAAACCTCAGGGGTGCCGTGAGTAATTAACCCTACAATAAATCCTTAAATATCATTAAACTCCATTAAGTTTAAATTATAAATCTCTAGATATCATTAGACTCCATTAAAAAATTCCCTAAATCTCACGGCCATGCTAACTTTATGCATCAGCACGTCTGCAACGCCAACTTATCTTCCTGCAAATTACCTAAAAAACAAAGATAGGGAAAGGAATGAGCGAGAGTTCCACCTCATCAACCGTGGTGTTGCAGCTGATAACCCGGTAAAACAAGATCAAGCTTCAAAGCCCGAAAATCACAATGATCAAGTGATCAATAAGATCTTATATTTGAGCTTTTCATTTTATTTATTTCATTTTCAGACTATTGCCATTAGTGAAGTGACAAAGCAAGTTTTCTATGAGACTCCAAATTTCTTCCCGATCAAGCCTAAGGAATATGGTTGCTTTCTCGTGATCTCAATAGGAACGGGTGTAGGCAACAATGTACACACACACACACACACACACACACACATAAACAGGCACACACTATGACATGCACACAACACACACACACCCAGCAGACGCACACACCATTGCGACCCAGCCTTTCACCATCATGACGATCGAGTCCCGCCAGTGAACCACCCAAGACCGCCATTGGTCATTCACGCCGCTGCGAAACTCTTCACCGTCACAATAGCCCAGCTGCTGCACCTCTCTTTGCTGTGACAACAGCCCAGCCCAGCCCCTGCACCTTTCTTCGCCGTGACGACTGGCCAACATCGCCAATCGCCCAACCGCTATCAATCACGTCTACCAATCACCAACCACAGCCAGCCGCTCTCTCTTAATCCAAGAGTCACCTCGCAGAGAATTGTTAAAGGAGAAATCACCTCACAGAGAGTTGTTAAGAGAGAAATGAAAGTGAAGAGAAGGGGAAAGGAGAAGTGGAAATGTAGAGTGGGAAACGAAGATATGCAAAAAATGAAGAAAAAAAATGCACATCACTATCGCAAAGTCAAAGAGAGCATTATCGAGAGTGTTCAAAAAAAGAATTGGAGCTCGTCAGTTGCTGATTTTCAATATGCAATGGAGATGGAGGAAGTATGGGAAGAAAATAATTTGATAAGATAGAAATGCATTTATGTAAGTATAGGGAGTGGGAGAGTTTATAAGGTAAGTGAAGTTGTGGAGAGTGGGCAATAATATTTTATAATTTTGTCCTCAAAATGAACACGTGTCAGTAGTTGAATGAGTTTCAATGTGACATCAAAAGGGTATTACACCAAATAATGTTCTCATTATAAGTAGTATATATATATATATATATATATATATATATATACACACACACACACATACATACATATATGTGTAGATAGATAGATAGATGGGGGCCGATCCGACTCTATTGGTATTTCTCCAACTGTTATCCAATCGTCCACGGGTGATTGTAGACGACCCAGATTACTTTTTCTTTTTCTTTTTTTTCAAAAATTTTCAGCCTAACCGCGGTTAGGGGCTCACGAAGTGAAGGGGTCTTAAGAAGCGAATGAATTCATGGGAGGGGGAGGGGGATAGAAGGACTAACCAAGTGGCGGTTAGACATGGAGTTGGACAAATCTAGATTAAGATATGAATCAGCTCCTTACACACACACACACACACGTACATATACATATGTGTGTGTGTGTGTGTATATATTTTATGTCTATATATATATACACACACACACACACACACACACATATACATATTTTAATAGCTTTCTTTCGACATAGACATGACATGTAGTACCATGCCTAAGCACTATCAATGCTCAGACAATGCCTTTGCATGTGTAAGTCGTTTCTTGAAAAAGAAATGATAATCATGTAAAAGTTTTACAGCACAAAAAGAATTATTAAACCATCCATAAATGTCAATAACTCATGATACCTTACAATCAGTGGAACACGTGATCTCAAAAATCTTTTACAAAGTTGTCCTAGTCACAAATTGAGTTTCTTCAGGCTTTAGTAAAACCCTGGGGGAAGCCTCAATATTTCACCGATTAAATCAGAAAGTAGACTTGGATTGCAGACATAAAAAATGATAACCTTACAATTTTCAAGTATGCAAAACGAATGAACTGTTCAATCAAAAATAGGAAATATACCTAATCACATACTTTGAAACGTCATATATCTCCAAGTTGGTATAAAGTTTAGTAACACTAGCTGAAGACAAGTTACACCTTCATGTGGTATTCATTATAACACCATTAGAGTTTAGGCATTCATGAAAAGAGTTTTAAATAAGCATGCAAAATCCACGTCTAAATAACCCAATTTCTTACTTTTACCTTTAAATTCCTTCACCATCGTCGATGTAACAACTAACTCGCAAGGGTCATTGTTTGTAATACAAATGTTCATCATCAATCTAATATGTTGCTCCATATCACATCGTCACCGTCAAAGTCTGTCCACCGTAAGAGTCATAAAAAACTCATATGTCATAAAACGGTGACATGTCAGTGGTTTGTACATTGCATTTATAAAAAGATATCATTATAAGATAACATCAAACAATAATAAATAACACCTCTTGTCAATCAATTGAATATCTCTCTTGTGTCACCATTTCTCTTGAATGCGTACATCATGAACAGTGCATTTCTTCAAAGCACACCGATCACATCTGCAGATGGACGGGAAAAAAGAAAGAAAGTGAGATGATTGCAATACCATATGCATGCACGTATCTATTCACTACTCAACAAAAAGTACAGGTAAAGAATGTACCAACTTTATAGTGGGAAACAACATCACTAAACTTTTGTCAAGTTTGAAATGTTTCTCATCATAAACGACTGACTTGACTGCTGTTGCAATGGTAAAGTTGATAAGAAGAAAAGGTCTAGAGCGTTATTTGGGTTCTAAAACCCTAAAAGATCTCAATGAGATATATGCATTCCTCTTGTAGAAGTCCTCTAAAGTTGGCAATAAACTCCTTACGGATCATTGTATGTATGTGATCGTCCTGTAAATAAAAAGAACTTTGATGTTGATAAATTTGGAAAGCTTAAAATCATGAATTAAACTACTTTAGAATTTGTTACCTACTCATCTAGCAATATCATATCCAAACTCATTAGATTATTGTTATTTTTGAAATTGACTGCATCCCAATACGTATGAAATTATATATTGTAATAAAGCCGGAAATAGGGGTAGCACGTAATGGTTGTTGCTCCCTATCTTTGAGTACTCATCACTTTAGATCAATTGCCATGGACCAAGGCATAAGTACCTATTTGGCTAGCTTCATTGAAGGAGGCACTATCTTGTGGTGGGGCTATGGGCTGTTGTTACAGTGAGCATGACTCAATTGCATCGTGAGCTTTACTATGCAATTAGCATGTCATTCATGATCATGACATACATGAATGATTTTGCTTGTGATGGTGAAAACTGTGGTTTTCTATACACATCTACACTTAGCCACATGGTCTGATGTTAGAGCAAGTGAGCGGATGGACATAAATTGGGCTCAGTGCAAGCGTTCAATTTAAATTTAGTTGCCAGTGAAGTTCATATGTAGCTGGGCTTAACAACGCTATAATGCACTTAATTAGAAAGGGGTTTATTAGGTGCACAGCCAAAAAAGCCCAGTTAAGAGCTTATGCAACCGACATGCAATAAAACCAAACTACGCGTGCGTTACGAATGTGTACAATATGCCAGTGATCATGCAAGCATCCAAACTAGCAAAGAGTACAAGTATGTAAAAAAATAAGGTTTA
Organism: Escallonia rubra; assembly: GCA_033065855.1. Classification (NCBI taxonomy): domain Eukaryota; kingdom Viridiplantae; phylum Streptophyta; class Magnoliopsida; order Escalloniales; family Escalloniaceae; genus Escallonia; species Escallonia rubra. The sequence goes on along the minus strand of JAVXUO010002219.1, from coordinate 258,442 downwards.
AGTACCAAAAACTCGAGATCATCCGTCGCAACAGATAAGACGGTGGTAGCAACTATTGGTTGGACCCGTTGGAGCTTTTGATTGCATCCAATGATCCTTGGTTACTTGACCATTTTCTGAATGTTTTGATACTAGATCGGTAGATCCCATATTCGAAACTTTTTGAATCGAAACCAAGTTAGATGCCATCTTGAATGATCAAAAACATAATGCAAGGCCAATCAAGTAAGCCACTTACGTGTATAAGCTATGGTATGCAGTATGCAGTGAAACTTAAAAACAGTAAGGGTCTGATTGGCAATTGGAATTGGAATTGGGAATTGCAATTCAATTCCAATTCCTATGGAATTGGAATTACTTTGGAAATGAATAAAATTTGTAATTCCATTGATTGGTTAGCACAAAAAATTGGATTAAGAATTGATTAGTTAAAGTCAAAAAATAAAAGATAAATAATTTGTTTTTCTTATCAAATCATACTCCACTCCAAGGAACCCCACCCAACAAGAGCAAAAGAAAAGGAAAGAAAATAAACATACTACGACCATGTACAAAATGAAAAAAATGAGTCCATTAAGATAAATGCACATATGACGACTAAGTATAAAATAGAAAAATGAGTCCATTTTTTTGTTCTTCAAAGGTAACATCAGTCAACACTATCGCATACCTAGCTAAAAATCATTCAACTAACAACCATCATAAATACACCATAGCTCCTTAGAATGCACCACATATTACGTCGTTTCAACAAAAAAATAGCTCATAAAGAGAGAACATTTCTAATATACAATAGTAAGATATCGTGAGATATACAATAATAACAAAATAGCTGCTAAAGAAATAACAGTTCAGATATGTAATTAGCTATTATATCAAACTCCTCGTCTATGCCTAGCTTGATATTCAGCGAACATGCCCTTTGCTAAATTCTCTCTAAATGTTGTCCATTCAGGCGTAAGCTGGACAGATCTTATCACTTCCTCATTGCCCGTGTCATCTGGAATTTGAACAGCTGCTAATTCTGCATCAACCTCAACTAATAATCTTGTTTCTTGTTCAATTTGCTCCTCTCGTATGAAATTGTGCAAAATGCAACATGCATTGATTATTCGAACCTAAAATACAAAATACAAATGACAAAAGAAATCAGATTGTATCCTGTTATATGCTATATATGTAAGCACACACGCACACATATATATATATATAAACCAACAAAGAAACGATCTGGTGACTGGTTCCTACCAGTTGACATGCACCCATTTGTTGTGTCACCAAAGGCATGAACGTGGAAGCCGTGAAGTCCAGGCGTAAGGCCTGAGAGAGTTCCAGTTACAGTAGTGGAACCTGAACATCAAGTTACAACCAGTTGACACAAAAGATAAATTATACACTCGCATAGATCCAAACAAACTGTATTGAGAACCATACTTACCCTCTCCTTCTTGGGCGAAGTAGATTGTTCCACTCACACCCGCATTGCTGCAAAGAACAACAACAGCCTTCACCGTTTTTCTCGGTGATCTAAGCATAAAAACTTGTTAGAAACACAACCATATGCAAAAATCAGCAAAGAGACTGTAAGATCAAACAATCATATGAGTGATGACGGATATATGAAGCTTAAGAGATGCAATAAGATTCCTAAAAGATTGAAGGACGGACCAAAATAAGAACTTACTGGTGACCAAACAAACTTCGTAAATGTTGCAAACAAAGAGCTACCCAGAAAATCCAAGATGGACCACTTTTAGAGAAAGCTACATATGCCACTCGTGCATAGAAGGAGCAAAAGATATACACCAGCTCACTCATAATTAATAACCATGCCAAGTCTAAAACTAGCAAAAGATGATCGCCCACATTGGTGTGAACTAGGTACAAACAAAACCTTGAACAGCAGAAAATGGCTGCCAGTTTAGACTTTGAAAGCCTACATGAATGAGAACCTTGCAATTAAAATATGATAACCAAGCTATGTTCCCCGAAAGCAGAACAATAGATTCTGTGTTGTTCAACATGCATCTCTATCTGACCAGAAAAAAATCACAAATCCCTAAACAACTTCTCATTCTTTTAACTATTGTCAGCTTCACTTTTGCCGTTCTTTCGCTCTCGTTAAGTTTCTTCGTTATTAACCGCCCAGTCATATTTTTTTTACACTTTGATCAGGAAGTTAATTTACTTTCGGAACTCTTCGTCTATTTCATTACAATATGTTCAGCTTCCATGTCTCCTTTCACCGTAGACCACTAACTTTGAGAGCAATATAATACAAGCTTTGAGAGCGATATAATACATAGTTGAATTGATACGAAGTGGCATGTTTCTATCCATATTGACATTGCAGGTTTTGTAGCTTAAACATCTTATATAACAGAGTACATTACACTATGATCAATCGCTATGCCGCTATTTAAGTTTTTTATACTTACTGGGAACTTGATTTCTTATTTAAGTAAATACAAAGACATGATTCGCGTCAGAGTAAAAAATAGAGTTTGCAATTATATGTCAAGATCATGGTCAAGGAGCACATACTGTGGCAAACGCAGCAACCTGATAATTCTATGTTGATGGGTATCCCCTTCTTGAGCACAAACCTCACTTAGGCTCCCTAATCGCACTTCAAATTTATCATCCAGAAGTATATTGCTGGCTTGGACATCTCTTCAGTAGTCAAAGAGAGAACATGTTAGAATGAGTAATTTTCCCAAAGTGAGCTAGCAAAGGAGGATCATTCACTGCTCATAGATACCCACACAGGCACACACATACATAAAATTAAGGTTTAAAGCACAGAAATCAAACCTAGAACCTTAGCGTTGTTGTCGTCGTCAATATTTCTGCCCTTACTGTGCAAACCCTAAATATGTCACCATCGTCAGATTTGTCATTGAGAGGTTGAATAAAAAAGAAGAGAGACGGAAGATCGGCGCTGCCATGGTATTCTTGAATCAAAGAGAATAGAGAAGGTAGACAGCAGAGAGAAGGAAGAGGAGAACAGCAGGTCGAGTGTCGAGTGTCGAGAGTCGAGAGACGGGCTTGGACTTGGAATTGCAAATTTGAGGTTGGGCCTTAAGAATTGGACTGTGGGGCTTCAGGTATGTTTTTTATTTTATGGAATTGGGTATGAATTGTAATTCCAATTCCAAATAAGTCGTCCAATCAGCAGAATTGTAATTCATAAGGTCCAATTCCGAAATCTAATTCAATTCCAAAGCTAATTCCGTGATCCAATCGGACCCTAATATCACATGCAAATGAATACAAAAATTAGTCGACATCAGGTAAGTCAATTCGAACTAATGTTCAAGTAAATAGAATTTGCAGACAAAAAAGATTGCTTTAGCATTATCACAAGTGAGAGTCATGTTTTGGTTAAGTTAACAGTTAAGACTCTTTTGCAAATATTCGTACTTCATAGACGGATGGAAACCAAAAGATAATATTGTCAACAAGTAAAGCATTATGCAAGCAAATTGATCCTCACAAACAAAAATTTAAGATTTACCTATCTCAGTAAATGTTTACTAATTTCATGTTTTGCACCACTATTAGGCCGGCAAACCAATAATGTTGGCAACAGTTAAATTTTACCAAAATAATTTCATTAGCTTCCGAGGTGTTACGAAAAGAGACCGTGATCTGGTTACAGTAGATTATTTGAAAGAAATGGATGGAGTTTGCCTTGAAAAGAAAAGGGTCCGATCATTGATTTTACTAATTATAAGGTATTCACTTATCTTATAATTAGAACGAAGATTGGCATAAACGTAGGCAACACAATTAACGTAGCAGCCTTGAGCATATTACATCAAGCTTCCAACATGAAAATGCCTTAAGAAAGTGCACACAGTAAAAGAAGGATGGATCATAGTTTTCATTCATGGTAATTTCTTGAGCGTATTGTTATTCAAATGAAGCGTAATTCTCGGGGTGTAGTATGCTTGTGACAGAGTTCTGGCAGAGCGTTGGCTTGTTTGCAGAGACTCATTGTGTCATTCTTCCCTACCCGAAGTCCTCAATTTATACGCAAAGAGGCGGGGTTAAATTTAGAAAACCCGTGATTTGGGGCTTTGTCTGTTAATTAAAGGGATTTTTGTTCCCCTTAATTCAATCTCAGTTAATTAAATGGATTTATTTCCATTTAATTATTTTTGGTCAAACTTGACTTATTTGAACTTTCTGGTAGCAAGACCATGGGTTGGACCAAATATTTTTATTTAGACTAGTCCTTCCAACTTGTCTTTGACTTCAAGCCCGCTGTCTTGTTTGATTCCAAGTCCTCAATTTATACGCAAAGAGGCGGGGTTAAATTTAGAAAACCCGTGATTTGGGGCTTTGTCTGTTAATTAAAGGGATTTTTGTTCCCCTTAATTCAATCTCAGTTAATTAAATGGATTTATTTCCATTTAATTATTTTTGGTCAAACTTGACTTATTTGAACTTTCTGGTAGCAAGACCATGGGTTGGACCAAATATTTTTATTTAGACTAGTCCTTCCAACTTGTCTTTGACTTCAAGCCCGCTGTCTTGTTTGATTCCAAGTCAGCATTTAGGCCCGCATTTTTCACAACGTTGAATATTTGACTGGTAACAAAATAATAACTTACCATTGACTAGTAAAATTATTTTTCAGTGTCTACATCGAGTTCAAGCAAAAAATATGACAACAAACTTAGGGTTTATGTTATGTGTTAAAAAGGTAAAAAAATCAGCAAAAATGAAGTAGAGACCGAAAGAGTATGGCGAGTACCTAACACCTTCCCGGTCGTATAATTCATTCCCCGAACTCATTTCTTTGCTTTTAATAGACTAGTTAGTCTTTTTGGTATTTTAAAAGTCTTTTGTAAGTTTTTCTTATTTTTCTGTATTTTAATTAAATAAGATGGCGACTCCCTGTTGAATTTTTCTAAGGCGGTTCGCTACACTTGTATTCTCAAAAATTGCTTGTGATTAATTGTTAATTTTCTTAACCCAATTCTCTCCCCCCCCCCCCCCGGGTTAATTTACTTGTTTGAATATCCATCTCATTAGCATTATGCTTTTGCTTAATCTTGTTTCTTCAATTTTGATCAATAATAAAATTTGCCTTTTGTCAAAATTGTCATTATTCGCTTTTATGTCTTATTTTCTGTATCAAATTCAAAATTGCCAAATTTTTCATGCATCGTTTTAGTGTGCCTATTTTGCCGTTTTCCACTTATTGGTATCATGTTGCATATTTTTTTTCTTTTACTTTTTGGCTACTATTCCTTGTACTTCCACTGCAAATATGAATCGTTGCAATTTAATCAATCATAGTACTTTATTCAGGCTCCGTCCTGAGAAGAAAAGTTGCTTTGCCACGTGTCAAGCTTATAAAGGTGCACTAAGTTTCTGAATTATTTTGTGTTTATACTACTTTTGATTCCCCATTCGTACATACTCGGATTCAAGCGATTTATAAGAACTCATCTTTTTGTCGTCTTCGATTTAATTCTAAAATCAAATATATTCTGAAGTTGTTAAGCTATTTGACTTGAAATGCAATGTTTGATGCTTTGTGGCTTAATGCCTTTGAAATACTTCAATATCTATTGGATTCCCTTTGAATTAAACTAATGTTTAGAACCTACACGTGATTAGGTTAATATGACATGACATGATAATTGTAACCGGTATGCAAAATTTGAAGTCAGAACATTCGCGTGTTTATGTGTATTATGTGGTTATATCGTATTTGATTATTAGTTCAATTATTTGAACTGTTCCTTTCACTTTGATTTGATCTTTGTTGTATCAACATCCCCAAAAAACAATTATTTGTAGTGCTAAGATTGTTTATGGTCTCTGCACCTTCGATTTGGATTTTCACTCAGCTATATGTTCTTACATAACATATGTTGTACTTTGTGAGTGTATGTGTTATCTTTGTTGAGCTTTGTATTTAACCCCCCTTCTCCTCCCGTTTCAGGTAATTAAACTGATATGATTTAACAAAGAGATTATTAGCTATTGAAGAGCTTGGAGTTTTACTTCCCTAAGACTTTTATTTGCGCTTTGGAGAATAAGAACACTTGTAATAGCTGCATATATTAGTTGGATTTGGAACCACTTTTTGAGTAATATTTGTTTGTTATTAGACTTATAGACTAGGCTTGGTGGTTAATATGAGTGCTTTGATTTGGATTACATATTAAAACTCTGATTACTTATTTTAAGATTTACAATTTTGTGAATGCTTTGTATTTTATTTCTCCTCATAAGGAAGATCTTGAAATAATATGTGAAGGTCTGCATTCGTATTGGGGCGTGAAACACACCCCAATCGCCATGTCACGCCCCGACCCGGAGGCGGACCTACATATACTATTTCAAAATATTCCTGCTTACGAGAAATATGATACTCAAAGTATCTTACCAAAAATGTGACCTCAAAGAGGTAATCAGAGCTCTAAATCATATCTGAAATAAAAGGCATTCAAGTTCCTCATCAACGTCTAATAATTGCAGCGGAAGTTTGATAACAATACTTATTTCCCAACCATTGGGGAACCAAAAGTCACTAAATCAAAAACTATTACATTGCTCTTATTTCAAAGCTACTAAGAAAATTATCAATTAAAGTTCACTCCAAGCTTAAGCATAATGCTATTAACTCCTCTAAACCGTCTCAGCTTAATTACCTGAAATGGGGAGAGAAAGGGGGTGAGCACAAAGCCCAGTAAAGATTACACGCACACACCCACAGAGTACAACGCTGGTATCCAATAATGTATAGCTGAGTCCAAACAAAGCATATGAAAACGAAAGTGCAAAGACGATTGCAAAATCTGAGCACGACCAATAATCTCATTTCGGGATATTCTAATCCGCCAAATATCAAATCAAAGTCAAATGAACACAGTCGAAAAATTGAACTAATTATCAAATACGATACAATCACGTAATACGTGACTGTAAATCACGTTAACCTAAGCACGCGAAGGTTCTAAGTTCAAAGTTGCATACCGGTAGCAATTGCCATATCATGTCATGGCATCACGTTAACCTAAGTACGTGAAGGTTCTAATATTAGTTCAATTAAAAGAGGTCAAACGAGCATCAAAATATCTCACAGATGAACTAACCGCAAACGTATCAAAACTTGCATTTCAATAAGGACGATTTAACGATTTCAGAAACTACTCGATATTAGACTCGAATCAAAGAGGACAAATAGACGAGTTTGAAATCGCTTGAATCCGAGTTCGGATGATCATAGAATTTTGAAATAACGAAATATGGGCCAAAAAGGTTCATCAAAATATGTTTCACCACAAAAAGGTGACACGTGGCACCACAACACGAGCACTGCACGTCCAAAATGGGCTGAAATTGGTTGCCTGAATTTAACATATTCAGTAAGCAATTAAACTGGAGGGAGAACAATGCCAATGTCATGTATGTCCATGGTGTATGGTATATGGCATATCAATGCATAGACCAAAAAGGCACACAGAATCGTAATGAACCTCTGTGTGTGTGTGTGTGTGTGTGTGTGTGTGTGTGTGTGTGTGTGTCAGACAAACGACACGTTTTGCAAATTGGACACGAAAACCAACAAATTTCTGTCATCGATAAAAAGAACACGACAGAAACTAAACAGAATGAAATTACAACAAAAATTCTCAATATTAGTGAATCAATAGAGAATCAATAAACAGTTTGAATTAGATGATACGAGTGAAATTCTTACAAGAAGGGGTATTATGAATGTAACCCTTACCTCAAATTTATATAATAGTCTTCACCAAATTGCGATCGCTTCCGAAAATCTCAAAACCTAGATATTATAATTAACCCACTTACGTTAAAATCTTAACAACCACAATTCTAATATCATCTAATTTATCCTTATAATCAAAAGTGAGTTCAAGAATCTTACCAATTGTGCACAGAAGATTGCAATCCTCCAAAACCCTAGTTTTCTCTTTCTTTTCCTCTCTCTAAAAGATCAGACTTAATTTAACGATAAAACACAAACTAACTAGTCTTTTTATTTCTCTAAACTTGGTAAATTACTCCATAGGCCCCTAAAGATATGTTACTTATTCAAAAGGAATTCTAAAATATTATTAAAACTTCAAAAGTAGCCCAAGAATTAAAATAATTAATTATATATTATTTGGGGTCTTACACGCCATATCTACATCTCCTTATGGCAAATGAAACTACTAAACAAATCTGCAGCAATAAGCCCATACCCCTTTGTTTATCCTTTGCTATACCCCTTCAATTTTTCATTCACACACGCCCACACACACACACACACACACACACACACAAAACCATCAAATTTTTTTTTAACGAATGCAGGGGGAGAGATGGAAAGGCCTTTGTGGGTAGTGATAGGAAGTACCCATCAAGTGATGAGTGTTGGAGTATTTTAACAAAAAATTCTCTTTGTTTTCAAGATTGGTTTTGAAAAAGCCTTCAAGTTTTGAGTAAAACCATAAAGTGCTTTAGTCCCACATTGCTTGAAAATGGAAAGAGAAAACTTTCTTACATACTTAAACTTTTGGAAAGTTCTTATCCCACATTGATTCTTGTAAAGAACTTTAAGGAGTATATATAGTAACACTCCTTGGCCTTTTTGTAAGTTGTGCTTGAGTCTAAGACTCGCACGCGCATGGGGGGAAGGACAAGTGGGGGAGATACGAGTTTCTGAAATTTACGGATGCTCTGTGGCAGCATTCATACTGCAAAATATAGCTGTTGGGCAACAGTCATATTATTCATTACCGTACCCTCCAACAGTCACATAACAGTCATGTTTTTATTGCAGCATTTTATTTCTGAAATGAATTTCGGATTTATTTCTATGTAACAGCTTTTCAACAGCTCTTTTTCTTCACCTATAAAAGGAGACATCTTCCTCACTTTTCAATACACAACTTTCAAGCTCTCTTTTCTGATTTCTAAACACTTAGACTTGTGGGCATTTTGGTAAGGTATCGAGTGAAGCTTCTGCTTCATTCGTTTGTGCAGAATTACGAGTGAAGCAACAGTGAATGCTGGGCTGTTGTATCCCGGAGGCGACGCGTTAATAACCTTGCTGCACCGGTGGTAATTCTCCGAAGGGGCGCGAATCGTCTTAAGAGAGCGACCTAGTCCGCGCCTCAGCCAGCTGTTTTATATTATATTTTTGGAGTTGTTCTTGCCTGTTTCTTGCAACAATTCCAACAATTTAAGACGAGTCGATGGCAGATTCCACCATGACTTCTGCTGCTCCTGCTACCAACTCGAATGACTTGAATAAGCCATTCCGTTTTGGTGGTCAAAACTTCAAAAGATGGGCTAGCAAGGTATTGTTCTATCTTAAGTTGATGAAGGTAGTGTGGATTTTAACTGCCAAAAATCCAAAGAAGGTAGATACAAAAAATATGAGTGAGGAGGAGTTAGCGGAACATGAAAAATATGCAGCGAAGTGGGAAAATGATGAAGAAGATTGTCGTAATTATTTGCTCAATTGTCTTTCCGATGAGCTTTATGATTATTATTCTCACACTTACAATTCTGCCAAGAGAATGTGGAAAGCGTTGCAGCAAAAATACGACACCGAAGAAGCCGGAAAAAAGAAGTACGCGTGTAGCCGTTTTTTCAATTACAAGATGTCGGAGAATGTATCGGTTGTAGCTCAGACGCATGACCTCCAGATGATTGTACACGAAATCATCTCCGAAGGAATCAAAGTGGACGAACAAATGCAAGTGGCGGCCATCATAGACAAGTTGCCGAATTCATGGAAAGAGTTCCAAAAGGGCCTACGCCACAAGCAATCAGAACTGTCGATTGTCAACCTCATGGCGCGACTTCAAATTGAGGAGGAAGCTAGAAAGCAAGACAAGAAGAACGAAGCTCTTGCCAACAACACACATGCCAACCATGTCAATAGCCACCAAGGTAACGGTAATGCCAATGGTAATGGTGCTAAGGTAAACTTCCTAACGTCGAGTGATAGCGCTCCTAAGGGTCAAAATAATTTTCAAAGGCAAAATAATTTTTTGAATGCTAGAGGCAAGCATATGAAAAACAAAGGTTTTAAAAATCAACATTCTTCCTTTGCCTCGAAGAAATGGAATCAAGGCCAATCTTCCAACCGTGGAAATAGCAACAAGAAAAAAAAAAAATTCATATAACAATTCTAGCAACAACAATTTTGCAAATGAAGGTTTTGCAAATGGTGCATGTTTTAGTTGTGGAAAACAGGGGCACCAAGCTAGAAATTGTCGTTATAGGAAATTCGGTTCAACGCCACAAGCTAATGTTACCGAAGAACCACTTGTTGCTATGATTTCGGAAATAAATTTGGTTGGAAGTGAAGAAGGATGGTGGGCCGACTCCGGGGCATCAAGACATGTTTGTCATGACAAAAATTTGTTTCAAAACTATGTCCCGGTAGAAAAAGACAAAAAGGTTTTACTTGGTGATTCTCATTCCATAAAAGTCTTAGGCATGGGGAATGTTGTTCTTAAGTTTACCTCGGGCAGAATTTTGACTCTTAAGGATGTGCTACACACTCCGGATATTAGGAAGAACTTGGTGTCCGGTTATCTCCTCAACAAGGCAGGTTTCAACCACACTTTCGATTCCGATCAATTTATTCTATCCAAGAACGGTATGTTTGTTGGTAAAGGCTATGCATGTGATGGTATGTTTAAACTCAATGTTGAAATGAATAAGACTTCTACTTCCGTTTATATTGTGTCTTGTGTGAATACTTGGCATGCTCGTCTTTGTCACATAAATGGCAAATACCTTAAAGATATGAGTCATGTAGGACTTTTGCCTAAGTTGCATAATGAACTTGAGAAATGTGAATTTTGTAGCATGACCAAAATCACTAAACAACCTCACCACAAAGTCGAAAGAAATTCTGAATTACTAGAGTTAGTTCATTCAGATATATGTGAATTTGAAGGCATTTTGACACGTGGTGGAAAAAGGTATTTTATCACTTTTATTGATGATTTTTCTAGATATTGTTATGTTTATCTCATGAAAAATAAAAGTGATGCTTTTGAAATGCTTACTGTGTTTATCAAGGAAGTAGAAAATCGTTTTGATAGGAAGATAAAAAGATTGAGAAGTGATAGAGGCATGGAATATGACTCCTTAGGCCTTATCACATATATCCAATCTTTAGGGACAGTTCATGAAACTACCCCTCCTTATTCGCCAGCCTCTAATGGCGTGGCTGAAAGGAAAAATAGAACCTTGATCAATTTAACTAATGCCATGCTTGCTAGCTCTGGTGCACCTAAGTATCTTTGGGGTGAAGCTCTCTTGACTGCAAACTATGCCCTTAATAGAACACCTAGAAAGAAAATTCTCAAAACTCCTTATGAATTGTGGAGAAATAGAAAACCAAATTTAGAACACCTTAGAGTTTGGGGTTGCTTAGCCTTTGTGAGGATTTCCGACCCAAAAATTCCCAAATTGGGAATTAGAGCATCACGTTGTGTTTTTGTGGGTTATGCTCTAAATAGTAAAGCTTATAGGTGTTTTGATCTTAAGAACAATGTTGTGGTTGAATCTATGGATGTGATATTTCATGAAGATAAGTTTCCTTATAAATCCAAAGATAGTGGGGGTGAAGAAACCGAAACCATAGAATCATCCCAACCTAGTCAAGAGGCAAGTTCTTCGCAACCTCTTAGCGTAAGAAACGAAGAACATAGAAGGAGCAAACGTGCAAGGGTAGAGAAAGACTTTGGCCCTGACTACCTTGTATATAATGTTGAGGGAAGTCCTATTACCCTAGAAGAAGCTTTATCTTCACCAGACTCTGACCTTTGGAAAGAAGCTATAAATGATGAAATAGAGTCTCTAATGGCCAATAGAACATGGAAGTTAGTTGACTTACCTCCAGGTTGTAAATCCATAGGTTGTAAATGGATTCTAAGGAAGAAGCTTAAACCTGATGGTACAGTTGACAAGTTTAAAGCGAGGTTGGTTATAAAGGGGGTTTAAACAACGAGAGGATATTGACTTTTTTGATACTTTCTCACCGGTCACTAGAATAACATCCATTAGGCTTTTAATTGCTATAGCAGCAATCCATAACTTAGAGATTCACCAAATGGATGTTAAAACAGCCTTCCTAAATGGGGAATTAGAAGAGGAGATTTATATGGACCAACCAGAAGGTTATATCCAACCAGGGCATGAGAGCAAGGTGTGCAAATTAACTAAATCCCTATATGGGTTAAAACAGGCTCCCAAGCAATGGCATGATAAATTCGATCAATGTGTTCTAGCTAGTGGTTTTAAAGTAAATGAAAGTGATAAATGCATATACTATAAATCTGAAAATAGTGAGCATGTTATCATTTGCTTGTATGTGGATGATCTTTTAATTTTCGGCACTAGCATGAGAATTATTGATTTCACCAAATCTTTGTTGAAAAAGAATTTTGAAATGAAAGATTTAGGTGAAGCTGATGTGATTCTAGGTATGAAAATTACTAGAACTCGTGATGGCATATTTCTTGATCAAGCTCATTATGTTGAGAAAATTTTGAGGAAATACAAATATTTTGATTGCAAAACTGCATGCACTCCTTTTGATCCTCAAAATCATTTATATCCAACTAAGCTTGATGTTGATGTTGTGAATCAAAAAGAATATGCAAGTATTATTGGTAGTCTAAGATATGCTACTGATTGCACAAGGCCTGATATTGCATATGCTGTTGGTGTTCTTAGTAGATTTACAAGTAAACCTAGTCTTGAACATTGGAATGCCATGTATCGTGTTATGGGTTATCTTAAAAGAACTATTAACCATGGGTTGATGTATCAAAGGCAACCAGCTGTTCTTGAAGGTTTTAGTGATGCAGATTGGAATTCTCAATTTGGAGATTCCATGTCAACAACAGGCTATGTGTTTACATTAGGTGGTGGAGCTGTATGTTGGAGATCCAAGAAGCAACAGATAATTGCCAAATCCACCATGGAAGCCGAACTAATTGCCTTGGCTTCGGCAAGTGAAGAAGCAGGTTGGCTACGAGATCTATTGTTCGAAATACCGATGTGGGAAAAACCCGTGCCACCTGTCTTGGTTCACTGTGATAGCACTGCAGCCATTGGCAGAGTGCAAAGTAAGTATTATAATGGAAAATCCAGATCAGTTAGAAGAAAACACAGTACTGTGAGATCATACCTTAGCAAAGGTGCGATCAATATTGATTATGTGAGATCAGGCGATAATCTCGCTGATCCACTTACAAAAGCTCTAGCTAGAGAAAAGATCTGGTATACATCGAGGGGGATGGGACTTAAGCCCAAGAATGTATAAGTCACCTATAAGGATACAACCTCCTAGGGACTGGAGATCCCAAGAACTAGGTAAGGAGACCAACGAATTATAGAGTGACTGGTGTTGTACATGTACTACTTTTGTCTTATGACAATGTCCCTCCCTATGGTGTAAGTACATGTTTCTCGTAACGATATTGGAGGTTGAGATTCATTGTAATCTCTTAATGAGTTCTATAGCCCATACGGGTGGGATGTAATAGTTACGAGAGCATCCTTGATAGACTCACCTATATGAGTGTGGAAGTGAGGCCGCTTCCTATGAGAATCGGGCTAATTCTCTAGAGCACTCATGAAAACTGGGATAAAGCACATGGCCGTAACGTGCTGGCTTATGAAGCTTGGTATAGGATACCTTGAGTTTCATGTGTGTGACGTCTTCTACGTATCCTTAAGTAGCCATCGTTTCAAGGCTGAGTCCACTTTGGCTCTAATACGGGAAGACTGAAACACTAAGTGAAGGTTTCAAGGCAGAGCCACTTTCACAATGCATGAGACTCTCACCTTTTGCCCACTGTCTAAGTTGTGAATTTTTTATTAAAATAAGTGGGGGATTGTTGGAGTATTTTAACAAAAAATTCTCTTTGTTTTCAAGATTGGTTTTGAAAAAGCCTTCAAGTTTTGAGTAAAACCATAAAGTGCTTTAGTCCCACATTGCTTGAAAATGGAAAGAGAAAACTTTCTTACATACTTAAACTTTTGGAAAGTTCTTATCCCACATTGATTCTTGTAAAGAACTTTAAGGAGTATATATAGTAACACTCCTTGGCCTTTTTGTAAGTTGTGCTTGAGTCTAAGACTCGCACGCGCATGGGGGGAAGGACAAGTGGGGGAGATACGTGTTTCTGAAAGCTGTTGGGCAACAGTCATATTATTCATTACCCTACCCTCCAACAGTCACATAACAGTCATGTTTTTATTGCAGCATTTTATTTCTGAAATGAATTTCGGATTTATTTCTATGTAACAGCTTTTCAACAGCTCTTTTTCTTCACCTATAAAAGGAGACATCTTCCTCACTTTTCAATACACAACTTTCAAGCTCTCTTTTCTGATTTCTAAACACTTAGACTTGTGGGCATTTTGGTAAGGTATCGAGTGAAGCTTCTGCTTCATTCGTTTGTGCAGAATTACGAGTGAAGCAACAGTGAAAGCTGGGCTGTTGTATCCCGGAGGCGACGCGTTAATAACCTTGCTGCACCGGTGGTAATTCTCCGAAGGGGCGCGAATCGTCTTAAGAGAGCGACCTAGTCCGCGCCTCAGCCAGCTGTTTTATATTATATTTTTGGAGTTGTTCTTGCCTGTTTCTTGCAACAATTCCAACAATGAGAATGCTCAAACGGGTGATGGGTCTTGACGGTACTTCCTTAGTGAGAGACTTCGCGATCAAGAGAGTAAATAGTAAATAGAGAAAGGGAAAGACAAATTTTAATTTGAAAATTAGAGTTTGAAATTATATACAATATATGCCGTATATAAGGGCGGTATAGACTTTTTGAAAACACATATCAATAATATCATACTAACTAACTATGTATATGGCTGACATAAATTTTATGTCTTTAATCGCGTAGATTTACATTTTCAAATTTTATGTCATTGACTACAGTTTCATCCCAATTAATTCCGAACTCGAATCCGTTAATTTAACCCAAACCCATTAATTAATTAATCAACCTCCGTATCAAATCTATCTGATTCATGCATAATATTACAAAATGAATATAAATTTTTGACTACTATCAAGAAATAAGTCTGAAAAAGAATCAAATTTAAATGCAATCGTTCGCTGGCAGGTCTTCGACCCAACTCAATGGAAGAGTCTTCGGTCACCTCCGTATCGAATCTTTCCCAGTCCCCAACAGTCTACTCACTTCCAATTGTCCTCTTGCTCTTCCCTTCACCAACCTCCCATCTCATTTATCTTTCCAAAAATGTCACTAGATCACACTAATCTCGGCATCGCCATTTCATTTTCTCCTAATCCTCCGCAAATCAATCCCCAAATTTACCACGTACAGATTTCATAGCAACGATTTACAGTGTTGTTGTTCATAGGCGTGTCTGAAAGTGTGTGAAGATATATACACGTATTTGGCTGAAACAAAGTCTGTTCGTGTGATCGCTAGTCATGGCGACGCAGAGAAACCTACTGAGCCGAAGCCTCCAAGCAGCCAAGTCGAGGTGCCGGTATCATCAGTCGCTACGTGGCATTTCGTCCGCTGCGGCGCCGGAGCTGCCGCCGTTCGGCTACGAGCCGAAGCCGTACCATGGGCCCCTGGCGGATCAAGTCCTTGAGAAGCGCAAGAAGTATCTTGGCCCATCTCTTTTCCACTACTACCAGAAGCCCGTAAGTTTTGTGCTACCATGTACGGATGTACTCCCTCCTGTTTCATAATTTTTGTCCCGCTACCGTTTGCAAATCTGTAAGAGAGGGTTCGAGCATCCAAACATCAAATTAACCTTAGATAGTAACTACCTAATCCAATACTAATAGTTTTGGCAAGTAAAAACAGGGAAAATCAACGAGCAAAGTCAGCGTTTACATGTAAAATCTATTATACCGCAAAAAGTAAAAGCAAGACAAAGAATATGAGGAAGAGAGGGTAGCAGATGTCGAAGCATGATGCTTTGTAGTTTATAATTCCGTAATGAAGTGATTTTTCATTTCAACTTTTAGCTGAGTGTTTATGTTGCCGGCATAACTTCAATGTTGATGCTTCTAAGGTTTTAGCTGGTTTGGTGATACATTTGAAGAATCCGTACTTATCTTCTAATAGTCAAGCATATCTGTCAGGCGCCTTAGAATTTTGTAATTGGAGATGAAGTACTACTTCAGCAGAAAAGAATCTCCCCCTTTTCTTTCTTTTAGTATTGTTCTTAATTATCTCGTATATTGATGGTATTGATTAAGTTTTGGAGCTTCTTGAAATTTTTGGACATGGTATGACCAAGCTACACTTTGGCTGAGACAATTTGACTGCTACACTGTAGCTAGTTTTGCATTGCGCCTTTAGGGTATTACTTGGAATGACAAAACGTTAGGAAGAAAATCCAATATAGTTTAGAATTTAACCGAGGAAGGGACAAAGAAGTTCATCTCCATTCAGTTGGGGCAAGCTTTCTTGATATTCCCTCCCAAGACCCACCTCCCGCTGCAGTAAGTTAACTTTTTGGGGATTTATAGATATGCTTCCAAGGCTACTTTGAAATTCAATATATGTTTCGTTCACTATTTATCTCTATGCTAGGTTGTAGTTGACTTTTTCTTATCACCTTCCCTCTTGCATTCTTTCTTTTTTTCTTCCCACGGCTACAATCCTCTGACACTGATGTCATTTTAT
The DNA here is from genome assembly GCA_033065855.1 of Escallonia rubra. Lineage (NCBI taxonomy): Eukaryota > Viridiplantae > Streptophyta > Magnoliopsida > Escalloniales > Escalloniaceae > Escallonia > Escallonia rubra. Next base: position 241,748 of record JAVXUO010002219.1, on the reverse strand, counting down.
CTTTTTTAATTATTGTGATGTGCATAGCTCAATATTGTTGAAGGGAAGATGCAATATTTGTTTGATGAGAGTGGGAAGCGCTACCTTGATGCATTTGCTGGAATAGTTACCGTGTCTTGTGGTCATTGCCATCCTGATGTTTTGGGTGCTATAGTGGAACAAAGCAAGCTTCTACAGCACACTACAACTATATACCTTCACCATGCAATAGCTGATTTTGCAGAGGAATTAGCATCTAAGATGCCCGGGAACCTAAAGGTTATCTCCACAAATCGGATTTTGATACTATTGCATTTGCTGCTCCAAAATTGCAATACTTTGTAGTTACATAGAATGTGTATCTTATCCCACTGCAGAAGAAATTGTTTGATTTTAAGCTTCTTAAGAATGTTCAGAAGTGACACTATTAGAGAATTTGGCAAGTATACGATCCTCGTGTACATAGTAATGGGTGATAGAATCTCCCCGTCGTGTTTCTTTTCTTATCGTACGAGTTACTAAATTTTGTGCGGCAGTTGTGTGCATTTAGCAATTATCAGTTGACTTTTATGTGTTTGCTTTTGTGAATGCAAATCTCTAACACGATTATTTCCTTGATGACATTTTTTGAAGTGCAGGTTGTGTATTTTGTAAATTCTGGAACCGAAGCTAATGAATTAGCAATGCTGATGGCACGACTATATAGTGGTAACCTCAGTATGCTTGCCTTGAGAAATGCTTATCATGGAGGTAGTGCCAGTACAATTGGACTGACAGCTCTTAACACGTGGAAGTACCCAATACCACAGGTTTGCTGCCCTCTAAACCTTTTTAAGTATCAACGTAGTAGTTTAGTTCATAGGCATACTTGAACTCATAATGCTGACATAGTTTTGAAACGCTCAGTCTCGATGTAGCTTCTGAGCTGAACATCAGGACTTCAAGTTATGCTTCTATTTTTCTTTGGTAATTGGTTACATGCCTACTGTTAGCAATTCTTGTTTTATATGATCTTGACTCTTTATTTCACCAATGAATCGAATATTTTTCATCAAGCCCCTTGTTCTTTCTAGATATTCTAGTCTTTTTCCAAAAACATTTTGGTTGTTGCTCCCAATGCCTCATAAGACTGCCTAGCTCAAGCATTCCCCAATCCTTGGGAAATACCCCTTAGATGTTGCATCTTGCACTCTTCTGTTTCGGTATTTTGTAGTACATAATATGCCTTGCTGTGTCCTACAACAATCTTTTCTAGATAGCATGCAGACCCTTGTTGCCTGGATTTTGTTAGAATGCAAAAAAACTATAAGGTAACTTACAAATCCCCTGATAACTATCATATCATCTTCGTATTGTAAACATTCTTGTTTAGCTTTTTGTTTGTAGAAGTCCGTTTGGCAAGGCATATGCTATTTATGATGCCATGCCCTATCCTGGATTTTTGCAGGGCGAAATTCATCATGTTGTGAATCCAAACCCCTATCGTGGTGTTTTTGGTTCTGATGCTAATCAGTATGCTGAAGATGTAAAAGATCACATTGATCATGGCACTTCAGGACAAGTTGCTGGTTTTATTGCTGAAACCATTCAGGTAATTACTTCTTCCTGGGGTGTGATGCTAGTGTTTTAACCACAGAGAGGAGGAGTTAAGGGACAATGTTTAATAGTTAATATTGATGCCATTCTGGTGAACTTTAGGGAGTTGGAGGAGCAGTTGAATTAGCACCTGGATACTTGAAGCTGGTTTATGACATTGTACGTAAAGCTGGCGGCGTCTGTATTGCTGACGAAGTGCAAACTGGATTTGGCCGCACGGGAAGCCATTATTGGGGTTTTGAAACACAGGGTGTAACCCCTGATATAGTTACCATGGCAAAGGTATCTCTCACCATTCCCTTTTACGCCCTCCTTTGGCCTTAGAGATGCCTTTACTCCCTCATTCCCTTTACTTGCCGGGAAGAAATATGAGGATGGCATAATGTGTCACATTTAGTGTTCAAAAAATCGAGTCAAAAACAAAAGTCAACACCACAAGAAAGTGAAGAAATTTTATAAATGGGAAAAAGTTGTTGAACAAATTAATTTGTAAAAATTGTTAGACTCTTGCATACGGTCTCTTTTTAAAGGTTTGAGGGAGTAATTCTTATATTTATTCTTGAATGCAAGCATGCATGAGCGACATGATTAGTATTGGTGAAATGCTATGTGTAGACAAACATCATTTAAACATGTCCGCATGGAGAAAAGGAGGACATGATAATTCATTGTTTGGCAGAAAGCTGAATGGCATTATAGGATTCATGTAGCCAAATCGAACTATTTGTGATAGAGGGTTCAGTTATACTTTCTCTGGAATTCAGGGATTCATCTTAAAATTTTTATCTCATATATCAAGCATTCTAACTATTATTTTAGTTGCTTACCTCAGATGTCTGATGAATTTGATGCCATCACAGTTTCATTTTTGAGTTTGACAACTTATATTTATCAGGGGATTGGTAATGGTTTACCACTTGGGGCCGTGGTGACAACGCCAGCAATAGCAAATGTTATGGCTCAGAAAATACAGTTTAACACCTTTGGAGGCAACCCTGTGTGCTCTGCTGGTGGACTTGCAGTGCTCAAAGTGCTTGATAAAGAGCAGCGCCAAAAGCATTGTGCTGATGTTGGTTCCCATCTAATTCAAAGATTAAGAGATCTTCAGCAAAGACATGACTGTAAGTACCTTCGCATTTTGGAAGAGTTTCTCCTGTCACTATTCTTCACCACAGCGAAACTTTCAACTTAATGCTCTTACCTGATCTAAAGGCTTAAAAGAACGACTCTGGCCTTTTGACGTATTTCTATGTTTGTCCATTTTCTACATTACTGTTTTAGTTCAAATTGCAATTGTGAGATTTGAACCCTTGACCTTTCCATTTGGGAAGTATTAATGGTACCAAATCAGCTGCAAAAGCTGGTGATTGTTACTGATATTGTGCATGTTGGTGATTGTTACCAAATTTGTACATGGTAGTACATGCCAATTTTTCCCTTTGGTGATTATATCTTTTGTGAGTAGAGATAACCCCTCAGTATTTGCATCTACTGTTTCAGTAATTGGAGATGTAAGAGGCAGGGGCTTGATGGTCGGAATAGAACTTGTGACTGACCGGAAAGAGAAGACACCTGCCAAGGCAGAAACTGCAGTTTTATTTGAAAATCTTAGAGGTATGCAAACATCAACCTTGTAGGACGGAAAGGAAGATGCAAATCATTTTGAAAAGCTTAAGCTTTTGGGGGTCGCGCCTAATGATGTATCAAGCTTTAAATTTCCCCCTTGCATGTGTTACCCCCTAAAACCTTGAGAGATAAAACAAGGTGTAATGGGTGCATGAACATCATAATAGTGCAAACACTCTTGTATGATCACGTAGCAAGTTAAAGCTTGAAGACTTGATGCATTTCCTTCCATAATTGGAGCTTTAGTATTATGGATACTAGCTATGCTAAAAGCTTTAGCTTTTAGAAGATTGCTACAGTATAATGTATCATGCGTCGACAGTAATTAACTCCCTCAATTCTCATAAAGCATTCATCTTTTGTTCCTTGAAGAGCTTGGAGTTCTGGTTGGAAAAGGAGGACTTCATGGAAATGTTTTCAGAATAAAGCCACCGATGTGTTTCACCAAAGCTGATGCAGGTACTCTATTTTGTCTTGGTATCTGAATAACTAGATGCAATCATCAGGAAAATTTACAAAAGAGGCTTCCCAGTCCTCGAAACATATCTTTATTTCGTCCTTATCCGAAATGTTTGTATGTGCAGATTTCCTGGTCGATGCACTGGACTACTCTATGTCAAAGCTCTGAAAATGTATCACAAGGAGTTGGGAAGAGTTGGAAGTCTCCCTATCCTTTACACAGGAAACCTCTGGCGGAGAGCTCTTTCTGATAGATGTAATATTGGGAAGGAGACCTTCATGCTAGAACTGGCAATGGTGGTCTTTTTGGCTGTTATTTTTCTTCTATAGAGACTGGGGAACAAATACGCAATGATGAATGAAGATTTCACTTTTGTGTAGTTGCTGGTTTCCATACATGACCTATACAAACTGTTGAAATGATCTAGTTGGTCACATCTTGTTTTCTAACAGTGTCGCCTTCAAGCATCACAATTTCCTGAAATTTACCAGCACTTGTTAATGTCCTGAGAAAACGTATTTGTCGACTTTCTTTCTGATTGAGGGGTAATCTGGTAACTGTACATGTGTTTCTTCTTGCTTCCATTTATTTTTTGGGAATTCTAATTTTGGTGATTGCAAAGATAAACCTATCATTCTGCGTATACCGAAAAGGGACCAGTGATAGATTGGAATTTTGCATGGTAATCAGAAACATATAGAGGGTATGAACTGTGTAACAAAACCGCAATGTCTTCTAGCATGAGATCTAACAGACTTAGGTTGTTTACTATTAACTCTTGGGTTGCAGTAAGAGACCACAACCACATTATATAACGACTATAAATGGTTGCGAAACATGGTAACAACTATTGATCATGTTTAGCGGCCAAAATTTTTGTGCATGCTTTGGCGTATACATCCCCTTTGTAAACAAATTACAAGCACATCATAGCCATTAATTCAAATGATAAGTCCCATCTAACATTGCAAGACCTAATGTACCAAGTACAAAAACGGAAGATAACCTACTTTACAAACTTACGCTATATAAAGTGGCTACAAGTAGCGATATATACAATTCTCTATTGTGGGAGGCTGATTGAAAAATGCCAACGCCAGCAGCGGCAACTATATTCCTTATGTGTATATATCTTGAATATAGACAAGAGATGTAACGTAGTTGATGAAGCACGACGCTTTCATCGCATCATTAGTTAGGTTCACGACGTCGATTAGCCCAAAGCAAACTCAGAGCCCTAAGGCGTTGAAAGTACTCTCCCAAGGCAAGCAACCCTTGAGCTGCTTGACGTGTGGTCAGGATTCGATCCATCTGTTGCAGAGTTTCTTGGCGTAGGTGATCTGCCTGTTTTCAGGGGTAATATTCACCCAGCATGCACGTCAGTAAAATGTTTTCCTAATTGACTTGCAGCCACTTAACAATATCACTTGGTTAATGTATCATCTAACAATCACCTAAGGTTTTCAAACACAGTAATCGTAGTGTAAAATGCAGCGCCTAAAATTCAAAACTACTTCATATAATGATTTTTTCCTTATGTTTCTAGTGCGGATTATGCATACTAACACACGCTTATTTTGTCGAAAATTTTGTTTCTCCCAAATCAGACAGCCTCACTAAGAGGAGTCAATGCAACAGCTTATGAATAAGTTCTCTTAAAATGAAATGCATAGTGAAAGATCTCACTTAATAGTTGGCATTCCCATGAGAAGTATGCAAATGCCCACACAAAACCTCTGATATTTATTAACTACATAGCCTGACCAGGAAGAAGAAAATACCCACCAAAGGGGTATATTTCCAAGATGTATTTAGTAGGATACCTGATTTACGAAGCTAACCAGAGCTTCCAACCTCTCCATCGCATTAGACATCTGTGGGATGTCGCTTCCTTCACCCAGTCGCCCAGCTGCCACAGCCTCAGCAAGTGTTTGCTGCAGCTTATCCATACCTTGTGAGAGAGCGTCTTCTGCTTGCTGGCATGATCGTCTAAGGTTACAAACTTCCAAAAGTTGTTGGTCCAAGAGGTCAAGGTGTGGCAAAAGAACCTGTAGTACATAAAACTATATCATCTAAGTAAATGAGCCATCACCAGACATGAGGCAAACCAGACCTTTGGCACAATCTCCACAAAGTGACTTCTTAGAATCGACGGTCTGGGTATGCCACAGACCATCATTGATCCTCAGGCTGAATATCTGTGGATTATAGTGCTACAAAAACCAGGTTTAGGAGAATCTATCAAAGGTTCAATAACATTTTACGTGATTGACACCTTGCACGTATCTTTTATGCCTACACAGAAACATAGGTGAAGATGTCTTGACGCAAGCTTTGTGCAAATAATTTTTCAAGGAAGGCAAGAACGGATTAGAGACAGTAAGTATGATTTCTTTGTCGTTCGTAGCAAAAGTCCAGGGACTCACCCCAGTAAGAACTGGTTAACAGTCAGCATGATAACTCCGGGTTCTATGAAAACGAAGTTGCGGATAAACAAAGTTGGTGACTGCATATTAACAGGAAGTACACGTGGTGTAGGGGAAAGAAAGGTTCAAATTATTAGGACCCTGGTAGGGTCCTTTTGAACTGGGACTTGGTTTTCTAAAGTTTTAAAGTTAAATAAGATTCCGAGAAAATCAGAAGAGGAATAAGCTTAAATGACAATTTAACTTGAACCCTGGAACACCTTTAAAAGCTCCGAAGGGCGAAACCCGCCAATCCATAGGAAAAAGCGTTCAGCTGATGTTTTCCACATGCCTGACATGAGATAGAAGACATCAGCCTTTGCAGCTGTTGCTTTCATGCGGAAGAGATAAGAGTAGTGGTTCATTGCACCATCTACAAGAATGCGCAGCTCTAACTCAGCCAACTGGGAATGCAAAGCAGCTCTCAGCTCAAACATTTGTCTATTTTGGTCTTCCACCCATTGCCCATACTCCATCTCAAATGCAGCAATACCTGCAAATTGAGAGGCTCGGTGTCACCAGAACTTGACAGAACAAAGAACAGAATAAAATACTGGGAGCACAAAGTATTGGAGGAAATGAGAAACCATTTTTATCAGTCCAGTGGACATCAAAGAATCAGGTAGAGAGCTCAACAGACTAGTTGCAGAATCTAACAAGGAAAGTGTATGAATGACATAAGAAAATTTGGTATATATTTCATTTGCATCATGACAACTAAAATATATTTTTGGTATCTAAGGAAATTATGAAGGCTTTGCAGGGATCAAAATTTTATCGGGAGATTGCAAACTGCATGGCTAGTTGTAATGATGAACTGATAATGGTGATTGTTAGAGAAGCTTTTCCTGCAGATTTGAAGTGCGTGATTTTCCTAAGTTACTTCAGAGTGAAAGTTCAAAATGATATAGAATAAACAGCTTCACTAACAGTGTGCAAGAACTCCCAAATTTAAAGTGTTTCCTTCCAACCAAGCCCCAATTTTTAGGATAATGCTTTGTTTTGACTTTCTTTCGACGGGCGTCATGGCAGTTGCAAATTAAGGTACATAGGAATTCCACTTTGGGGTGTCGTTTACTATGTTCGATTTCATATCAGAAGTCGTCGATAAATAAACCAGTACTCCTGACAATATCGTGAAAAAGTATGAAAACAGAAGAACTTGACTTAAACAAATTGCACCGTGAAACTCATCATCTATAGAAATAATCACATGCTCTAACTGGATATACTTTATTTTTCCTGGTTGTAATACTGAAAAGAGACAAAATGACATTACCATTGGAGATTTTGGAATTATAAACCAGGCAGGCAGGCATTCTATAGCTCAGACAATATGAATATTCAAGTAGAAATCACATAAATTTGATCTATAGCCAAGACTAAATTAATAGCACAGCCTGTCTTCCTATCATAGAGTATAACTTGTAAGAAGCGCACCACTTGAGATGTGTGCCATACAAAAAATTTTTTTTATCTGGCATGCAAGACATAGGCAAACATACGAGTCCGTCTCTTGGTTTGGTACCAACTCGTAAACCGAAGTGCCGAGCAGGGAAGAAAAGGAAAGTAGAAAGTTAGAAAGTGTAAAGGAGAATGATTTGTGGAACTTACATAACACCCCATCCACCATCAGAATTGACCTTAAAAGGACCTTCCACGGAACCCAAGAGTGCCTACTTGGCTAGTTCTTTTGAAGGAGACATTTCCCTACTATTGGGTCGTGGTCCTAGGTCATTAGAAGTGGTATCAAGTCAACTCTTGAGATAGGTTACTAAAGTGAATACCAAACCGTAAATTGTTTCTTCCAACTACCTATGCGCCAGCAATAAACTCTTAACGAAGAACAGAAAAGTCGTAACAAAAGCTACCACAGTTATTAACTTTCACTGGCTCTCAATGTTTAATTCAGAAGTGGACTTAGAATTTGAAGTTGAAAGCAGTTAAACGCAGAGTATGGTTTTAGAAGTTCAGCTGCAAGCCAGAAACAGTGTTAACTAAGTGTACACACTTTGCTTGAGAAAATTTGAAGCAATGATAATGGCAATTAACCTACGGACCTGGGTTTATATTTCCAGAGTACCCAAATTGGCTAGCATCATAGCCGCCACTTAAATATGCACCCTGCAGCAAAGAATTGGTTGGTTAATTAGACTTCTTGCCTTTAGAAAAGCGGCACAAACCAATAATCGAAAATTGAGATGAAAGGATAAAAAGAAAGAAATTTTCATCTGACCAGCAAAGCAATTAGTTACATGGGGTCTGGCCCGGAAAAAGAAATGAGTAATCTCTCCTTACCTGTTGTCTAACTCGTTCAAGCTCTTGCTCAACCTGAAGCAGTTTCAAGCGACTCGTTTCTAATTGCTGAACATAGGCCTATAACAGAAACCAAATACACTAGTAAAATTAACTAATGACATCTGGGAAAAGAAAAAAAAAAAGCCAACTTTTATATGTGAGCCACTATTCCAATGCATACCCCATCCCTACCTTTTTCCTCAAACGACTTTTGCGTGCAGCCTCGCGATTCTGTGCAAGACGTCTTAGCACCTGCAAATAGTCTAATCTTTGGTAACCTGTCTTAAAACAAACTCCTAAACTACAAAGTATGAATATAATATAGTAGCACTCAAACCGATTATGCAGGATACAGCCTCATATACAGTACCAGACAATTAGAACATACATACAAGCATAATTACGTGATCATGAAGAACCATGAGAATTTAACAACCACATAATCTCCTTATTGACACTAATGACAATATTTATGCTACCGCCAAGAGAAGCACAACAAATTTTGGCAATCTCATAATTCTGAAATTTGGCATATTTAATACTCCGCATTAAAATTTTCTAGAGCAGAAGCATAATCCTGACCTAGTTTAGAAGAAAAACAGTGTATAATCACACAGATTACAAAAAAAGAGGGAGAGAGAGTGGAAAAGAAGATGAAAGATCTGTAGGCAATTACATCCTTGATCAGATTAGAAAAAGAAAGACTCTACAAGAAGTTTGAATCTTCAAAGTCTCAAATTAAAATACTACGACCCCCTCTGCAGTGTTTCTATCCTATACAAAAGTTACTTCGTATTGGAGCTAATTTGATTAAACTTATAAGGGGCAGCAAATGCACGAGGCTTCCCTGATTGCGGGGGCCTAGGGAGGGTTGACGAAAGCAACCTCCCCACACAAAATGATGAGAGAACTCTCAATATTCAACATGGCGGGAGATTCAACACAAAGGTACAGTGACATATACCTTATCCGGTTTAGATGCTTCTTGATCATAGTTGTTAGAGGGTCCAAGTGTTCCATGTGAAGTATCCTCTGACTAGAAACATTAAAGTATATGGATGAGGATTACCACAGTAATCAAGGAAACATGATAATAAGATAAGAGGCAAAAAAATTTACCTGGTCATCTAGTTTGGTCTCCACCTCAATAATCATGGATGCAGATGTGTTTGGACAGACATTACCTTTGAAATCTCCCCACATGCTAATTTGGTGGATTGGCTCGTAAAGACCCATTCTCCTTGAGGTGACATACTGGGTGGATGTAGAATTCATGCTCTGTGGACTGATAACTGGAAGAAGTAAATCTTAAGTTGAAACTTCATTAAAAAATTTTGGAAACGTCATCAAATGCATGTAAAAAATGGATATAACCAGGAACAGAAATTCAACTGCCACAGATCATTATGAAATAGTGGACTTCTCTCTAATTTCACACATTGGATTGATATTGCACCCTTGCTAAAAGAGGAATCACAGTTTAAAGCACAGCAACACCTTGAATCCACTTTTTTGCAGTCCATCATAAATCTATCCCAACTCTAATTTCCTAGTGCCAGAAAGATGCACATGGTACTGAAATAAGTTACAAAGAAGAAGCTTACTCCTATAGACCTTTCTTGGACTGACCCGGCCGCAATCAAACTTATCACAGCTGAAATGATCTAAAACCAAACTCATCACATAGGTCAATTCAATCATTGATGCAAGACCCTTTTGGAAGAAACTGCAAGACATTGGCTTAAAAATTTTCCCATTACCTGAAGAAATAAATTTTAAGAAGTCATGTGACTACTAGAGAGTAAATACGTAAGCTTGGCATCAGTTCTACAACCCTTTATAATTGTCTTCTCTGGATGTCCTAGTAACCTGAAGGCGGAGAAAAGAAAATTGATTGAACTACAATGGAGTAAAACACTCCTCGAAATTTTCAGTAACCCTTTATATCGTTAGGAATCTTCTTAATCGACAACTGTTAGATGTAAATAGCTCTTCTTTGAATTACCTTGTGTTCTTTCAGACCATATAAAAGAGATCGAGTGAGCAGACTTTCTTACTCGAATCCTTCCTCTAGGTTGGCAGGATGTTCTTTAGGAGAAACCAGTTACAACAGCTCGGAAAGCTTTTAACTCAAGGGTTCGTCAAAAGAAGTCTCATTTAGAAACTTCCATAATAAACACTAATGAAAAAACCAAATTTGTTTCGAGAATTTGTACTGGCTATAGCATTGATAACAGTAAGATTGCTAAATCTCTCGGCAAAGTGGTTAGTTCAGTCCAGCAGAATACCTCCCAGCACTTCGTTCACTGTTCCAGAAGAAATAAGCCAACCGGATATTATCCTTAAGTGGACATATATCTAAGAATTAGAGTTTTCTGATAACTAAAGTTTGAGTGAGGTGCAACTAAGGCATTATAATGAAACAGATCTTGAAGAAGGTGATTATGACATAAAGCACTTGCTCAAACACTCGTGAAGTCTTCTTATCTAAAGTACGCCAAGGAAGGACCGTTTCTACCATAAATTCTCCCTTTCCTTCGGAATTGGCATAATGTCATTGCAGATTTTTAGAACGACGCATAGCTATCACCAAACCTACCAATCTCTCTTTCCCACCTTCCACTTGGTATATATACCTCATACGATAGACCTAAAATCCAAACGAAGAATGCATCATGGTATGACAAAATAAAAGCCTACTCCAAAAGCTTCTGCACTTTGAGTTTGGCCCAGCTAGGAATGCAGATATCAATCTCCTTTACTTGACTTGGATATATGCACACATATATTTGATTTTCACTTAAATCCATCTTCAAATGCCCAGAAACAATGTAATCCAACGGTTCAGACCCACTTTTCCCCTCTCTCTGTATCACAGCCACAGAGCAGAAAATCAATCCGCAGACGACATGCAACATACAGAACTTCCACCATATCACAGAACACTAGTTTCGTAAATCTCTATATCCTCTATAATCCAGTACCCCATATTAACTGAAATACAACATGTCCAAGAACCATAAAAGACGATCAAAACAGCTAAGATCAGCTGTACACAGCATAAATTGCCTAGTCTTAGGCAAGTAACAGGGGAATCCTTGCAAACCCAAAATGAAAAAACAAGAAAGTAATCAACTTTCCTAAACAAGCTCTAAATACTCTAACAAGTTTCAACCAACAACTACTAATACAAGCGCCCTCTTGGTAGGTAAAGAAGAGGAAAGCTTATGCAACCAACTCATGCCTAGTCTTAGTTTGCACGAAAACCAAACCAAAAAAAGAAAAAAAGAAACACCCAAATTGATGCAAGAACATAGCTTAAGCTAATGAGTATGTTTTACAACCAAACAGGCGGGTTTTAAGAAAGAGAGAAAAAAGAACTGTAAATAGAACCTTAAAGGGGGCCGTTTGTGGAAGTTTTCCTTCTCAACTTGCAGCTCCCCAAACAAGAAAGAGAATCAGATCCCTAGCCAGAGCCTCCTCCATTTGTTTGTTGATTGCAGTAGTAGCAGCAGAGAAGTATAATGGAATGGAACACGACATCTTTTGAAAACAAAAAATATATATGAACCGAATTAAAACAATACGTAACACATAATTATACATATACACGTCAATTGATGTGTGTATCTACACATAAATACAAATGTATAAGTTCGTGTTTGTGTGTGTGTGTGTGTGTGTGTAAAGGGTGTTATTATAATGGGTGCTTGTGATGTGTGAGTGTGTGGGTTATCGTGTTCTACAGTCAAAATTTAAACAAAGGCTTTGTCATGTGTCCACTATCAAACAGCTGCTACTATATAACAAACATATAACGACCTTGTATATGGTCACCAGGTCACTTCACTTCGCACTTGGTCTTATCCTGCGCACCCCCCTTGAACCACTTCTTATCCTGCGCACCCCCTTCGTGTGGCTCTCCCGATTGACGCCATGTTGGTAGGTGGCGCCGGCGGATGTACCGGAGCTTGGCGGAGGGGTGGCGGTGATAAGGATGAGACTTACTTTCACTGACCTCGTTAAATCTCACTCTTACGTTAATTTATTGCGTTCTTTTGAAGTGTGCATCATCCTTAATCTCCACTCTCATAATTATTTTTTATAGAACATTTTTACGCTTTTATTATTAAATATGTGTCAATTCTGTTCATCTCTGGCTTGCACCTTTTGTTTTGTCCTCGTATTTAAAAAATTAAAAAAAAATTGAGTTTTTTTTTACCCTAAGAAATAATGGAAATGAAATAATGACTCAAAGAGCCAATTCGGTCACACCGATAACATGCTTTGAAAACGCGTTCGTGGCAGATGATGAATAATAAGAAATAATCGCGTTCGTGGTCAACAGTTTATTTTTTATTGCTCTTATTACCTGAAAGTGCTCCAAGTTTAAGACTTAAATTGTGTTATAATATTAAGTAATTTACATGATGACCGACTTTTAGGAATAACCATAGTTGTCATTTTGTTATTGCAGAATGATTTCTTGACTTTGATGCTATCATTTTGTTAGGCTGAAAATTGCACAGGATTTGTTGGTTTAAATTGCTTTTGGGGTATTTAATGGTTCAGTAGCTTCTTGTACATTGTATGCTTTTACCTACCTTTTTTCCCTAGTGAAGGATTTCACACTAAATTATTTCATTCAAAATTTCAGATGTTTATGTTTGAGTTTCTTCATTTTTCTTACATTTCTTTCTTTCTTTCTTTTCTATCTTTCTTGTTGGATTATTGGAGTTAGCAACAAGAAATTAGTCCCAGTGGTTTTTGTTATAGAAATTAAAGTATGACTAAAACCACAATAGCCAGTGTTGCTTAGCTAGTTGCAATGGTATGTCACTATCAAATTAGTGAGGTTCAATCGTTTGGTTGTTTGTGCATCAAGATTGGTATAACAAGTCAAGTTAAGATAAAGAAATGATGGTCGTAATTAACTAAATCTATTAGAATTCACAAAAAATAATAATTTCTTGTAGTATCATTTTTTCAGGAACACATTTAAATAGGGTACACACATAGAGTAAGATAATAAGGTATCTTTTCAATAACATCCTTCCTTGACTTTTAGGAAGGAAATCTTTAGATCAGGTTCCATGGAGGTTTTTTTTTTCCCCTGTATGTGCCAGGCCAATGTGCGAGGCCTGCAGATTAGTCTCAGCTGCTGATAGGCTAGATGGCCCGAAGATACCTCATACCATCCAAACCAAAGAAAAGAAGAAGCATGACGATGTACAAGTCGGAAGTCTCAGTTGATAAAGATAATGAGTGAAGTCAATACACATGTGTACTAAATCTATCCTAGAAGAAGAGTATTTACAGTAATATAATGATTAAAAATACTGATATTAACGGGAAAAAACTAAGATGTTGCTAGGAGATAGGAAAAAAAACAAATTGTGGTGTAACTCCAAAACAACATAGCTTAAATTAATTCTTGGGCTAAATTGCAAATAATTTCTTGAAGTTTACGTCAACGTCTCACTTAGGGTTCAATTGTGTCACCGCATCCGGACGTTTTTAAAATGTTTCAATTGAACCTAAAATTATATATCCTGTTAAAAAAATTGGACGATCATTCTGAGGCAATAGTTTCGGAGGTGCGAACCTGTCAAGGCACAATTGTTCTTCCTCCCCCTCAACTCGCTAAACCTTTTCCAAGACAACCACAAGAACAACCGCTAATCCAACATACCTCCACGCTATAACCACTAATCTAAACCTCAACCACCATTTGCCACCATTATGAGCCGCTACAAACGCGATGACCAATCTGCGCGACAATGCCATATTCACCTATTTGAGCTACATCCACTATTGCAACCAAGTACCAATGCGAACACCATCATGCCACCAATTTTAGCCACCTACTTTTTTTTTCTTTTTGGGTCAAATTTAGCCACCCACTTAATACCACCATCAGTTTAGGTTACAACCACACTACCACCAATCTAAACCATAGCCATCGCGCCACCAATGTTAATTATGCCACCACCAATTTAGGCTACAGCCACCACTGTCACCAATCTAAACCACCGCCATCACGCCACCAATCTAAACCACCAACACAACTCAACACACTACGGCCAGTTATCAGAGCCACCAACGTTGTGGCCACCAATTAAAGCCACCGCCACCTATACCAATTCAAATTTCACCACCACCATCTCCAAACCTAACAAATCTCGACCACCCCACGCCTTTCTTACACCAGATCATTGAAGGGTGATGAAGATGGATTCTGATTTTATGAGTTTGAGTTTTCATGATGCGAATCTGATGGTCAGGTTATAGCGGTGATTCTTTGCTTCACAATCTTCAGAAAATGGGTTTGATATGGATGTTTATGCTTATAGTTTATGCCAATAATGGGAGGTATAAAGATGTCACGACAATGTTCAAGAAAATGAAATGAGAAAAGCACCATTAATAATTTAATGAGATTACAAAAATATTATTAATGATTGATCAAAACCACATAAAAACATTTCTTGTGGCCCAACAACGTATAGTACTACAATGTGTCGCACTAATTGCGCTAAATTGTGGCAGTGTTTATCCATTTCTCTTCTCCCACAGCATCGAAGCATACCAAAAGAAGTAGAGCAGACGCAATAACAATCGAGAAAATCTCTCCAAATGAATGAAATTTGCTGATTGAACATAACCAAATTAAACAGCCAGTGGCTCATTATGTTTTATTTTGGTTTATGTTGTTCTTTTCTCCCACCGTCCTGCTTTTGTTTTGTTTTTTTCTTTTACTTTAATTTCCCAACTGGTTAGTGCTAAATAAAGCTGTTTATAACTTTTTAATAGTTGGTCCATAATTCAAGTGACCTTAGTAACTGGACTGACCCTTTGAAACACTATAGGGTCGCGTATGGATCCCTGGCTCATGAGCCTCATTAATATCAACAAGTTGACGCAGCATCGTTTGTTCTTTTTGATCAATGGAAGATAAGGATACAAATAGAATATTAGCAATGTTGATCACGCGTCTAATCCCATCCTAATTAAGCTCATAATTAATCTCTCCTTCTCTCTATCTTAATTCGGACAAAGACACCTACGGCCGGAAGGCCACTAGCTATTTTTCTCGTTGTATTCCTTGGAAGTAAGGTTGCAAACAAATGAAGAAAATAAAAAAAGTCATCGATGACTTGCTATGTCTTAACTGCGTTGGCCTAGCTCGTGTTTTCGTATACTATAAAATTATATTTTTGCTTTCGCAGTCGCGATTGTTTTGTTACGTCGTGTTCAGTACTTGCATTCGTGAGATCATTACGTGAAACTCGACCCTACAAAGCGGGATCATCTACCCCTAATGGAGTAGCGACATAACTTTCGTTTCCAAATCCAGAACATGATCTTTAGTTGTTTAAGTTGCTAACTTGATGTTTTCATTCATTAAGGAGAGTGCCGAGGAAAGCACGTTCGCATGTGCAAATTAAACGTGGGTATGACCGTCAAATTCGGCTTCTTTCAGTATCCACAGCCATATGATTTAGGCATCAAGTAGTGGTCAGTGCTTGGCGGCATTGTTTGGGATAGTCGGAACTACCCCTCGTCACCGGTTCTTCTCTCTCCGGCTTAGAGTATAGACTTCGGCCATACTTTAGACGGAACTCTGACATGACATCAGTGCCTAATATAATACACTGCCCCCACCTCTATTCTCTCGGCGCTCCCTCGATGAATTACACCCGATCGGCAAATTATAATCCATCATAGGCCGGCGAGTTATATTCGCTAAACGACAACAAGGGAAGAGTCTACGGAAAGGGTTGCGTTGAAAGCGGCTAGCAGTATCAAGACGGTGAAGACAGATAGGAAAGGAAAAAAAAAAAAACTAGATCTAAAAATGGTATGAGGTGGAAGAAATCATAAATTGAGTGAAGATACAACTAGGGATGGCAATGGGGCGGGTCAGATGCGGATTTTATAAAATCCGCACCCGCCCCAGTAGTCCTAAAATCGCGCCCCGCCCCGCCACCGGGTCATGTAATTGTAATACCATAACCGACCCTAAGCTGGTTTAAAAAACTCGTCCCCGCCCCGCCCGGTATGAATTGCAAATCGAGAAACCAAATTGTATCCTGCACTTCGAAAAACCACACATTCAAGATGGAAATTGGAAAACCAGTTTCGTGAACTTCTATGTTCGTTCACAGAGATTGAACCGTGAAAATAAACTCAACCTCTCAATTGAATTCCGACGTTTCACCGCTATGAGCAAAGCGCTTCACACGGATTCGGGATCTAAAATTAGAATCAGTGATAAGAGAATATTGCTAAAGGTAGAGGTGGACATGAATGGTGCTTTAGTCACCTGGTAGGTGGTTGTGACGGTGGTGGGTGGCCGATTAGGTGGAACTGTGGAGGTGGAGCCGTGGCCGTGGGGGCTGACCACCGATCGTGTGGGAGAGGGAGAGAAATAAGCGGAGGCGTCGGCGGGGTAAGTTGGCAGAGATGGCGAGTCGCAGAGAGGGAAGGAGAAGCTGGCGCAGCGGCGGAGTCACAGAGAGGGTCTTGCTTCGTTAGTCGGCAGAGGGTAGAGAGTCTGGGAGTGACTGAGTGAGAGGAGATAAGAAATTTTAGGGTTTGAGAGAATCATATATATGGCCCAGGATGAACGGCTAGGATTGAGTGATGTATATGTTTAGTAAACCGGGGCGGGTGAGGGTTGGATACCGGGGCGGGTTGGACAGAATACCATACCCGACCCTAACCCGCCACGGATTTTTTAAAAAATTATCATACTCGCCCCATGACCAGTCAAAGTCAAAATAACCCGCTCCTAACGGATCGGAGCGGGTCGGAGATCCGCCGGATGCGGATCTTATTGCCATCCCTAGATACAACATTAACTTTGTCCTTCCTTGCACGAAATGACTCGTACCCATGTTTGAACGAGCTTACTGTAAGACTGCCCTTGCATTAAAACATGTTATCTTTAACATCAATGATAAGGTTCTCATTCCTTTTTCAAGAAAAAAGTGTAAACGTAAAAGCCGCCTTGAGAACTATGAAAAAAGTGGGTTTATCAAGAAGTCAGAAACTCTGTACTTGTGGATGGTGACTTCTTCTTCATGGCATCTTTGGAGTTAGATTCCTCATAGACCATGGAATACATCATTGACATCATGCACGCGAAGGTGGTTTAATTGATGCCCACATCATATCATTGGTGGTGGCACTTTATTAATTAGGAATATAGTTTCTAAGGTTTCATCTAAACATCCTTATAATGTCAATATTATTCCATACGGAACTGCAAGGTTACAAATGGCAATCTGAGGCACACACCTGGTTGGTATTGGTATACATAGAAGAAGTTGGTTGATGCGTGTACCTTTCCGTCTGTGGTCAGCTAACTAGGTTTAATCACTCATTGTCCCAAGATCACAAGCCGGTAAATCAAGTCATGATCAAGCATTTTTCTGCAACTTGGCCTTTGCGTATCACCTTTTCATGGGTCCACGTCCCCCCCTGTCTCTCTCTCCATATACATAAAGGAAGGGTGACCCAAGAATAGAAACTTCTGAAGATGTCATCTATACATGATGTCGTGCATGGTGATGATGGATGATGACAGCAACATGTCCTTGCCTCTCGATATTTGCACCTTAAAGTCGCCCAACACCAACACCAACACCCACCGTTCCTGCGTCCTTTCCCATTTTTGTGTTGAGCTAGCAAAATAGTAACCTAGCTATGCCTGTATCAAATTTGTAGGTTAGTTTCTAATTTATGACCCTTGCGATCACGATACACAGTGTCACAAAATTATCGTGACTTTTATGTCGTTTGGCAAACTCTTGTAATCGTTGCAAAATACTTTACCTATGCATTTCTTATTTTTATTAAATAATAATATTAAAATCTAGTGTACAACTTAAAAGTATGTTCAAAAGTTGGAGAAGTCCACCAGGTATAAAAACTAATCTCAAATTCCATACATGATCAATGTGGGACTTGACAACCGCCTTCACGCGAAGCGTAGAATAAGAACTGATCTCGTTGAGACGAATATGTCAGCATGGGCCTAGCTCTGATATCATATTAAGGCATTATGCCCAATCCAAAAGCATGCATAAAAGTAAGAGAAGTCCTCCTCATATAAGATCCGATCCCAAACACTCGTCGATGTGGGAGTCGACACTTGTTAGCCACTTTTAAAATATACACAAACACAAAAGGCCGTGAAAATAGACATTTTCTAATTACAACTTGGGATAAATGCTTCCTACTTTTAAGTTCGATAGCTTAGAAAACATGAGAGCTTATCCTGTTACAAAGTGCTCTGCTCTTGTTTGAACATCACGATGCATAAAGGGAATTAGATTACGGATAGGATGGTAATAGATAAGATTAGGAACAATTAAGTAATTAGGAGATAGTGGCGATGCTATGTGTAAAGCTGCCATCAAAGTCAGTGGTGTGTGATGCCCTTTCCCATTGGCTGCTTGGCTGGTTGCGTCTTCTATGCATGAAGTGGTGGTGGTCTTTCCATCTTAATTCCCTTTCCATTATTCTGTGTGTCGACTGTGTATGTGCTTGAATCAACGAAATGGTACGTCACGCAACATTACTTGTTTAGCCCTTTAATGTCTCTCCCCATCTGTGGTGGCTTCTCAAGATGCACTTTGTAAAGTGGATTCGCACCAAGTGTGGCCAAGGTGGTGTCACACGAGGAGATGGGGATTCATAGATCGATGTGAGCAAGCAAGGAGGAATTTGGATTCTCCTTGAAGATTGGATTGGATGCTGTTTGGGGTAACAAAAGTTATGTGGCTTTTTACAAGCTCTGCCTTTTTCTGCAAGGGCTTTGTGCCTTTAATAGTGTGGTCTCTGTTTGGTTCCAAGTCAAGAGAACTGTCTCCCTACGTTATGGTTTGGGGTTCTAAATAAAGTGATAGACGGAATGCTTGAAAATCTGATTTTGAAGGCGACTGTTGCCTAATTTTGTGAAACATCGTGCTGACGGAAGTACTCATGGTTTTGAGGTCAAAAAGTAAAGAGTATTCGAGAGCGATTAGATGATTTTGTCTCCGGAAATCAGATCCAGCTCCTCGTTCTTCAATTGGGATCAGGATCTATCTGTCATATTTGCAAAGGTGTTGTAACGGCTTCAGCAACAATTTTTAGTCTCAAAAAGTATTTTATTGCTATAGGTAAACATTGTAGTGACAATTTTTTTTTCTGGAGTCGAACACATCTAGCGACGCTTTTTGTTACAAATCATCTACAATATTACTACAACGGATCCTAATCCCTTCAATTGACAGGCCGACTGATTTTGTTGTTGTTGCTATCAGTGGTTTACATAGATTTCCTTTATGTACTCGGTTGTAGCGTGAAGACGCAAGAAGAAAGGATAAAACAACATTTTTGTACTAATATTTTTAGTTTTGCTATTGATAACAAAAGTATGTGCAAAGAAAGGATTGGTTTCAGTGTTCTAAAATGCCCGACTCAAAGCAAACTATAACCAT
Organism: Escallonia rubra; assembly: GCA_033065855.1. Taxonomy (NCBI): domain Eukaryota; kingdom Viridiplantae; phylum Streptophyta; class Magnoliopsida; order Escalloniales; family Escalloniaceae; genus Escallonia; species Escallonia rubra. Next base: position 221,832 of record JAVXUO010002219.1, on the reverse strand, counting down.
CGAGATTTACGGCTGAATCACGTGTTAATGTTTTCTTCAAAAGGATTGGGCTTACAAGGACAATTACAATTCGCCCGCATTGGCTGTGGGCAATCTCACATTCTTATGCTTTAGAGTCCACGGTAAGGCTCAATGCTCACCTTGGTCACAGATTGCCCACGACCCCCCTCTCTAGTCTATGTGAACCACACTTATCAGCCATCAGCAACTCAACTGAACAACTCGGTCGTACTTTCGATAGTCAACTTTAATGACATCTGTAACAATTACGTGCACGGCCCCAGGATAAAGTAATTTCTGCCTCAAAAGATTTCATTCAGCGAATACACTTGGAATACTAGACAGGGACTTATATGAGGACAGTCACAATTCTCAGTTATATTCAAAGTGAGATACCACAAAAACGAGACAAAGTCTTCGGTCTCTAATAAAGAAATTTCCACAGTTATTCCTTTGAAACTCACTCAACTTGCACAGATTGCTTGGTAAAGTTGACAGCTTCCTACTCTTGCATATCAATTCACCCCAAAGAACCCAGCAAAAGATAAAGCATTATCACATTGCAAAGAATTTATTTTGGAGTGGACTATCGTGGGCTCACATTTGGGCCCAAATTCAAGATTGCATTGAGCTCAGGTTGGTCAACTATTATTTATCCTCTTTGCCTCTCTTTTTAGTTTGGTGGGCTCGGGGGGGGGGGGGGGGGGGGGGCGTCTTCAACTGCACTCTATTTTGATCCTTTAACTTAATACTCCCTTTATCCCAAATTTATCAATCAGATCTTGTAATACCCCGAAATTTTTGAGACGTTAAATAATCACGCGATCAATCACTTAATCAATCAGTAACCTAAATTAAATAAACAGCTCCAATGTATATCAGAGATTTTACAAGAACTCAAACTCTCAAATTAACTATTCTTAAATAAAAAGACCAAATTTAAATACTTGTAAAAATAAGTTAAACAGTATTTTCCCTCGCAGGGGCTTAACTAAATAAAATAATAAAATTTTCAACTGAATTTTTATTTAAGCTCTGATCATTTCAATTATCCTACTGTTGGTTATTACCTGCAGAAGGGAACATAAAAAATGGTGCGCTTTTGAGAGCTCTTACTCAAATTTTAATAGTGGGATACAAACGATTAACAGTTTATTTCAACGGCAATAAGGGAAGAGATTTGACTATGTCCCTTAAATCAGATATCAATCGAAACAAATTTAATCATACGGTAAACGTTGCAGATGATATTGAATATGAGTGAATGCAAAGCCACACAGGCAGTGCAGGGAAATACTTAGCAAAGGCACATAGAATTACATGGGTATATTTGCATCTTATAGGTTTTATATATTCTCACATATAGTAAATAAGAGTTATTTTGAGTTAATTGTACCATTTATTTTTCTAATACATATGTGATTTCTTTTCAAAATCTCATATATGCAACATAGCCACTTTGTTGGTTGTCCAGTCTTATCAAAACAAAAAATTATCCTATAACTTGATTATTAAAATTGTATATTACATTGATAACTTTTTAAAATGGTTATGTTATGTGTAAATGTATATACATATGTAACTTAAAATACACTTAAATTAACTGTAACTTAATTTTTTTCTTCAAAATCTCATACGTTATTTTTGTTTTTTAGATACATGATTTTTTATTTACGTATGAGAAAGTTAGTTTTAAGGACACTATAATCAAAATTAAGTATTTTAAATTAGTAATTTAGAGTTTGAGAATAGTTTGCATATTGTATAAGGTTTCCTAATATAGCCCTTATATAATTATTGCAAATTTAAATAAACTTAAAAATAGGAACCACGTCCAAAATAATATTTACATACATTTAGATGTACTAACATGTTTAGTATATATCTATAAATCCTTTTCCTTTTTCAGGTTGTAAGAAGATAGCTATAACTTCTGTATAGCGACCTAATGGTCATTAAATATTCTTAGTGATTTTATTTAATAATGTTAAAAACGTGATCCTAAGAATAGTTGTTAAAAGTGTTAGAGAAAAATAATACTACTAACTTATCTAGCAATTATTAATTATCGCTACTTATTGCTAATAGTTATAAACGATTTGTAGTCAAAATTAAGATCTAATACTTATAATTAGTCCAAGATTTTTAATTAATCTTATAATTCATGTAAAGTTAACTAAAGAGTCTTTTTATTGATTTGTTAAGACCTTATAAAAAAAATTGGACTATATTCGTTTATCATTTCTTTATACATAGATACCTTGCATCTATCAATTTGTTTTTCTCAATTTCATTAGTGATTTTTTTTTTCTAAATCTTATATAAGAGATATAGTCAACTTGGAGGTTGTGAGGTCATTCTTAAAAAAAGATAGCCTACAACTCATTTATTAAAGTTGTACATTAAGCAACTATTTGTTTAGCATTATAACAACTAAAGCTAATAAAATTAATAAATTATTTGTAACTTCAATTCACTATACAGTTACGTGTTAAGGAGTCACTTAAGAACATAAAAATTAAAATTAAGTCATGTTAAGGTAGTACATTGGTTCAGCAGATTTTTAAATTGTCTGAAGTTAGTTTTCAAATTATGTAAGCGTTACTAATATACCCTTCATTAGATACGCAAAATGAAGTTAAATTTAAAAGTATGAAACCCATCAAACAAAATTTGGGGACCTTTAGAGATTAAAATTATAAGAATATAGCTTAAAATTCTTTCTACATATTGGATTAATTAATACGAGTCAGCGTGGCACACGTGATGTGTGTGCAAAAATAAAGTTGATAGTATCAATTTTGTTAAAAAAATATCAAGCATCGCGTATAAGTGTTTATTGTCACATTCGGTAAAATGAGTTTTAAATTGTAGAAAAATAAGTTAGCTATGCGTGTGACAAAATTAGTTAGCAAAATATTATCGTCATATGAAACTTAGATTTAATTTTAACTATAATTTTTAATGAATTTGAAATTGTTAAATCAAACACGTGCAAAAATGAAGTTAACAATATGATATTTTTTTAATATCAAGTTTGAGCTTTATAATTTATTTTAACTATATTTTTTTAGTAAAACATAAATTATGAAAACCAAACAAGTCTTTATAGGTAGTTATTTATCATTTAAGATTTGTAAATTGTGTCATTTTTAAAATAAAATCTTGGAAGACCACTTGTCACCATTTTAGATAGGTAGTTGGTAACACCAAAGAGGTGTTACACCAAAAAAGTTTTTGTTTTATATACGAGTCACCGTGCACACGCGGTGCGTGTGCGAAAATGAAATTAATAGTACAAATTTTGTTTTGTTTTGTTTTAAAATCAAACATCACTTATACGTGTTTATTGTCATATTAAGTAAAATGAATCTTAAATAATAGAAAAATAAGTTAGCCATACGTGTCCAAAAATAAGTTAGCAAAATATTATTACCATATCAAACTTGGCCTTTAAATTTATTTTAACTATATTTTCTGATAAATTTTAACTTGTATAAACTAAATATATTTTTATAGATAGTTACGTACCGATTAAGATTTTTATTTTGTGTTACTTTTTAAAAAAATTCTTGGAATGTCACCTGTCACTGTTTTAGGAACCCTCATTTTTGACACGTGTCATCACCAGAATTACTTTCAGTGTAATACCAAAAGGGTGTTACACCATAAATGAAAAAAGATGTTCTCATTATAAGTACAAGCTGCCGTGCACACGCGATGCGTGCGCAATTCTATTATTTTATAACTCCTAATTAATTTTAATTACCTTTAATGTGAATTAAAGATATGTGAATAAAAAATTTTAAATAAAGAAAACTATAGAAACATATATGTGAATTATATAAATTCATAAATTTCATAAAAAAAATACTCTGCCTTGCTTTGCATCTCGCCTCCATCTCTTCCCTCTCTATTCTTGAATAATTGCAACCAATCTCTCTAATTTCTCTCAACAGGAACACACACTCACAAAGTCTACAACTCCGGTTTCCAAGATCTTCGACCAATTTCCAAGATCCTCAAATCACAAAACCCATCTCTCTATATCTCTATAAGACCAAGTACAAAAGAGGACAAAAATCCGAAGACTAGAGATGTCAAAAGGGCCGGGCGACCCGCAGGCTGGCCTGACCCGACCTGTTTTTGGCCCGGGCTGGCACGGCCCGAAAAAACCCAAAATCGGCCCGGGTTGCGGCTCAATTTTTGGCCCTTTTTTGGCCCAGGCTTCAGCCCTGGTTTGGTCCTGTTTGTGGCCCGATTTTGGCCATTTCTAAACCAAAAGTGGGCTGGCCTAATTTTGGCCTAGGCAAAGTTACCTATTTTGGCCAACTTTGGTTCTATCTTGTTATCAAACTAGCAATTGAAATTGAAGTATGAGTTGTATCCGTTGAATGTTTATGGCGAGTACAAGCCAAATGTTATTTACGTACTATGTATTTCAGTTTTTGTTTCTACTTTTTATATTTGATCATCTCAACAGATTTCTAAATTTTAATTGATGTCAAGCAAGTCATATGTAGACAATCGTATCTTCTGTTGTTGCCAAATAATATAAAGCTTTTATATCTTCTGATCTACAAGTTAATATCAAGAAAGGGTTTTACTTAAATTACATTCGAAGCACTCTTTCTTTCTATACTTGTTATTTTTTTATTTTTCGTTTGTGTTTGATATTCTTTACTTTTTTTAGTAAAAGAACTCTCATTCTTCTCAAGCCCTAAACAATGTCGACAAAGGCCAAGGCCTGCAAAAAAATCTATTTGCTTCCTTTTTTTCTCTTATGATGGCACGAGTTAAGATTTGGGGGAAGCGGCGTTGTAATATTCTGACCGATATTTATGAAAGCTTTATTATTGAAAATAGTGGTCTTTGGAAAGATTTCTTTTTGGTGACTTTGTTACTGCGTACACAAGTTTATAATAAAATTTCCTTCACAAAATTAAAATTTTCAACAGTGATAAAGTGAACGAGGTTTTGCGACAAATATTCGTCACTACATTGAGATTTTGGACTAAAAAATTAAGGAACGAATTTCTCATGATTTTTAGTAACAAAGGATAATGTCTAAATATTTTTCGTATATAGATAATACCCTTAACCTTAGCATTTAAGGATATGTTAATACCTAAAAGTTTCCAGTTGCGAGAGGCTAAAATAAATACTCGTTTGTAACTAAAGAGCCATAACTCATGTTTCTTTAAATGACCAAAGAATTTGAATGTAACAAGAAAAGATGTTATTTTATCTTCATCTATCTCGTTATTGTTGTTGTTTGATCTACTCTATTTTTCTTTGACATTTACAGGTTTTACACCATATTACTAAAGAGATTGAATTTTGCACTTAAAATCAGTGTGGTGCAGGTTAGAACAACTAGTTTTTGCACTTAATCCGTGGTTAATGGTCAACCAACATCAATTTGCCTTTTTGAAAGGGGGTTAATTCGTGAGAAAGTGATTGTATACTCAGTGGTCCATATACATAATTTTTGCCCTTTGTTGAAGAAGAAGTCTTTATAACAAGAAGTTGGGAAGAAAGGAAAAAAAAATTGGATTGGGCCCGGGCCCGGCCCTAAATATTGGGCCTAGGGCCAGGGCTTGGACTAGCCCATATATCCCAGATTTAAGGCCCGACGGGGCCCGACCCGTTTTCATTCATGTGGCCCGGCCCCAGCCCGTTTTCATTGGAGGCCCGCTGGGCCAGCCCATTGACATCTCTACCGAAGACTTATACCGATGCCGCCGTGCCGCTGACTCATATAGCGATGCCCACAAAAACTGTAAGCCGCACCAATAAATTCACTCAAATCAGGCTCTAATTTCGTGCTCTCACAGAATCTAAAATCGTCCATATGAACATACTAATCGGATTTACCAATTTTTCGTCGCTACGGTGTCGCTGCCTCCCCACAGCGACGACCACTACGGCTTCCAAACCACCAATTGCCGACCCACCACTAATCGCACAACCACATCCGCCATTGCACACCCTCGATCACCACCTCCGTCAATCGCACACCCACGGCCTACTGCGACCACCAACTGTCACCAACTTCATGAGCACCCCCGTTGGCTTTTGAGTTGCAATATGCCCGCCCACCGCCATGCCCACTTTGCAATCTAGCCGCCACCCTCTGTCTCCCAAGTGAAGGTGGTGGATTGGAGAAAATGCAGTGAAGAGAAGAAAAATAATGCAATGAAGAGAAGAAAGAGAAGAAAAGTAATGAAGTGAACAAATACAGAAGAGAAGAGTTAGTTACGTGAGTGCAGATATGGGTGTCTCCCTATGTAACTGTTAGTTTGTGTCGATAATGGTATTTTACTTTTTTATCCTCGTAATGAACACATGTCAGTACCAGAATCACTTTCAGTGTAACACTAAAAGGGTAATACACCAAAAGTATTGTTCTCATTATAGATAGTATAGATATAGAATATAGATGCTTTATTATATTTTCCTATTTAATTAATTAAAATTATATAGGCAATTTTTGTCATAAGTACCAATTACAATATATTACATATGTTTTTTTTTTACCAAAATGATTGTAATAAGCTATATGTTATATACATAACATCTTGCATTGATTATTCTAGATATATACAATCGTAAATTATTACACAAAATTTATTTTGTTAAATCTTACATGTTATTTATGATTTTTGGATCTTTTAATTCGCATTAATTCATACAACAATTATTGCTCAAAGATTAACCAATTTGCACTCAAAATTAAGGTCTAATTCCTATAATTAATTCATTATTTATTAATGATTTTTATTTATCATATAAAATATATTAACTGAAAAATTTGAGTTCTTTTGTTGGTCGTTAGGGCCTATAAAAGAAAAACCGTTGGACTACATTAGTTTATCACTTATTTTGTAGCATCACATAGCTACATTACATTTATCATTTCTTTTTCTAAATCTCATACGTGATTTCTTTTTTAAGATTTTTATATAAGAGAGTATAGGCAAATTGTACGTCGTTAGGTTATTCTAAAAAAACTGACACTACTCGTTAATCAAAGTTATACATTATGCAAGTATTTTTTCTTTACAAAGGCTACTATAACTCATAAAACAAATTAATGCAATTCATTTTTAACATCACTTTTTTTCTCATCTAAATCTCCTATGTTATTTGTTTTTTCAAAATATGTATTATGTTCTTCATATTAGATAGTGATTTTAAGGACATATACGTCAAAATCAAGTCCTAGTAATGTAGTATATCAGTTCGGGAGAACTTTAGATTATGTGAAATTAATTTTCAAATTACATAAGACTTATAAATATAGTCCTCATTACTTCTGTAAAATTAAGTTAATATAAAGTAAGTGAAACCAATAAAACAACCCTAGAGGGGGTGAATAGGGTTTTTGAAAAATAATGGGGAGTTTAAACTAAGCACAATCATAAATCTCAAACAAACTAAGTAATACTTCAATGAAAATGCTAACTAAACAATATCAAACAATTAAAGAGCAATAAGTAAAGAGATTGAGTTAGAGATACTTGACAAGGAGATTTAAATGGTTCGGCTTGAACTACCCTCAAGCCTACATCCACCTCTTCAAGGAAGTCCCTTGCAAGAGCACTAGAATTTACTAGCAACAATCTTCTTCCGGGTCAAGATCAAAACCCTTACAACACTTGGTGATATCCACACACCAAGCACAAGCCTTGAATCCACAAAGCTCACCCAAGACTTGACAAACTCAAGCCTAGATCACAATCCTTTTACAAAGATCAATTGTGTACAAAGAAATCCTCTTGAAAGGAAATGAGTACAAATGAAGCTCTAGTACAATAGAGAGTTGAGATAATTGATGACTTGAAGTATGCTCACTCTCAATCAAAGAAATGCTCACAAAGATGCTCTCTTTAATGATGTGAAATCATGAAGATGAAGAGAAAAAAGTTTAATCTATGAGCCTTGATGTTTCTCTAATGAATGGAGGCTTAGAATGTGGTTTCCATGGTGTATGATGAAGCCCCAAATCATTTATATAGGGAGCAAATGAAATATAGCCGTTATAGGCATAATATGGCCAAAACTGTCATTGCAGTCGACTGTATTCCCAATGCAGTCGACTGGGTTCCCTCTAAAATAGCCGTTGGAGTCTTTTCCTCGAAAATAGCCGTTGGAGCTGAATTTTGACCAATGCAGTCGACTGCATTCCAATGCAGTCAATTGGATTCAAATATAGTCGACTGTATTACCCTACTGCCTATCGGCTGCCTCACGGAACTCCCTTTCTTATTTTGGGCATAACTTTCTCTAGAAAAATCGGATTGAGGTGCCGTTTTTTGCGTTGGAAAGATAATGAAAAGTTTTATCAAGATATGAAAATATTAGAAGCAAAACATTTTTGAGAAAATCTGAGTAAGCTCCAAAGTTCACTCATTTTTAAGAACCGCACTTGTGTGAATGGTTATGAACTCACATGCAATGCACAAGGTGTCCTAAGATATTTTTAGGTCATAGTCATCAATCCAAGCATCAAACCAAGACTAGTTACATAATAATAAAGATCAATCATAATCGATAGTAACTTAGCCTTTGCATTCTTTCTTACTCTTTGACATTGGACTTGATGAAGGTTCCATAGCATGTCCACTATAACTTTTAATCTCCTTTGGCTTTAATCCATCTATCCAACTTCTCAAATGTGTCTTCATGAGTGTGCATGTATAGGCCTACTAAGAATACACTCAAAGCACACATTAAAACATAATCAATGTGTAGTTATCATCAAAACAAGATGTAAGCCAAGGTTATCCAACCGCAGGGCTAACAATCTCCCCTTTTTTTATGATGACAAACATTGATTCTATATAAGGTATGATGTATCATATGATAGACGATTAAGCACAACAATCTCACATAGAACATTCAATCATTTCTGGTATACTCAAGACATGTTCAGTTATCTCGTATAGCGATTAAGCTCATAGCTAGTTTCCCCTAGCTAAAACAAGATATGCTCTTCTTCTAATGTTCTCACACAATCACATAGCATATAGAATCAAGATTATTTATCCCCATTTGTCATCAACAAAAAGACAAGGGTATGCGTGTGCAAAAAAGATAATAATAAGCAAGATAATGGCGTGAGGTGCATATAACTCATGACATCAAGAGTTCCTTCATGATCCAAAGAAAGATATATAATGGAGCTTAATAATCTCTTATACTTCATGCATATTTCAAAAGTAACAAGATAGTATATGATTCAAGCATGCAAGCTCCCCCTATCAAGTTATCTTATGCATATTCCATCCTAATGTATGCTCCCCCTCAATCAATGCATGCCAACAATATCCAACAAACACAACTGAATGTCTAACCGAGTCATATTCCCTTTTTGGCATTACCAAAAGGGGTGTGTGTATGAATGGCATTGTGAAGCATTAGGATGACATAATTTCAACATGGAATTTTCACAAAGCGAATGATGGTCATCAACAATCAATATTTCTAATATAAGTGCAAGAGGACCATTCATCGGCAAGGTTCACATTAATTCTCAACAAGAAAGCTATTTATATCATGATAAATAAGTATGACCATTTATGCATGCTTTATGACATATAAGTTTAGTCTATAGCTAGAGTTGTCAAACGGGCCGGGCGGCCCGCGGGCTGGCCCGACCCGGCTCGGTTTTGGCCCGGGCTGGCCCGGCCCCATGGATGAACAGTAGAGGCCCGCACACATAGGGCCTGGGGCCTGGGCCTGGACCAGGCCTAAAGAATCTGGAAAAACGGCCCGGCCCGGCACGACCCGGTTTTGGCCCGGGCTTGGCCCGGTCTGCGGCCCGGATTTTGGCCCGGTTTTGGCCCCACATTTTTTGAATCTTTTGCTTTTCCCCCCCTTTCTTCTCCCCCTTTTCCAAACTTCCACTTTTACCCCCCCCAACAGCTATATAACGGCTAGTTTGGGGGGTATTTTAGTCTAACCTATATTTTTCAACTCCTTTACACTCTTACCCTCCCCAACAACTATAAACGGGTAGGGGTATTTTGGTCTTTTGTAAAGTTTCTAAAATCTATAAATTCACACCATTTCTCTCTAATTTTTCACACCAATCTTCTTACTCTCTTCTTATTCTCACAACAAGCTTTGCTACTATTTTCCTCTCCAATTACTACTCTTGCTAATTACTACTAGTATTTACTAATTAGTACTCTTGTTTATTAATTACTAGTCTTGCTAAATTCTTTTTAATTACTAACTCTCTAATATTTGTTACTCGTTCATTCTTTTAATTACTACTAGTATTTACTAATTAGTACTCTTGTTTATTAATTACTAGTCTTGCTAAATTCTTTTTAATTACTAACTCTCTAATATTTGTTACTCGTTCATTCTTTTAATTGTTATTTCTTATTACTACTCTTATACTTGTGTATTTAGTTACTCTTACAAATTTTAGCGTGAAATATGGCTGGAATATTGAAGAAAATGAGGCGTGTAACGTCATCACGAAAGAAATCATCATCATCGCAAGCACCACCACCAGCAGAAGCGCCAGCGCCACGGCCATCACAAACACCAATCCAAGCACCAACACAACCATTCGTTCGTGGACGAATGAGTACAGGCTCTATGATAGATACCCAAGCCAATTGGGAGTTCAATCAAAACATTCCAGATTTTGAATACACGCCTGATGAAGACCCCCCGCATTATAGTCAAGGACGCAGCTCGGTTGGCGAAGCTACTACTCAGTGGCATAATCTCAACCCTATGCCTGGTCATGATGAAGAAGGGCCGAGCAATGCCTCTGATAACGTGCCAGAAGTCCAAAGGGGGAAAAAGAAGAAAGCCGAGTGTTGGAATCATTTCGACGTAATTACGGTGGACGACATCCGAAAAGCTCAATGTAAGTACTGTCTTAAATTATTTTCGACTGGTAGTGGTAATGGACATCTTAACAGGCATTACCCTCAGTGTGCACCTCGACAAGGCCACGTCGAACCTACCCAAATGCAATTATCTTTTGACGGTAAGTTATTTGTTTATAATCAGCGAGAGCAAAGAGACGGTCTCGCTGAATTTGTTATTCATGATGAACAACCTTTTTCTTTTGCCGATAATCCTAAGTACTCTAGATATATGAACACATACGTCCAACCTTTGTACAAAAAGGTTACTAGAAACACAACTAGATCTGATGCTCTCCGACAGTACAAGGCTGCTAAAGCACGCCTTATCGATTATTTCGATAAATTTGACGGTAAAGTTAGTCTTACTTCTGATATTTGGCAATCTCCTTATACTTTTGTTAGTTATTCTTGTGTGACCGCTCATTGGATTGATGCAGATTGGGTTATGCACAAGAGAATCATCGCTTTCGAGCACTTCCCTTATCCGCACGATGGAATGAACATTGCTACTCTTATATTAAAAGCATGCAACACATTTAAAATTAAGGATAAGATTATGAGTGTTAGTTTTGATAATGCTTCTAATAATAAAGCTGCTGTTGCAGCTTTGAAGGAGACGCTTCAACCTGTACTTCATGGTGAACTATTTCATGTTCACTGTGTTTGTCACATTATTAATTTAATTGTTCAAGATGGTTTAGCTGCTGCAGGAGATATTCTGCTCAAAATGAGGGGTATGACAGCGTATGTTAATGGCTCCAGTTTGAGAACACAACAATTTAAAACGTTGTGTTCTCAATATAATATGCCTCGCAGGAGAGCAGTTACAGATGTGGTCCACAGGTGGAACTCTACATACCACATGCTCTTACACATTCTGGCATACCAAGAAGTCTATACGCATTTTCTACTAACCCAGTTCCCAGACGGCTTGCCAACTCAGGAGGAATGGCAGATGGCCAAATACCTAGCTGAATTTTTGGAGGTGTTCTACACGTCTACCAATTTATTGTCTGGTACGTACTATCCTACCTCTCCTCTCGCTGTAATAGAAATTCTGAAGATGGCTACAATGTTAACAAAATGGAGATATATAGGACCCTTTAGGGAAATAGTAGAAGTGATGGATCAAAAATTTAATAAATATTGGAGTAAACTGCCTGCTATTTTTACTGTGGCTACTTTTTTAGATCCTAGGTTAAAGTTGCATGGCATGAACGCCTCGATACAAGAGATATCAAAATTAATGCGCTACACAGCAGAGGACACAACCTTGCTCACAGCAAAAGTGAGCAAGAGGTTTGAGGACTTGTTCAACCTCTATCGTAATTCTGCTGACGTGCGCGGGCGAGCTACATCATCATCCACTGCTGAGAGGTATTATGCGCCATACCTTCAAGGCTTTGAACATCTAGTAGCAAGACAACTACCAGGTGAAGGTACTTCTAATTCGGGAGGTTCGTATAATTTTTCCTCTTTTAATGAGATTGGTGTATATGCAAATACTGATCATTATTCTGATTTATCAAGGCAAGAACAGGTTAATTTTAATTTGTTAAATTTTTGGAAACAAAATCAAAACATGTATAAAACTTTATCCCAAATTGCACGGGATGTACTGCCAGTGCAAGCCTCCACGGTTGCTTCAGAGTCGGCATTTTCAGCAAGCGGGAGGGTTTTGGATGACAGGAGGAGTCGTCTTAACCCCGAGTCGCTCGAGCTATGTGTATGTTGGAAGGATTATCTTGATGCGAATTACCGCGAGCAAGATAAACCGATTGATGATAGGAAGAGCAGTGACTCGGATATTGAAATACTTCCAGATGATTAGGTAATTTGTTTTTATTTTCCTCTTTTGATCCTTTTGGTTGACGTTGCAGATTTCTTGATCTTTGATTGCTGATATTTTGGATAGACATGCATTATTATTTTGATTGTTAGAGTTTTAAGAATAAATTTTTTCACAAAATATACTTTTTTTCCATATATATAAAATAATTTTTTACAAGCAAGATATATATTTTTTCGTATATATAAAAAAATAGGTAACTTCGCCTGTTTGTTTACAAGCAGCCGGTCCCAAGCCCGGATAAAAGGAGGAGGGCCTATGAACACATTTATTATTTTTCTATATAAATTGTTATGTGTTAAGATTTTATTAATAAAGCTCACCAAGAAGAGTATGAAAATGTTTAACATATAATAAAAAATATAACTGCTAACAAATATTATTATTATATACATACATACATATGTATATTACTTATAATGAAATAAAAGGATAAAGATTAGGTTCGTTAAATTGTGAATATTGCCTAGAGGCTAGAGATGGAATTTAAAATTGAATAACAAGAAAAGAAAAAAAAATTTGGGCCCGGGCCCGGCCCAAGCCCGGCCCTAGATATTGGGCCTAGGGCCAGGGCCTGGACTGGGCCTAGGTTTCCCTTCGGCAGGCCCGGCCCGGCCCGGTTGGCAGCCCCACTGGCCCGGCCCCATAGCAGGCCCGATGGGCTTGGGCTGGGCCGGCCCAAGCCCGGCCCTTTGACATCTCTATCTATAGCACAATGTTGAATAGAGCCAAGTTTTACCCTCTTGATGAATTACCAAGGAATTGAGCTCATGAGTGATCATTCTTGAAGTTCATTTTCTTGACAAGTTTGAGGCTCTACTCATTTAAAGTAGCATGTCCAATCTCGGAATGCTTACTCCCCCTTAAGATTTAGCTTGTTGCTCCTCCTTCTCAAAATTTTCTTAGAGCCTTCTCCTTGTTGCTACTTGCCTTTGCTTTGAACAACCTACAATCACAATATAGGTCTAACTTTTGGTACCCATATTTTCTTGGGTCCATAAGTGTTAGTCTTAGCAACATTAAGAAACTCTTTAACAATCCACATTTTCTTTACACCTCTAACATATACAATTCTATAAGGACAATAATTAGTCATATGCCCTTTCTTGTTGCACCAACCGCAATGTGTAAATGGTGTGCAATAGTTCTTTGGTTGTCTTGGAGGAACATTTAACCTAAGTTGTTGTTTAAAAACTTTAGGAGGCAAGGTGAGGGGATCTAATCCAACACCGCCTTTGTTTAGGCTAACTCTTTGGTGTCCAAGCATGACACTCAAGTTCTTTTTATCATCCACAAATTTTTTAAGGCATCTTTTTCAAATCACAAATCTCAAGCTTTAAAATTTCATTTTGTTTTTCTAAAATCGAAGTATTACAAGAGATTTGTTTTGTGCTAGGAATGCTCACAATCAATTCAACCAAATCATTATTCACATGCTCTACATATAAATGGCTAGATATGCATTCATTCTTGGCATGCAACTCATTATTTTTACTTTTTAAGTCATCTAGCTCTTTTGAAATCGCATGCACTTGTTTTTTCAAAGCACAATTTTTCTTAGCTAATTTCATGGATTCTTCATATAAAAGAGCGTAAGCATCATAAATATCATCATTGGAGCAATTGCTATCACTATCACTATATGAAGAATTTACCTCATCTTCTTTTTGAGCCATGAAGCATATATTTGAATCTCTATTATCGAAATCACCACATTCATCTCCACTTGAGTCATTATCGCTCCAAATAATGTCTTTAATTGATGTCTTTACGGAGTCCTTCTTTCTTGCTTTGTTCTTCTTCTTATTCTCCCTTGAGGTACTCTCCATACTTGACTCGTTCTTGCTCTTGTGCGAGTTTCCATCTTTCTTCATTTTGAGATACTCATTAAATTCCTTTGCAAATATATCAATCTCTTTGTTATTCAAGTCTCTCCTCCGCAGATGAAGATTGATCCGTTGTTGATGAAGCTTGAAGAGCAATGCACTTCTTCTTCATCTTTGAAACTTTTTGCCCTGATGATTCGAGTTGCATTTCATAGGTCATCAAGGAGCAAATTAATTCATCCAACAGAAAGGTATTGAGATCCTTTGATTCTTGAAGTGCAGTGATTTTTGTATCCCATTCTCTAGGTAATGACCTAATTACCTTTCTCACAAGATCACCGTTAGAAAAATCTTTTCCTAATTGTTTCAAAGTATTAACAATTTTAGTGAAACGAAAATTCATTTCCATAATAGATTCATCGGAAAACATTTGAAATAATTCATATTCTCTATGCCATAAATTCATCTTTGAATCTCTTAGAAGAGAAGTCCCTTCATGAGTGACTTGAAGTGTATCCCACATACCCTTAGCCGAATCACACGTAATAACTAGATTGAGTTCATTTGCGTTTAAAGCACAAACAAGACAACTCTTAGCTCTAGAATTCATGCAAAGCATATTTCTATCATAGTCATTAAATTTGGATTTCTCCTTTGGCACAAGCTTATTCCTAATCCTCTTGGTTGGAACATAAGGGCCATCTTCAACAATTCCCCACATTTCATAATCTAAAGATTCTAAAAATACTCGCATCTTAATTTTTCATATACTATATGAAAACCCATCAAAAAGTGGAGGTCTAGTAATAGAACTCCCCTCAAGACTAGAAAACCCCATGATCTTTTAACTCTCGAGGTGTTAACCAAAAAATCAAGAGTCGAGGCTCTGATACCACTTGAAACCAATAAAACAACCCTAGAGGGGGTGAATAGGATTTTTGAAAAATAATGGGGAGTTTAAACTAAGCACAATCATAAATCTCAAACAAACCAAGTAATACTTCAATGAAAATGCTAACTAAACAATATCAAACAATTAAAGAGCAATAAGTAAAGAGATTGAGTTAGAGATACTTGACAAGAGATTTAAATGGTTCGGCTTGAACTACCCTCAAGCCTATATCCACCTCTTCAAGGAAGTCCCTTGCAAGAGCACTAGAATCCACTAGCAACAATCTTCTTCTGGGTCAAGATCAAAACCCTTACAACACTTGGTGATATCCACACACCAAGCACAAGCCTTGAATCCACAAAGCTCACCCAAGACTTGACAAACCCAAGCATTGAACGCAATCCTTTTACAAAGATCAATTGTGTACAAAGAGAAATGAGTACAAATGAAGCTCTAGTACAATAGAGAGTTGAGATAATTGATGACTTGAAGTATGCTCACTCTCAATCAAAGAAATGCTCACAAAGATGCTCTCTTTAATGATGTGAAATCATGAAGATGAAGAGAGAAAAGTTTAATCTATGAGCCTTGATGTTTCTCTAATAAATGGAGGCTTAGAATGTGGTTTCCATGGTGTATAATGAAGCCCCAAATCATTTATATAGGGAGCAAATAAAATATAGCCGTTATAGGCATAATATGGCCAAAACTGCCATTGCAGTCGACTGTATTCCCAATGCAGTCGACTGGGTTCCTTCTAAAATAGCCGTTGGAGTCTTGTCCTTGAAAATAGCCGTTGGAGCTGAATTTTGACCAATGCAGTCGATTGGATTCAAATATAGTCGACTGTATTATCCTACTGTCTATCGGCTGTCTCACGGAACCCCTTTTTTTTATTTTGGGCATAACTTTCTCTAGAAAAATTGGATTGAGGTGCCGTTTTTTGCGTTGGAAAGCTAATGAAAAGTTTTATCAAGATATGAAAATATTAGAAGCAAAACATTTTTGAGAAAATCTGAGTAAACTCCAAAGTTCACTCATTTTTAAGAACCGCACTTGTGTGAATGATTATGAACTTACATGCAATGCACAAGGTGTCCTAAGGTCTTTTTGGTCATAGTCATCAATCCAAGCATTAAACCAAGACTAGTTACATAATAATAAAGATCAATCATAATCGATAGTAACTTAGCCTTTGCATTCTTTCTTGCTCTTTGACATTGGACTTGATGAAGCTTCCATAGCATGTCCACTATAGCTTTTAATCTCCTTTGGCTTTAATCCATCTATCCAACTTCTCAAATGTGTCTTCATGAGTGTGCATGTATAGGCCTACTAAGAATACACTCAAAGCATACATTAAAACATAATCAATGTGTAGTTATCATCAAAACAAGATGTAAGCCAAGGTTATCCAACCGTAGGGCTAAGTGGCTAACAGTAAGGATTCTATTCAATATAATATTTGGAGACGTTTAAAGACATTAATATGTTAAGTATATTGTTTTTAGTTGTTTATAAGTATTGGATTTATTAATATGCTTTACTTTTATTACTTATATTATCAATTGAAATTATAAAGTCATCTATTTTGTCGCGCGATCCTATTAAAAAAAATTGTTATCAAAAGGATTGTAAAATCTGAAGATCATATAGATTACTATTTGTATTGTTTATGGCATATATATATATAGGGAGCCGATCCACACCCACCGATGGAGAAACCATAAATCTGGCCGTCCACGTGTACTCGTGGATGGCCCAGATCTGTTTTTTTTTTTTGAAAAAGTTGCAACCGCCACTCTTTAAAACGGTTGCAAACATGCCCATGGAAGCAGAAAAAACCCCAACCGCCAGTCTTTCTAGCGATGGGGGGCCCACTAATATCCTCCTAACCGCTACAAAGTGTAGCAATTGGGGGCACATCCAACCGCTACACTTAGTAGCAGTTGGTATCATTGCCAAAAAAAAATTCAGCCTTCTTTCGTGTAGCCACCGACACAAAGACAAAGTGGCCCCACCACTCCCCCAACCACTACTAAGTGTAGCGGTTGGAATCAATGCCAAAAAAATTTTCCAGCCTTGTCATGTCATATCCATTAAAAAAACCCTAGAAATTTATGCCCCACCTACCCTAAATAAACCTCCAGCTACCCTACAACTACCCCACAAATGCAATTAAAAACCCTAATAAAAACCTCAGCTTCCCCAACTTACCCCGAGCTGCTGCAATTAATGCTCCAACCGCTACAAAGAGTAGCGGTTGGGGGGTTTCCCTTTTACTTCACGAGTCTATCTCTCTCTCTCTCTTAACACACATTCAGTCTTTTTCTTTCTGGCTATATCTCTCTCTTTCTTTTTCTTCCCCACTTACTCACTATCAAACCCTAACCATTTCTTCATCCTCTATAAACCCTAAACTCCCATTTTTTCATCAAACAAACACTCAATTTTTTTTCCAACATCACAAACTTTTAGTGTTTACTTGCACTATCTTGAAATTAGCTTATCCAACTACGGTGATATTATCAAAAAAGCTAATATTGGAGCAATTATCTTGAAGGAGGAGGCAATTGAAAGCAACAATACTACATTGTAAGTTTTGCCTTTTCATTTCATTTAATTCCATTTTATTTCTGTTTCTTTACAAAAATTTCATTTAATTCTATGACTTGTTGAGAATGATATAATTTTTTTTATAGATTTTCATATAAATATGGATGCAACTGGAGGAAATAATTTTTGTGAAAATTATGATCCACCTTACAAAGGTCAAGTTTTTCAAACATTGGACGAAGTTGAAGCATACTTTAGAGCATATTCGAAAATGATAGGTTTCGGTGTTAGAATTAAGACAACTAGAAAACGTGCGAATACAAACCAAATTTGTTCCCGACTATTTGAGTGTCATAGAGGAGCACCGCATGTACCCCCGGTTGTTCGGATCAGTGAGGAAGGGCCAACAAGACAAAGAAAAATGGACACATTTTCGGGTACCGGCTGCAAGGTCCATGTGTATGCAGTACACCGGAAAAATAAAAACCATTGGGTAGTGACGGGAGTGGAGTTGAGCCATAATCATCAATTGATGACCCCTAGTAAGATTGGTCAAATTCATCAGCACCGACAAATAAGCGCGGCAGACAGACAATTGATATTTACAATGGTCGAGGCTAAAATTCCACCTTCTAGAATGATGGGGGTCTTCTCAAGCCAGGCTGGGGGGGTTGATAAGTTGAGCTTCAACAAAGTAGACCTTCGAAATGAACTTCGTGCTCAGAGGAGAGAGTCTTTCAGTAACAATGATTCTCAAGCTACACTTGATATCTTCAAGCGCCTTCAGAGTGAGAATTCTGGCTTTTTCTATAGTCTCCAACTGGATGATGAGAACCACATTAGTACTATATTTTGGGCGGATGCTCGTTCTAGAGCTGCTTACCAAAATTTTGGCAATGTTGGGACGTTTGACACCACATACCGCACAAATAAGTACTCTATGCCTTTTGCTCCGTTCACAGGGGTGAACCACCACTATCAGTCAATCTTGTTTGGCTTTTCCCTGCTTAGGGATGAGGCAGATGAGTCATTTACCTGGTTATTTGAAGCGTGGCTCGAAGCAATGAATCATATTCCTCCAAAGACCATCATCACCAACCAAGATTTGGCAATGAAAAATACAATCGCTAAGGTCCTTCCAGATACTCACCATGGCCTGTGCACATGGCACATAAGCAACAAATATCCCGAACGGCTTCACAATGTATATGCAAACCATCCGACATTCAGGAGTGACTTTAATACATGTATGAAAAAATCGTTGATGGTCGACGTGTTCGAGGAGAGGTGGGCCAAGTTAATGGATGACTACTCTTTACACAGTCATGAATGGTTGAAAGCGTTGTATGAGATCAAGACACAGTGGGTCAGTGCCTACACCAAAAAAAAATTTGCAGCCGGAATAACTACGACCTCAAAAAGCGAAATTATGAATGCATTCTTTGATGGGTTCGTAGGCCATTCTTCAAGTATAAAAGAGTTTGTACTAGAGATGCATAAAGCCCTTGACAAGAAATTTTCCTTGAGAGAGAAGCCGACGCGGCTACAGTTTAGAGAAAAAGAGCCATAGTAGTTTTTTCACCTTTGGAGACTCATGCGGCTCAAGTCTATACCAAGGAAAATGTTTAGACAGTTTCAAGAGTTACTACTAAAGCCGAATCAATATAGCATGACAAAGTTGCATGAGCTATGCACCAGAGATCTCAAGGTTTATGCTTTGGCAAATGTGACAAATTTTGCCAATATGTGCTCTTCGTCGGCTCCGAAGAACAGAAGACATTTTACCGTAGCAGTTTGTATGGACACCGGGTTTGTTAATTGCAACTGTCAACTGTTTGAGCATAAAGGTATACTTTGTCGACACGCGTTTAGGTTTTTTAGCACCAAGAATGCTCGTGAAATTCCGAAAGAGTATATCTTAGATCGGTGGACGAAGCAAGCCAATAGAGTACACGGTCATATTCCTTACGTGCCCAATGTTTCAGTTGATTTCGAGCAATCTGAGACACTGCGATATAATCACCTTTGTAACATCATGCACGGTTTATCATTGGATGCAGCGTCAACATTTGATGGGTACAAGTATCAAGTTGAAGCAGCCGCACGGGATAAGGCTAACCTTGCACAGTTTAGGATGGCATTACCAGAAAGACGGGACACTCCGACTACTCGGACAACTCCAGCCGGTAGATTCAATCGAGCTTCATAGCCAGTCATTGACAGAACTAGCCTGCAAGGTGAGGAGGACGATATTTTTGATCCAATTATTTCTCAAACAAAAGGGCGAAAACGAGCAATACGTATGAAGAGTCCGATTGAAGAAACAACGGGTCAAAAAAATTGCGAAAGTGTGCGTTGTGTAATAAGATGACAGATCATGACAAGAGAAACCATTATAAAGTGCTAGGTATCGAACATGGCAGTATGGTCGAGGATGACGATGATAAGGAAGGGTGTTAGGGTTAACGTTTAAATTGAACTTTTATTATTATTTTTTACTGGAGCAATTTGTGATTTAGTTTGTGGAATCTTGATATTTTGAAAGGGGCTAATTTATTTTCACTTTTTCTTTTGTTTTCCTATGACGCGCCTTTTCGCGCACAGTTTAGTGCCTAATTCATATATTCGGAAAATTTTGTAATTTGTTTTCACTTTTTTTTCCTCATTGCACCTTAGGCACGCTAGTTAGCCAATTTCTATGAATTTTGGCGAAAATCGAGACAAATTATTTTTTTGATTTTCCTATGACGCGTCTATTCGCGCAATTGTTAGGATCAAGCGCTTACCACTGCACCAAAAGCAATTGCTTTTGGTGCAGTGGTAAGCGCTTGATCCTAACAATTGGTATCAGAGCAGGTCACAGGTTCGAGTCCCCCGGGGTGTATCTGGGGAAGGGATTGTTGGCAGATCGGAGGTTAGCCGCGTCCATCTACTCCCTTGTTTACTTGACCGTGTGCGCTGGCTGCTGTGCCAGGACTATAAAGAAATAAAGTTGCGCCCTTACTAACAGCAATTGCTTTTGGTGCAGTGGTAAGCGCTTGATCCTAACAATTACTTTTGCGCCTAATTCATAAGTTTCGAAAAAATTTGTAATTTGTTTTCACCTTGTTTTTGCTCATTGCACCTTAGGCACGTTACTTAGCTCATTTCTATGAATTTCGGCGAAAATCGAGATAAATTATGAATTTTAGTTTTCCTATGACGTGCCTATTCGTGCATACTTTAGCGCCTAATTCATAACTTCCGAAAAATTTTGTAATTTTTTCACTTTTTTTTGCTCATTGCATCTTATGCACGTTACTTAACCCATTTCTATGAATTTCGACGAAAATCGAGACAAAATATTTTTTTGGTTTTCCTATGACGCGCCTATTCGCGCACACTTTAGCTCCTAATTCATAGCTTCCAAAAAATTTTGTAATTTTTTTCACTTTTTTTTCCTCATTGCACCTTAGGCACGTTACTTAGCCCATTTTTATGAATTTCGGTGAAAATCGAGACAAATTATGAATTTCGATTTTCCTATGACGCGCCTATTCGCGCACACTTTAGCGCCTAATTCAGAGCTTCCAAAACATTTTGTAATTTTTTTTTCACTTTTTTTTACTCATTGCACCTTAGGCACGTTACTTAGCCCATTTCTATGAATCTTGACGAAAATCGAAACAAATTATTTTTTTGATTTTCCTATGACGCGTCTATTCGCGCACACTTTAGCGTCTAATTCATAACTTTTGAAAAATTTTGTAGTTTTTTTTTCACTTTTTTTTGCTCATTGCACCTTAGGCATGTTACTTAGCCCATTTCTATGAATTTTGGTGAAAATCGAGATAAATTATGAATTTCGATTTTCCTATGACGCGCCTATTCGCGGACACTTTAGCACCTAATTCATAGTGTCCGAAAAATTTTGTAATTTTTTTTCACTCTTTTTTGTTGCCCATTGCACTGTAAGCACATTACTTAGCCCAGTTCTATGAATTTCGGTGAAAATCGAGATAAATTATTTTTTTTTTGTTTTTCTATGACGCGCCTATTCACGCACAAGCCTAATTCATAGCTTCCGAAAAATTTTGTAATTTTTTTTTTCACTTTTTTTGCTCATTGCACCTTAGGCACATTACTTAGCCCATTGTCGAAAATCAAACAATAGTAATAATAAGGCTAATTCAATTTCAAACCTTAATATCCAAAATCCAACAATAGTAATAATAATCCAAACGAACGTCTAGTACATCTCAGGATAATGGTAAGGAAGGCGTCTAGCTTTACCTTTTTTCAGCTCCAAGGCTATCCTATATCTAAACGTCAAGGCATCCTTTCGAGACCACGACGTAGATTCGAGCACATCCGAGTGAGCTATGTAGTCCATGTACTTGAGGACGTAAATCCCACAATCATGACTGTTATATTGCTTTGGTCAGTTCTGTAACATCTCGACCGTCCAAGGCTTTATCATCATTTTGCTCGTGATGGCTTTCCCCTTAAAATATCGGCACGCTAGCGGAATGATAGTAGTCTGCATCCAACAATAAAAAAGGTTATCAAGCCTATGTAACAAGAAGAATAGACTATCAGCGAAGGTCAAGAAATATAAACTAACCACCGCATTGATGTACGTGGAGTAGAGGTGCGCCAGCTGCTGACCAGGTCCGTCCTCCCTTAGGCTATCGTATATGTGGACCACTTTATTCTCTGGAATAAGAACTAATAGGAAGAAGTGGTTTGCATGAAGACCAGGTAGCATGATTAGGTTCGCCTCAAACGCGTGACATTGATTGTTTGTGTTCAAATAGGAAAGCACGTTTGCAGATGGTCGCCACTCACTAGACCTGGGAAAATGTTGTCCGGACCCGTTACCCGGATCGTACCCGGTCCAAAATGCCGGGTACGGGTAGCTATTTTCATTACCCGCAGAAATCGTACCCGTACCCGAACCGACCCGTAAATTTCGGGTAAATCCGGGTCGGGTACGGATTACCCGGGCTACCCGTTTTTTTCCTCTATAAAAGGTGCTAGGGCTTTCTGTTCTACACTTGGTCGTTCTTTTCTCTCATTCTTTCCAGCCCATCTGCGATTCTGCGCCGCTACCTCTCCTCTCTCCCTCCCCCTCTCTCTCTCGATCGACATCACTCTACGGTCTCTACCTCGCGACGCCGCTCTCCCGCGCCTGTCAGATCCATCGACGGCAGCTACTCCACAGCAACTTGACGGCCAGCTACTCGACGTCCTCTCTCTCGACGTCACTCTACCTCGCGACGCCGCTCTCCCGTGCCTGTCAAATCCATCGACGGCAGCTACTCCACAGCAACTCGACGTCCTTCTCACGCTCCGCCGACACAGCTCCTTCGATCAGATCCGCCACCGCTCCGTGGCCACCATCTCCGTCTCAGCCGCTAGATTTACTTGTATTATTTGTTTTTAAGTCTTTTGTGTGTATTTAAGTACTTTGTTGGTAGTGTTTTTTTCTCAGATCTGCCTTTGTAGGTGATTTTTGGGCATTTGTGTTCAGTTATTATTGTATGTTTGTGTTTGGAGATGATAGGGGTTATTATTCCCCCCAGATCTGCTTGATTTATATCTCTAAATGATTTTCGGGCATTTGTGTAATTGTATGTGTGTTTGAAGCTTGGAGTTGAGATGATAGAGTTCTTTGAGAATTGAATCTGAGATGATTAATGTAAACAGAAAGTAGTTGTTCAGATGATTAATGTAATCAGAAAACAGGCTTAAAAAATAGTCCATTAAATGTTTATTTAAAAAAATAATTATTTAATTAATATTTACCCGCGGGTAATACCCTACCCGCAAGGGTAGGGTACGGATCCCCAAAAACCCTACCCGAAAAAAGTCGGGTAAAATTTATCCGATCCGTTTTTACCCAGACCCGAACGGTTTTTACCCGTACCCGGGCGGGTAGACCCGTTTGCCAGGTCTACCACTCACCCTTGCATGTCCCTCACCTACTCCTCCATTCTGTGAAATATTTCATGTTGTTCACCATGATGATAAGGGGGATACATGTTGAGCTTCAAAGTTTGGCAAGGGTTATAATTTAGCTCTCTAACCCGGAGCAGTTCTATATAAGAGTCCATGACCCAGTTCAAAATATATGTTTCATGCGCCAACGTTCTTAAATCAAAGTGACTTAGGAATCCCAAAACAGGAAAGTCTGTTGTAGCGATAGGCTCAGGCCCGAAGTAGTGCCCATCGATCCAATCTCGTTTGGCCGGACTCAATGGTTTCGTCGGATGCTCTTTATCCGACCGGATGCTCTGGCGCCCCTGGGGAGTTACTTGGGTCACCTGACTCTGAGGCTGAGAGCTGTACGCGTCAGGAGGCAAGTGACTAGATGGCTATCCTTGGTAACCCCGGTACACATTACTGAAGTTGTGAACTTCAATCTTGTACCTCTCGATGGACATCCTGACACTGTCAGGAGCATGCGCGACAAACCAGTCAAACCCCTCCAGCTACTTGAACACCTCACTGCCCATGTCAACCTAAAAAACATGCACGGAAAATATGGCTAATCATTTCATGCATGGTCAATAAGGCGCACAAGTATAAATAGAATCAGAAGTAAATGACTTACAATGTTCATCGCCCAGAACTGATCGATGAACTCACGTGGCGCATACGATGTCTTTTTCGCCTGGGAAGGGCAATTTACCCTCGTGCGCGTCACCTTGAGAAACCATTGCAGGTACTCCTCAATATCGATGCCGTCATTCTTCAACGATACAAGGTTATCATACGTTTCCTGCTAAGTATTCCAATGTTGCACCTCGTCGCTCAACAAATTCAAGGCATCAGGCACCTCGAAGTTCTGCCCTCGACCCTTCCTGTATGGCCGCATGCCTACAACAGGTTTTGGTATGCCTTGTAGACAGCCAGCTTGCCTCATAGCTCGACCGGGCATCTGAAACTCACATACTTCGAAGTGAATAAGCGGCACCCGAACCAAACCTGCCAGCACGTATGACACCGAAAGTTACCAACACCATTCATCCAACCGATACATCACCTTGCAATATGGCTGCCACGTCACTTGTGATGCCTCTAGTATCTCTAGTTCCCCCCGATAGAACTTTAGATCGTGGTGAGGGTCTACCCGTCTCTTCTGGTTGGGCGTAGGCCCCCAGGCCCACGCCCTAGGCTACGTCTCATTGGAATCATCCCGCGGCTGTGGATGACCCGTGGGTAGCCTCTCGTAAGACCAAACATGTGAATGCAAACATTATATGAAATTAGTAATTAATCATGAATATATTGATACGTAAACCAAGAATATAAATGCTCAAACATGTAATAGAGTGAGGCAGGCGGCAATGGACTTGGCACCCTTTCTCGTAGCTCTGTGCAGTGCTCGATATAGGTGTGCAAGGACAGCTGAACCCCACGAATACGAGTATACCTCCTCAAGGTCATCCAAGAACACCATATACTTTGGATGCACCGGGTTTTTGAATGCGTCGGAAGTAATATAGCTCCAATAATATACATAATGAATGCCTTCGTATACGTCACCAAATCGTGAGAAGTGTATGCATCTGGTAGCACGCCATACTGCTCTCTCAGCCATTTAAGTTTGATGTCGTTTGTTGTAAGAGCTTCCCTCGGAATTCCTGAAAAATACTGCCTAGCCATCTGAGCTATGGATGCAGACGTCCTATTCAAAGTAACGGGTCTGCCATGACATGGGATTCCAAGTATAAATCCGACGTCCTCTAACGTAATAGTCATTTCACCAAACCCAAAGTGAAATGAGTTCGTCTCGCTCCTCCATCGTTCAACTAGAGCGGATATAAGGCAATCGTCGTGCCGAGACCAATGATGAAGGACGGTGAACATAGATAAATTTTGACGGTGTAATATTTGTATTTGTTCCTCGTTTAGTACCCACTCTTCGAGGTGACTTGTGTTTTGAATTGTTTCCAACACACACCTATCGACACCGTCAAATACGTGTCTCGCGACGTGGTCATCGTCATCGTATAAGATTGATGGATCATGAGGTCCGGGGTTGAAATTCATATCTCTAAGAAAAAAATATTATCGTAAACCAACTTAGCGTCCATAATATTTACATTTCAGTCACTAAATGAGAACACGTAATCCTAAAATTCTAATTTTGAAGCCTGAATAAACCCCCAATTTTGAAGTTCTAATAAACTCTAATTTTGAAAATCATAAAAAATCCTAATTTTGACGCCCTAAAAAATCGTTATTTTGGAATCCATAAATGTAATACCCCAGATTTTTGGATACTTATGTAAAGAATAATTAAAAATTATTATAATTTTGAATTTTTGACATGATGTTCGTTACTATGAAGTAAAGATCTAAGATAAAGAGGAGATTTTCGACATGATATTCGTTACTTTGAAGTAAGGGTTTTTACGTCGTCTTTTCGTTTCATACACGAGAATCTTTGCATCTTCGTTTGATTTCAAAATTGAATTTGCTTCTGAGCCTATTGTTGATCATCACGCTTTTTGTAACGTTATCAATGATCTTGTTTTACTGTCTTGTAAGTTGCGTTAAAGGCAGTTTTCATGTGATTTATAAAATTTTGTGTTCGTTTTATCGTAAAAAGTTGTTCGCCATAACTTTGTGCTTTTCCATTCTTTGTTCGCGGTCAAAAAGTTACTTTCAAAATTTTAGTCCCACGTCTCTCTTCAATTGGTCTTTGTCTTTTTTTTAAATAAATAAATAAATCATTACGAACAGTCGAGTCGAGCTTTTTTTTTTATGAACAGTGGTCGTATCTTCTCTAAAGAAAAGGATAGTTGTAACCTAAATGCTAGTTCAATCCCTAATTTCAATTTTTAAAAAAAACAAATTTGAGACTATGGTAAGAATAATTTAAGCATAACATAATTTAAACAATCCATTGGTAAGAACAATTTGAAATTAACATTGAATTATAAAAAATTTCGAAATACTTACTTGCTTTAAACTTGATATATTTTTAAAAAAATTCCACTAATCTCACAATGGAAGCATGTAGCAGCAGTTCAAGACTCACCACCGTTATCCATTGAGGCATTTCCTCAAACAATTAGAGGACGACCGGACAGGCCTAAACTATATAAATAAAAGCTAGCACGATTAACTTCCAATAACTAGGGTTAGGGTTTCAATCATTGGTAGATAAAAACAACGTAGGATTAGAAGAGCTATTGGAAAGAATCTTACCTTAGTAGGTTCAGCTTCTCTTTGCTCGTCTCTCAAAGGTTGTTTCGATGCTTCTTCGGTGCCTGTTTGAATGATAAACGTTTGGTTAATTTTACCGAAAAATTTGACGGCTCAGAAATTAAGACGAGGATACATTGGGTCGAGTGACAGATATAAGCTTTTAATGATCAAATGCAATGGTAATGGAGGCTCTGGAGAGAGAGTCAGGCAGAGAGACTCAGAGACAGAGTATGTTAAGAAAAACAAAAAAAATACATTCTTCTTGAAGTTCAGGGGGTACATTAGCAACCCCTGGTGCCAACGTGGCTCTGCTTGTGTGTGTGTGTGTGTGTGTGTGTGTGAATCATTAAAAACTTTTATCCCAAGTGTAAGATCATCTAATAGGTTACAAATCTTACTGTACACATAATGTAATGATGTGTCGCGCCAAAAAAGTAACATAATGTGCTAATGTGTCTCTCAATGAAGCTATGATCGAATATTATTACGCTTTTCGTTTCGCTTATTATAGATGATATATAATTATAAATATATTTTTTACAGTGACTATATTATATATTGACATATAGATACATGTATGTATATGCATCATATATATTTGAATAATTAAAATTATATTTATTCCAAGTGTAATATCATTTTCTTCAAAATGTAATATGTTATTTTACTTTTTTAAGTATGTGAATTTTTATATCCATATTATAAAGCGATTTTAAGGATACAGTAGTCAAAATTAAGTTATTAGTTCATTTATTAATTAGACTTTTAGAATGTTTAGAATTTTAATCATATAAGGCTTACTAATATGAAAATTAACTTATCAAGAAATAAGGACCCCATTCAAGATATTATTATTTTTATTTTTTAAATATAAAATTTTATATTATATTAGAGAGTTGTTTTAAGGATACAATACTCAAAATTAAGTCCTAATAAGTTAACTAATTAATTACTTAGAGTTTCAGAACGTTTAGAATTATTTTTTCAATTATATAAGGCTTACTAATATGAAAATTAACTTATCAAGAAATAAGAACTCCATCCAAGATAATATTTCAGACTTTTAGTGACACTTATAATGGTAATAATTATATTTCACATTGAAAACATAATTCGATGATGTGTCAAGTAAAGTAGTTATCTCTACGATGGCGTGTCACACAAAAAAGTTATCGCTTCGCTTATTATATATTAGATTAGATAGATAGATTATGACAGACAAATATAGTTAGACTAGTTTTAACCCGTGCACATGAACATGACATCAAAAGGAAAATGCTAAATTATGTAACATGAAGCAACATTCAATGAAAAATAGAAGCTATTATGCTGAGAAGTCACGCGCAGGAAGAACAAAGAATAAGGCAAATCATCCAGGTGCCAAGCACAGAGCCGGTCCCCAACCTACCAGACTGTAAATCCATGGACATTTACATTTGGAATTGCGGCGGAGCCGGGAACCAGAAATTTTAACATGAATTTAGAGAAATCGCGCGACGTTTCAGACCACATGTCGTGGCCATCCTGGAACCGATTGTTCAGTATTCAAAGATGGGAAACTTCTTCCATGAGAATGGCTATAATACTTCCTGCATTGTGAATCCAGAGGGACGTATGGGAGGACTATGGATATTCTGGGATTCCTCGCAAATAAACATAACTGTCCTACAAGCGACAAACCAGGTGGTGCACATGGTTATCGCAAGACAGAACTATGAGGAATGGGTGTTCTCGGCGATGTATGCAAGCCCTAATGCTAAAAACGTGAATTTTTATGGCAGAACTTGATTGACTTTGCTACGAAGAATGATCAATTCTGATTCTTTCTTCCTTCTTAATTCTTTTGCGATCGAGGTGTATAGATCTATGGATCTATGTGTCTACATAGATCATGTTCATGGATTAAAGAAAATGTGCAAAAGCTCTATTTGCCTCAGTGTATGGCATCGCCACTTCCTTTGGTAGCATCCATTAAGTCGGAACTTAATTTGAAAGCAATATTTCGACCCCGGATGTTTTTCGGATGCCGCTAATAACCACCGAATGGCAAATGCTTTTCATTGTGTGGATCCTGTTTCAATGGGAATTTGATGAGTTGATCCACCTACACGTTTTACTTTTACTGCTATATCAGGAGTTACTCTACGTATTACTTAACGTACAATAGATAGTGGATTTATTTCTGTCTTTTTTCACAACTCAATAGATAATTTGATAAGTCAATGGTTTTTTTTTTCCGTGTTTTTTTTTTTGACTACTAACATAAAATAATTTGGAATGTTCAAGTTCACATAAACACATGAAAAAACGTACAATTTATTTAATCACGTAATTTTACTATTCCTAAAATTTATGTTATTTCACTATTCATAATAATTTATTTAACCTAGTAGGATTAGTTAATAATAAATTATTAATCTTGTACGTAAGAAGTTTAACTCTTACACGTACTAATGTGGTTATTAAATTATATGATGACAATATTGCATGTATAAGTTAATATACCATAAGAATTTAAATTTAAATTAAAAAAACTAACCTTGATCTATTCTTGTTTTTGTTTAATTTGGGGATATGGAATTAGAATTGAAAATTGGAAGAATAAAGACGGAGCAAATAAAAGACAAAGATTGTGATGACTACAGGTACAAAAAGAGAAAAACCGAACATAAAAAAACCCTAACACATTAATATGATAATACGGTGACATTTTCGTAAATATTTCAAATATGAGTACCCCTTATTAGAAAAACTAAAAAAAAATTAAAAATTTCCTCGGCCCTTCTTGTGGTCTGCACTGTGTGAATATTTGCCCTTGACCATTGATGACACATTTTTTGTGTTATTGGCTGATGCAAAATTTGTGTTGCTAAATTTCGTGGTATATATGCCGAAGTATGTTTTTTTACTACAGTGGATTCATATTTTCAATGGATTAAATAGTCGATTGTTAATCACGTCTACGACAACTTTTATATAGAAAAATACAAATAAAACGATAATACGGATAGAGAAGACATTTATTATTTGCATTTACATTGATGAGGTCCATAAAAGGACTTAATATATCATGAAATATAATTGAGATTACATCAAAAAAAATTGAAGGAGAGAAAAGAAAAAAAGCATGGTTCACCTTGATAGCTCCATTTCTTCTCTTTTTTCTTCGCCCACCAACCACCCCCCCCCCCCCCCTTCCCTTCTTTTTGGCTTCTTCTGGACTTGTCTTCCTTAAGGAGAAGAGTTTTCTTCATTCTTTTTGGATGCTTTCTCTCCTTTTTTTCTTCCTTCATCTTCTTTCTGCCGAGATGCCCTTTTCCTCTCTCTTTTTGACCGAAGTTTCTCCACCTTCAGACCCCCCCCCCCCCCCTCATTTCCTTGTTATTGCTGCTAAAGACTTCTAATATAATAATAAAGTCCAAGTTTTCAAGACTTGCACCATTTCATGAACAATTACCACATGTTAGCACATGTGATTAACCTTGAGCTTTATCAAATCTAGCGAATACTTACGC
Organism: Escallonia rubra; assembly: GCA_033065855.1. NCBI lineage: Eukaryota > Viridiplantae > Streptophyta > Magnoliopsida > Escalloniales > Escalloniaceae > Escallonia > Escallonia rubra. Next base: position 191,095 of record JAVXUO010002219.1, on the reverse strand, counting down.
CTTTGATTTTTCATTATATATGTCCAAAAGCCTTTCAGTTCACCTCAAATACTAGTTTTGATCTCGTGCTTTGCACACAGGAGCATAGACATTTTGAGCTTAGAATCGTCAAAATAATGTAAAAATCACATTAAACGAAACAAATAGAGACCTTTTCAAAAAGGTGCTAGTGTAGAAAACTAAATTAAGCATACTACTGTAAGCATATAAAATAGAACCAATGCTCTCACATTTTGATGAAACTATTAGCAACCGACAACAGGAACCACTTCGTTTTTTGAAGTGTATGGTATTAAACAAACATAAGAAAGCGTTATATATGATTGATTATCCAGCTTGAAGATTAAATTTTCACCAAAACAACGTCCTTTTTTTACACATAAGGATGAATCAATCCATTTCCTTACATATACTCAATGAAAGGGTGAAATACAATAATGAAAATATGAAGGAGTGAATGTTCAAAAAGAGTCTGTATATACATTTATATCAAGAAAAAGAAGTTAGGAGAGATTTTTATGCTACCTCAGATGTCGGTAATCTATGCTGGTAAATGATGAATAACATTGGTGATTGGAGAGTTTTATTTAGTATAAACTTTTAGATTGTTATTTTAGGAATATGTAATTAGTGGGGTTTAAATAGAGAAAGATTTAATCTAATTGGAATCTAATCTAATTATATATCAAAAAAGAAAAAAAAATGAATTAAAAGGAACCAAAAAATGATTAATATTAAAAATCCATGAAATTAAAGTAAACATGTAACAAATTAGCTATAATATCCACAAATTTAATTATATATATATGAAAGCTGAAGCTGAGAGAATGTAACATTCTTTTTCCTATTTGGCATGTCTCTCTTTATGCCATTTGGCATTCAATCAGTCATATAAATTTTACTTTTCTCTCTCTTCCACATCAGCATGACCCACTTAAAAACAAATATCTCTCTCCACAAGTTTTAAATTTATATCTCATTATAATCAATATCTTATTCAAATCTTGAAACTTTTCAATATTTTGCATAACTCTAACATGTTTTCACGGCCGATCCCCATTGACCGGTGGGAAAATAACAATTTTTCCACCGAACCGCAGGTAAGAGCAGCGGTTGGGAAGCAGCCGCCACGTGGACAGAAAAAGGACGAAAAAGGACCAAAATGGTACAAGAAATTCACCAAAATATCACGAGAAAATGAAAATATCGCGAGAAAATGGGCATTAATGGCCAACCACAACTCCCACATGCGGTTGGCATTAATGCCCAACCGCAACTCTTACATGCGGTTGGCATTATTGCCTTCCGTGACCCCCACCCCCCCTTGCCCCCCGCCCCCCTTGCCCCCCACCCCATGGCCCCCACTTTCCTTTTTCTTTCTCTCTTCTTTCCTTTTTTTTTTCTTTCTTTCTTCTTTCCCTTTTTTTTTCTTTCTTTTTTTTTTCCTTTTTTCTTTATTGTCTTTTCACTCCGGGCCCCACCCTCCCCAAACCGCAACAAGAAGTTTCGGTTCACCTTTTTTTCGATTGCAATTTTGCAATCGGGGTATTACACTCGAAAGATTCCACAATAGCGATTTTTTAGGACGTTAAAATGACAGTTTTTTCACGAATTTATAAAAAATAGCTAGAGCATGATTTTGTCAAAGTACAAAAAAGAGACCCTACATATTTTCAAAGGATCTATATCAGGTAAAAATTTCAGATTTTTTCAAAGACTGTAAAGGGGCTAACTGATACGGGGAACCTAGTAACTTTGCAGTCTAATTTAAAATACCAAGCTAGCGCGATTTCGCGCGAAACTTTTATGAGAACCCTAGGATGTTGGGAAGTTCCATTCCCCAGGAATTCATGCCATTCCGAAGCCGTTAGCTATTTTTTTGGCCGAACGGGCTTTTAAGCGCTAGATCCGGATACCGGTTCGCGATTTTTGCGCGAAAGATCCGTAAAATACTGTTTAGATCAAGGATGAACTCAGGAAGCGTAAAATAGCATTTTGAGGCACTTTTGAGATTTTTCCTGATGCCAGGGGCATTTTGGTAATTTGCCACCCCGCGAGGGGTGTTTTGGTAATTTTCCCGCGCCAAGTTTTTCAAACGACTTTTTAGTCCAGAAATGTAAGTAAACCACCTGAAATGTTGTTTTGAAGCTGGTTCGGGGGCGTAATTGTCGCTAGGGGTGAAAACTTAATTAGACAGTTTTTTCACGAATTTATAAAAAATAGCTAGAGCGTGATTTTGCCAAAGTACGAAACAAAGACCCTAGGTATTTTCAAAAGATATGTATCAGGTAAAAATTTCAGATTTTTCCAAAGACTGTAAAGGGGCTAACTGATACGGGGAACCTTGTACCTTTGCAGTCTAATTTAAAATACCAAGCTAGCGCGATTTCACGCAAAACTTTTATGAGAACCCTAGGATGTTGGGAAGTTCCATTCCCCAGGAATTCGCGCCATTCAGAAGCCGGTAGCTATTTTTTTGGCCGAACGGGCTTTTAAGCGCTCGATCCGGACACCGGTGCGCGATTTTTGCGCGAAAGATCCGTAAAATACTTTTTAGATCAAGGATGAACTCAGGAAGCGTAAAATAGCATTTTGAGGCACTTTTTAGATTTTTCCTGCTTAAAATCCCGTTTCAAAGCACTTTTCAGATTTTACGATGCAAGGGGCATTTTGGTAATTCGCAGCCCCGAGGGGGTATTTTCGTAATTTTGCAGCGTTAAATTTTTCAAAGGACTTCTTAGTCCAGAAATGTAAGCAAAGCACCTGAAAGGTTGTTTTCAAGCTGATTTGGGACGTTAGGGTGATAATGAACCCCCGGGGGCATTTCGGTAATTTACCGCTCGTCGGAGGCTATTTTGATAAGTTTACCTGCCTACAAATTTTTCCCGCAATTAACTTTCGAAAAATCTTGTAATTTTTTTTGTCACTTTTTTTTCGCTCATTGCACATGAGGCACGCTAGTTAGCCCATTCTTATGTATTTCGGCGAAAAACGAGACACGTTATTTTTTTGGGTTTTCCTATGAAGGGCCTATTCAAGCACACTTTAGGGGCCAATTCATAACGTTCGAAAAATCTTGTAATTTTTTTATCACTTTTTTCGCTCATTGCACATGAGGCACGCTAGTTAGCCCATTCTTATGTATTTCGGCGAAAAACGAGACACGTTATTTTTTGGGTTTTCCTATGAAGGGCCTATTCGGGCACACTTTAGGGGCCAATTCATAACTTTCGAAAAATCTTGTAATTTTTTTGTCACTTTTTTTTCGCTCATTGCACATGAGGCACGCTAGTTAGCCCATTCTTATGTATTTCGGCGAAAAATGAGACACATTATTTTTTGGGTTTTCCTATGAAGGGCCTATTCAGGCACACTTTAGGGGCCAATTCATAACGTTCGAAAAATCTTGTAATTTTTTTTGTCACTTTTTTTTCGCTCATTGCACATGAGGCACTCTAGTTAGCCCATTCTTCTGTATTTCGGCAAAAAACGAGACACGTTATTTTTTGGCCGAAATACATAAGAATGGCTTCGTCGCTTGTCCTTTGTCCGACCGGAAGCTTGGGCGCGAGGCCTGGATTCCTACTTGGGGAACTTGATAATGGCACTGAGAGTCGTATGCGTCAGGAGGCAAGCGACTATACGGCTCCCAGAATTCATAGCTATACGATGAAGACGCGTCAGGAAGCAAGCGACTAGACGGCTCCCACACCTGACTCTGGGGCTGATAGTCGTACGCGTCAGGAGGCAAGCGACTAGACGGATCCCCTTGGTAACCCCGGTACGCAAGACTAAAGTTTTGAACTTCAGTCTTGTACCTCTCAATGGACCTCTTGAGATTGTCAGGAGCCTGCGCGACAAACCAGTCAAACGACTCCAGCTGCTTGAACACCTCAGTGCCCTGGTCAACCTAAAAAACATGCATACAAAATATGGCTAATCATTTCAGGCATGGTCGATAAGGTGCGCAAATAAATTATCAAACAACACTAGCATGACTTACAATGGCCAATGCCCAGAACTGGTCATAGACCTCACGTGGCGCATACGATGTCTTCTTCACCTGGGAAGGGCGATTCACCCTCGTGCGCGTCACCCTGAGAAACCACTGTAAGTATTCCTCAGTACTAATGCCGTCGTGCTTCAGCGATACAAGGCTATCATACGTTTCCTGCCAGGTATTCCACTGTTGCACCTCGTCACCCAACAAAATCAAGGCATCAGCCACCTCGAAGTTCGGTCCTCGACCACCCCTGTATGGCCGCATGTCTACAGCGGGTTTTGGTATCCCTTGTGGACAGCCAGCTTGCCTCATAGCTCGATCGGGCATCTGAAACTCACATTCTTCGAAGTGAATGAGCGGCACCCGAACCAAACCTGCCAGCACGTACGACACCGGAAGTTGCCAACACCACTCATCCAACAGATGCATCACCTTGCCATATGGCTGCCACGTCACCTGGGATGTATCCAGTATCTCTAGTTCCCCCGATAGAACTTTAGATGGTGGTGAGGGTCTACCCGTCTCCTCCTCCGGTTGGTCGGAGGCCCCCAGGCCCACACCCTAGGCCACGTCTCATCGGAATCTACCAACGGTTGTGGACGACCCGTGGGTAGCCTCTCGTAAGACCAAACCTGTGAATGCAAACATTATATGGAATTAGTAATTAATCCCGAATATATTGACTAAGGATCCTACCAAGAAAATAAATGCTCATACCTGTAATAGAGTCAGGCAGGCGGCAATGGACTTGGCACCGTTTCTCGTAGCCTTATGCAGTGCTCGATATAGGTGCGCTAGGACAGCTGAACCCCACGAATACAAGTATACCTCCTCAAGATCCTCCAAGAACACCATATACTTCAGATGCACCGCGTTTTTCGAATGCGTCGGAAGTAATATAGCTCCAATAGTATACAGAATGAATGCCTTCGTATACGTGACGAAATCATGAGGAGTGTATTCATCCAGTAGCACGCCGTACTGCTCTCTCAGCCATTTAAGCTTGACGCCGTTTGTTGTAAGAGCTGCCCTTGGAATTCCTGGAAAATAATGCCTAGCCATATTCGCTATGGATGCAGACGGCACGCTCAGAGTAACGGGTCTGCCGTGACATGGGAATCCAAGTATATATCCGACGTCCTCTAACGTAACAGTCATTTCACCAAACCGGAAAGTGAAATGAGTTCGTCTCGCTCCTCCATCGTTCAACTAGAGCGGATATAAGGCAATCGTCGTGTCGAGACCATTTCCCGCAATCGGTGAACAGGGTTAAATTTTGACGGTGTAATAGCTATATTTGTTCCTCGTTTAGTACCCACTCTTCAAGGTGACTTGCGCTTTGAATTGTTTCCAAAACACCCCTATCGACACCGTCAAATACGTGCCTCGCGACGTGGTCATCGTCATCGTATAGGATTGATGTATCATGAGGTCCAGGGTTGAAATTCATACCTCTAAGAACAAAATATAATTATAAACCAACTTAGCGTCCATAATATTTACATTCCAAAACTATAACCGGATCTTTAACCTAGCTTACCAACACATTAGCAATAGTCATTATTTCAATGTATTAAAACAAATCCTCACTTCCCACCACTCCGAACGCTTAATTACGCTAGTTCCCACTGAATTTAGCGCCAACGTGGTTATATAGCAATATACCCCCCGATGGCCCCTACACCCCCAACACCTCAAAACCGCTTTAAAGTCAAGTTTTTAAATGTATTACGTCAATTATATACCAAATATATTAGGAAAAATTTTAAAGGGGGACAGTTACCAAAACACCCGCTACTTATGCAAAATACCCCCTGGCAGTCATCGCCGGTGCGTCACAAGGTTCAGAACATCCGGAACAAAATAAGTTTTCGGGTGTCTCACACCCTTTCCTGAACTAAAAGTTATTTTAAGGTATGAACTTTAAGCTGGATCCTTCCTAGCAAAATAGCCCCCGATGAGCGGCAAATTACCGAAATGCCCCCGGGGGGTTCACTATCACCCCAACGCCCCCGAACCAGCTTCAAAACAACATTTTCAGGTGGTTTACTTACATTTCTGGACTAAAAGTCGTTCGAAAAACTTGGCGCGGGAAAATTACCAAAACACCCATCGCGGGGTGACAAATTACCAAAATGCCCCTGGATTCAGGAAAAATCTCAAAGGTGCCTTAAAATGCTATTTTACGCTTCCTGAGTTAATTCTTGATCTAAAAAGTATTTTACGGATCTTTCGCGCAAAAATCGCGAACCGATGTCCGGATCGAGAGCTTAAAAGCCCGTTCGGCCAAAAAAATAGCTAACGGCTTCGGAATGGCCCGAATTCCTGGGGAATGGAACTTCCCAACATCCTAGGGTTCTCATAAAAGTTTCGCGCGAAATCGCGCTAGCTTGGTATTTTAAATTAGACTGCGAAGGTACAAGGTTCCCCGTATCAGTTAGCCCCTTTACAGTCTTTGGAAAAATCTGAAATTTTTACCTGATATAGATCTTTGGAAAATACCTAGGGTCTCTGTTTTGTACTTTGGCAAAATCACGCTCTAGCTATTTTTTATAAATTCGTGAAAAAACTATCTAATTAAGTTTTCACCCCTAGCGACAATTACGCCCCCGAACCAGCTTCAAAACAACATTTCAGGTGGTTTACTTAAATTTCTGGACTAAAAAGTTGTTTGAAAAACTTGGCGCGGGAAAATTACCAAAACACCCCTCGTAGGGTGGCAAATTACCAAAATGCCCCTGGCATCAGGAAAAATCTCAAAAGTGCCTCAAAATGCTATTTTACGCTTCCTGAGTTCATCCTTGATCTAAAAAGTATTTTATGGATCTTTCGCACAAAAATCGCGAACCGGTGTCCGGATCGAGCGCTTAAAAGCCCGTTCGGCCAAAACAATAGCTAACGGCTTCGAAATGGCGCGAATTCCTAGGGAATGGAACTTCCCAACATCCTAGGGTTCTCATAAAAGTTTCGCGCGAAATCGCGCTAGCTTGGTATTTTAAATTAGATTACGAAGTTACAAGGTTTCCCGTATCAGTTAGCCCCTTTACAGTCTTTGAACAAATCTGAAATTTTTACCTGATATAGATCTTTGGAAAATATCTAGGGTCTCTTTTTTGCACTTTGGCAAAATCATGCTCTAACTATTTTTTATAAATTCGTGAAAAAACTGTCATTTTAACGCCCTAAAAAATCGCTATTGTGGAATCTTTCGAGTGTAATACCCCGATTGCAAAATTGCAATCGAAAAAAAGGTGAACCGCAACTTCTTGTTGCGGTTTGGGGAGGGGTGGGGCCCGGAGTGAAAAGACAATAAAGAAAAAAGGAAAGAAGAAAGAAAGAAAAAAAAAGGAAAGAAGAGAAAAAGAAAAAGGAAAGTGGGGGCCACGGGGTGGGGGGCAAGGGGGGGTGGGGGTCACGGAAGGCAATAATGCCAACCGCATGTAGGAGTTGCGGTTGGGCATTAATGCCAACCGCATGTGGGAGTTGCGGTTGGGCATTAATGCCCATTTTCTCGCGATATTTTCATTTTCTCGTGATATTTTTGGTGAATTTCTCGTGCCATTTTGGTCCTTTTTCGTCCTTTTTTTGTCCACATGGCGGCTGCTTCCCAACCGCTGCTCTTACCTGCGGTTCGGTGGGAAAATTGTTATTTTCCCACCGGTCGATGGGGATCGGCCCCCTATATATAATTATCTCTCATATTATATTTTTTCTTATGTCGCATAAATTTTTATACTGTTCTAGGTGAGTTTTATTAGTAAAAACCTCAATACATGAGTTTTTAACATTGTTACTAAAAATGGTAAAAAAAACTCATAAAAAGGTGAAAATAACATTATTTGTTATTTGTATTCGACATATAAGTATGAGCTTTTAATTAGCCCTTATTGGTCCCGTGTGCAACGCGCGGGATTAATACTAGTAATGATAGAAAAGGGAGTCTCAAAATAAAAAAGAGAGAGATTTCAGGAGAATATTATGACAAAATTAAAGTAATGAGAAAAAAATTAAAGTCAAAGTAAGGAGATAATTTAGGGAAGAAAATCATAAATAGGGAAGTTACATATGAATAGAGATGTGAACGTGTAGGAGTTTGTGAGAGAGATTGAAAAATGATAAAGACTTAAAACATGTGACAAAAAGGGTAAAAATAATTAGTACTAAATCAAATATTTTTTAATTCACGTGGTAGAAGGAGAGAGTGTCCACGTATAGATCATATGGATCTACCTAAAAAGTCCGAATATTTAGGTTTCGTTTTAGTCAAAAAAAACTTTTAACATAAATATTGAATTTGCTTGTCAACTCAATATACCGTAATGTTGGATAATATATTTCTTTTTTTTTTGTTTGGTTAAAGTTTCGGTGCCAACTACCATTAGCTTTTTGCATCTCTTGTAGCTCCTTTAGTTGAGCAAACTCTCCACGTCAAGCTAAAAGTAATATCTTTATTTTTCACAAAATCAATTTTTTTTACGAGTATGACAATCAATTCCTCAAGATGATTTTTGTAAACATAATAATTCATCAAATTTTCTATTTTCTTCTCCTCTTTTTGACATTCATGTAATATAGATATGTCAAGTACATTTTCCTCTTTTAAAATGAAATAAAATTATACACTTGAATTTTTTCACAAACTTCGAGCTCCACACACCAGCACTCTCATCCTCAATGGCCTCTACCGAGTACCGACTACCGCACATTCTTCTTCTTGAATTAGTACATGCTCTCTTTTTCTTCTCTCTTCTTCAACAGTTCTTCAATTTTATCTCTGCACTTTCGTTGCCTTCAAAAGTTCGAAGTGCCTTTTTTTCCCTATTCGCTGTCTCTTTCATTTCGTCCACGATGAGTTCTTTTTCATCCACCATTGGAATTTCTTTCTCCAAATCATTACAATATTTGTTTGTAAAATGATCTTCTTCTAACTTGGTAACAATTTTTGATGAAAAAAGTCACGTCTACGATTGAATGCAATGATCTCGATTCCTTGTCAAACATAATTGGGAGACCATGAATCTCCATTAATGCACATCCAAAACTTTTGATGGATAGCCTTCTACAATACTTGAAGTTGCTTGTTGGACTATCCTAGGGTTTGTAGCGACTCGTCGGCTCCCAATATTGTCTACTACTTTCTTTTTGCACGTTTACGTGGGTCGTTGCACATCATTGTTTACATATTTGGATTTTGATTACCCGATGACATGTTGCTTTCGCACTCATAGCTGAATTATATATTTCAAACCATTTTACGACACATTTGGTTTGGCATGTACAATAGCTGCCATAATTTGCACTTAACATTATGTCAAGAAAATGTAGCCTAACATCTTATACTAGACAAGTGAATCAAAATCTCATCTTCCTTTTTCTATGTCATGCTCGTTAAAAAAAAAAATTAGCTGCAATCCGAGTTATAAGAAAATACTACACCAACTCCCTTTTGTAGCAAGAGTCATCAAATGTTGAATAGGTAACGCTAAAAAGTGTTGGTAGGTGTCCGATAAAAAGTCTCCGCTAACACCCGGATTGCAGCTCCAAATTTATCCATGCCCAAAAGACTTTTGGGCTTAAGTTTGTAAAAAGTCGGTGACCAAAGAGGCCTTGAATTTAATCCACAACATATACATAGTAAGGCGGCTAACTCAACGTAATGGGCCGAAACTGCACTCAAGCTAGTAAGCCCAGGTCACTTAAACAAGGCCCACTCCTGAAGGGAAGTAAACTGAACCATTTCTCTGATAATAATAAAATTAAGTCAATAATCAACGCAACCCTTGCCCCACCTAACTCAAGTCAACCAACGAAGGTTGATCAACTAACCATGGTTCAATAACTTCACCAAACCAAACCCAATCAACCAACCCTGGTTAGGGTAGCATCTGTCTTTAGAATCTATAGTCTAGTCTAGGGAGTAATTGGGCTTTACTGTACACCCGCACAAGACTCTGTGAAAACCGTTGAATTAATCACCACCTGCTAATACTAATAATTTAATCGTGAAAATTAATTTTTAGAGAAAAAAGTTAAACACTCCAGTCCCGGGCAGCCTTAGGACCGTGCCCGAGCTGCCCGATACCTCTGTTTTGGGAAATTACGGGGCAGCCCTCCCCGCAACACCCACACACACACACACACTCACACCCAAACACGCACCAGACCAGAGACACAGAGTGAGCCCCCTATCTCTCCCTCTGATTATATCTACATCTCTTTCCTCCCCGCTTTGCCTCTGCACATCGGACGGTCCAGAATGAACGCATCCCCTCATCTCGGTTTTTGAAGGTTTTTCTCCCTCAAAACCCTAGATCTGCTTCATCCGGCTCCAGATCTCCGGTCCTGGTCAGTTTCTCTCCTCTTTCCTCCATTCTTCGGTAAAACGACTGTTCTCGTCATTTTATTAGCATCGTTTCGCGAGTTCCTTGTTATTTTCGTCGTTTTGTAGCTTTTCCTAAGCTTATGTGAACTTGATTCGCTAAAATTAGAGCCTGATGTTCTTCTAAATGTACTGTTTTGGGCGAAGGTTCTACTAGACTTTCAGTTTGGCATAATTTTTTGTACTTTCCGGGGAAATTTGGACCGTCCGTTGAACTTCAGTGAAGACGAAAGTAGATTTTCGTCGTATTCTACTTCTTGCCCGAACCAGTGTGTTTGTTTTTATTTTTTAATTGTATTTCTGAATTTTTTTTATTCTCTCAATTTTGTTGGTACTGGATTTTTTTTAGTGTGTGTGTGTGTGTGTGATATATCGATTTCTGAGGTGGGGAAGTGTTACTGTTTGGCAGGTCTAAGGGCGCGGTACGGATGGAGGCCAACCATGGTTACGTTAGTATCGGTTTAGTTAACCAGAGTAGTAAGCTAGCATGCGCCGGTGACGCTTTAGCCGCCATGCTGGTTTCGGCTCTCGCCCAGCTGTTAGCTCAAACTCAGGTGAGTCTGTAATTTCTCTCCTCTTAATTTTCCAGTACAAGTTTATGGCCCTCTGAATTTGGTTAATTGACATTTTAGCCTGCTATCTAGGGGATTCTCCACTAATATGCGCTTGGTTCTTGCTAATATGCGCCTTTACCTTTTTCCTGCTTAATACGTTGTGCGATCGTTTTGAAAATGTTTATTTTCAGGCATGTTATACTTTTCTACGCCTCTTCCGTTCGTTGAGTAAAAGATTAATATTTTATTGCTAATTTAGTCTGTACAACAAAAATGAAGAGGTTAATACAACCGGTGTTGTATACCAAACTTTCTATATTTTGGTTGGATGGCTAAGTAAAGTAAATAAGCGTGATATATACGCCATATATAGATTGCTTATTGAGGTTTTCTCTTATTCCGGTGGGGGTTGAACTTGAATGGTGGATTTTGTCTAAGTTGAGCCGTGGGTCCAAGTTAGCGTACCAATGCCGGAACTGAAAGGTGGGAATTAACTATGGTTGTGGGTGTAGTTTGGGTTCCGTGTTGGGTTGCAGATGGGGCCCATTTGGCATTAAAAAGTTTTGAATTCTAAGCACAAAAGTAATACCATCATTGTTTCTAGCTAATTCATTATTTGTTCAGCGTTGGAATATTCCCTTTCCAGATGCTCTTATCTTCTTCTTTGTATTCCCTGCACAGTATTTACACGTGTTCACTCTGTTGTATTTCTTTATTAATAATCGGCGCGTCACGATATTATTGGTTTCTGGAAGCCCCACGTCATCTTTTTTGGCCTACTAGTAGTATTTGGTAGATAAAAAGTTGCACCTTGTATTATTTATTTCATTTTAAACCATATATTTAACTTTTCTTTGTTGGATGTTAACATTTTTCTATTAAGGTAATGGCTAGTCCAGCTCCTCTAAACGAAGGAAAAACTACTAGATTAACACCCCCCAAAAAAAAAAAAAATGGTACTTGGGGGTCTCGAAAAAGAAAAACAAACAGCTACAAGACTCTATTGGCCCAATAATGTCGTTCAGGCTTGTAGTTATTCTTTTTAACTAAGGAGGTCCTGTATAAAGGAGCCCAACTTGAATTAAGCTATGGCCTAACAAAGCTAAAAAGCAGCACAAGTTGGCCCAACCAAGATGTGTGCTAATATGGCACAAAGAAATGTGTACAGACTCAACAGGATTTTTCTGTTAAGAGTTGGGAATGAATGGAGTGCATTACGATTATCTTCTCATAAAAAAGTGTCGTTTGATTCACACCAGTGGTCAGATGGGGCCACTTCTTGGTGTAACAGTACCTACTGATCATCTATCTTGATGATCAATAAAACGGAAGACCATAACTGATGTGGTCATGTGGCTGATTCATTGAGCGTGTTTTCTTTTATGTTTAAGATTATTAGAAAAGAGGGATTCTTGCATGGTTATCTTCCATAATTGATACCGTGATATGGTGTCTTATACTGGCATTCAGGTCCTATCTGCTACTCTCCTAATTTTTATTCACAAAAAATAGATGGAATAAAAAGAAGTTTCTTGATGAAGCTGGTTATTCTTTATGTTACTAATCTTATTTCTGTCAATGACTTGTGGCTTATTCTCCCCACCATCCGCCCTCGCTCACTCCCTTTTTCTTCCCTTCTTTTGATGTTTCATATGTACTGAACATAAGACTTAACGATACATTAGAGCAACTATGAGAACTGTATATTTATTTTTTATTGGACGGCTCCCTTACTTTCTCACAAATTTGTCATCACTTGTCCCAATTACAAACTGAAATTGCTAGAGCGTCTTCTTCATATTGACTTTAAAAAAATTTCTTTCTTGCTCAGCTTAATTCCCTTGTTTTGCGATGCTTGAAGGCAGAGAGATTAGTACTTACGAGCTCCTGCATTCACTTGTGTGTCGGTTAGAAGTGGTTATAGTTTTAAATTGCTTGATCCTAGATTGTTTGCATTTGATATCTTAGTTGACGGAGGTCTATCTTTATATGTATAGGTTAGTTCTTAAATTTTCTTCTGCGACTTATTTTGTTTAATGCTGTTTTATCCTGTGCTTGACTACATGATTACAGGGATTTGGGTTTCCAACTGAAAGGACTAGCATCAAAGGAGACCATCACTCGCCATGCCCCTCCAAGCCACTAGATGCAGGGGGAGAGGACGATGACGATGATGATGAAGAAGGGGATGGCGACTTTGGAGAAGGCGAAGAAGACTTGTCATCCGAAGATGGAGGCGACTTAGGCAACAATACCAACAATAATAAGAGCAACCCCAAAAAGGGTCCAGGAGGAGGTGCAGGTGGGGCAGAAGAGAATGGTGAAGAGGAAGACGATGACAACGAGGATGATCCTGATGATCAAGACGACGATGATGACGACGACGACGATGAGGATGATGACGACGACGATGGTGGGGACGAGGATGAGGAAGAAGTGGTCGAGGAAGAAGAAGAGGAGGAGGAGGATGAAGAGGAGGAAGCACTCCAGCCCCCAAAGAAGAGAAAGAAGTAAACAAGGTGGAACCTTCAAATGCTGTATGTGACTTGTTGCCTGACTTTCAAGTCCTCTTTAGCTGACGAGGTCTGTTTAGGATAAGGTTTTTCAGTAATCTGTCTTTGTTTTACTATCCATAATTAGAGAGAGTACTTCAGAACTCCGGCAGTGTTACCTTTAAGGATGTAATATTATGGATTTGGCCTCTGTGATCGGGATCCTTCAAGTAGTTACAAACACGTTTTAACGAGTTCTTAATAAATAGATAAAGCATTAACTCAATTTATTCTGCTTATTCCCAGAGATGGAATATGAAACTACTCCATTGGATTCATTATTATTTTAGTTCACTTGGCTTTTTGCTGATTTCTAGGTTGATTTTGAACTCAAATTGTACTTGTAACAAAAAGCGTTTGACAGGTCAAATACGCTATTGTTTGCATGTTTAGAAAAATTAACTGGTGATGATTTTTATAAATTCAAAAGAGGGATGAATATTAACTGGTGAAAAACTTTAGGTCATTGATTCTTTAGAGGTGGAATTAGATTCTCCTGATGCCTTGTTTACTATTAAATCTTTTGTTGAAGTTGCAACATGGGCCATAGCGTAAGGTTTTCTGAGCAATTATCCACCAGAAGTATGTCCATAGGTTAACGGGGGTAGTAGACCCATTATTAAGGATTTTATTTTCAAGCATGGGTTTGGGGCCATTTTGGTTGGGCTGGGCATAACTGAGCTAGAATCCCATTTAGCCCATTAAGTAATGCGTGTTTAGCTATATGGCCCAGCCCATATAACCCATTCAACTCGGTTAAAAAACGAGTCGACCGTTAGGTAAAAGTACCGGTAAGACGGTTCTGGATAGAAATTACTCAATTTTTTTCGGGTACCCCTTTCTTATACTGTACCCTATCCTATCTGGGTAGTCCGCATAGACCTGCAAATAAACGGATTGGAATCCATATTTTTTATAACCGATATTCATTTTGACGGTGAAGAGTGGTGGTGCCGGTGTGGTCGCTCACAAGACAACGGAGGTGATTACGGAGGACAACGGTCACGGTGGAAGTGGTTAGTGGTGTTGCAGTGGCAATAGGCCAATCATCCAATTAGCAGTCTAGCAAACCATTGATTGCATTCAAGCCGGATCCAACTGATCCGTGGGGCTAACAATTTTCATCTCAGCCCACAGCTTCGGCAGGTCATGGCCCGATTAACGAACAGTCAAAGTGGATGGTGGCAATAGCAAACATGGACAATAGGGAGAGAAAGATAGAGATCGACGGTGGCAGAGATGTTTTGACTCTGTGAGAGAGAGAGAGAGGGGGGGAGGGAGCGCTTGGCTTGTGCAGTTTATAACTGTGTGAGAGAGATAGACCTGGCAAAAGAAAGCCTGTACCCGTCGGTCAAGCCAACTTGCTGGAAAAAAAAACCCGCATACTAGCATAAGAAATAGAGACGTTCATTTTTAACCGTATCCGAACAGACCCGTAAATTCCAGTTCGGTTTGAGTCAGGTACGGCTTACCCGGATATTTATGTGTTATAGAAATTGTATTGGGGTTTGAGATAATTTCATTCTCGTTTCTCTTTTCTTCTGTTCGTCGCCCCTCCCTCTCTTTCTTTCTCTATCTCTCTCTGCGACCGTCCAACCCACACACCAAGTCCAGACGACGGTCACCACTCCACACTCCAAGGCTCCACAACCCACAAGATTGCAAAATCTTGCCTCCGCCGTATATGGTTGTGAGCCACGACCGCAGTCCATTTCCACCATCCTCCGTAGATTTGACGCACTCCGCCATCTGAGTCACGACCATACTCCGCCGCTTTCCCCTTCCACTGTCCAACGAAGATCCAAAGCCTCCATCCATTTCTCCCCTCAAACCATAGATAAGAGTCCGCACGGCCACTTCCATCGTCAATGCATCTCTACTTCCTCCGCCAACGCCGACCGCTATAATCACCTCCGCCTTCATCGCCGACCACCGTGAGCACCTATATCAGCCACTTCCACCATCGCCTTAACCGTTGAACTTATGGCTTGATACTGCTGTCGATGCAACCGTTGTTATGATACTTGTATTTGCTTGGTTTTTTTATTTGTTAATTTCAGGGGTTTAAAGCTGATAAATTAATTTATCTCGAAATAAACAATAGTTACAAAATAGAAAGAAGCAAAATTAGAAAATATGAGAACTATCATAGTTAATCAATAACTGAAAGCTGGTTAAAAAAATAACAAAATTTTGAAACTTGACTATTTATCTGCGAGTTTATGTGGACCACCTAGGTAGGGTACAGATGTAAGAAAGGACTATTTGAAAAAAATCTGGGTAAGTCTTACCTGAACCTATTTTATTCGTATACGACGGGTCAATCTATTTGTCAAGTCTAGAGAGAGAGAGAGAGGCGCAACAACTGATGAGTTTGGAGTGTGCGAGTGAGAGATAGAGAGAAAGGCCTACAGCTGATGAAGACAGAAGTCTCCCAGACGCTAAAACCAAAATGGGTAAGTGGGCGGAACTAACCTAAATTGTAAAAAGAACACACACACACACATGTTTGTGTATGCGCGCGTGCGGACGTGTATATTTATGTGTATGTATAGAGAGTGTGTGTGTGTGTACATACACGTATACATAAAAATATGTATATATGTACGTATGTGTGTGTGTGGAAGTAACCATACTCGACCCAAAATGAACCTGGATTTGCGGGTCGGTTCGGACACGATTCAAAATGGAAAGGGTCTTTATTTTTAATGCCCATACTCGATTGTTTTTAGCAAATTAGGTCGATCTGTGGGTACAGGCATTTTTTTGCCAGGTATAAACTCGAGCAAAAGTCTTTAAAAATTGATAAACATAAGGGAAGAAGATTTCAAGCATACAACTAAAGTTGTAAAAAAGATTAACTAATTAGAATGAGTTGGGCCATTTGAAAGCATTAGCAAGATACCAATCAAAGTCATCTCTCAGATACTCAGATCAACTGAAAGCTAATTGAAACGACGCATCATCAAGCTCCTAAGAGCATGTAGCTTAACTTAGAGGGAGGTCAAACAAGAAATCTATACCAACATAAAGTCCAAACAATATCTTAGGGACCAATTCAAAGCAGTTAAAAACTTTTGAGGTGGGGCTAAAATTAGTAGTATACAAAATGAAGGGGTCAAAGGGTGTGTTTTGAAAAAGAGATTTACGTCTCGGTTCAAAATAAAAACTCTAAAAATCCGAAGGTCAACATTTGTTCAAATTTCCGTATGTTTACCATATTTGTTTTCTGCTTTTATTTTGTATGTTCATTTTTATGATTTTCGTATTCAGTTAGAAAATACGTTCATATACTTTTATCATTTTCACCAAAAAAAATCAGGGTTAATTACACTTATGTTCTTGAGATTTGGGTAAAATTACACGTGTGTCCATAAGTTTGGAAAATAGGCACTTATGTCCTTTGACCTAACGAAATACCTAAATACATAACGGAATGGTCAAAATGACCATATTGCCCATGATTTGAAAGGTAAATTATTTGCCATGCCATTCAAATTAGGGTTTCAAAAAGAATTGAAACCCTAATTTTTAAATTAGGGTTTAAGTCATTCCTTTATCTCCTTAATTTTCAAATTAGGATTTCAATTTTAATAAGAATTGAAACCCTAATTTGAAAATTAGGGTTTCAAGCTATTCAGTTATCTGTCTAATTTTCAAGTTAGGGTTTCATTTATCTCCATATTCTGTCGACGCATCTTGAAGCCTTCGGCGGTGAATCCAATGCCGATTTGGCCCTTGGCCCCAGCGTTCTTGACGAAAACCTCGAAGTAGTAGACGAGCCTCCTAACTGGGTCGGGCTTATTGGCCTGGACCACGTCGACATCGTGGCCGTGCAGGTTCACGCTCGGGTACTGGACCGTCAACTTGTCGGGAAACACCACCGAGAACCCGCCGGAGCTGTTTACCATGTCCAGCTCCGTCGGATTGTCCTCCGTGTCTTCGTTTTCACCCTTCCTTTGCGCGTCCGACGTCATTGAGGCTCGTGAGTTCCTAACTGGGGCGGGCTTATTGGCCTGGACCACGCCGACATCGTGGCGGTGCAGGTTCACGCTCGGGTACTGGACCGTCGACTGTCGAGAAACACCACCGAGAACCCGCCGAAGCTGTTTACCGTGTCCAGCTCCGTCGGATCGTCCTCCGTGTCTTCGTTTTCACCCTTCCTTTGCGCGTCCGACGTCATTGAGGCTCGTGAGTTCTGTCGCCAGAGCTCGAGGAAGTAGGTGCCTATTAAGAAGTCTTGTTGGTGCTGTTTCTGTTGTTGGTCGGCGTCCACCATCTTCGTAATTGAGATTCAAGCGGGGCAGGGGGAAAGGGCGGGAGGCGGGGTAGGGGAAGCGCAGGGGACGACGGGGTGATGTGGAGGGAAGAGGAAGGTGGAACTTCACCTGTATCTAATGGAAGAAAGAGATAAGGGGAAGATAGAGCAAGCTCGTGAAAGAGCAAAGGAGAGAAGATAGGTAACAGTAATCTAGGGGTATAATTGTCATATTTTGAAAATACGCATTGATGACATCACAAAAAATACAATTTCTGGACGGATACCTAACGGATGGACATAAGTGTTACCTTTCTAACGTTTGTGGTCACGATTTTTTACCTTTTGAAAATTAGTGTCATTGACTGTAATTTCACCCAAACCTCAGGGACATAAGTGTAATTAACCCAAAAATTTAGCTACTTTTTCTTACATTGGGTTAAATTTGGGTGAAAAAAGCTGAAAACACCTCAAAGGTGTTTTCAATTTTTTGTCACTGTTTAAGTAATTTTACTCAAAATGAAAACAAAAAATGATAAAAGTACATCATCATCGCAAAAAATTGAAAATGAACATAATAAACGCATTAAACTAAATACTGCCAAACCTATTAGAGGCCTGACCCATGTAACCTACTAAAAAGTAGGTACCCATTGAACTCGCTCATCTATGTCCCATGAGATAAATGGGTGGCTTTGATGTACTAACTGTTCCAAGGTGATGGTGAGATGAACATACTACAGGTTAGTGAGCTTGTGAAAATTTGGTAAAACGTGACTTGTCGACTACAGTGTAGGCCTGTTTGGCATGAAAGCTAGTGTTTTATTGTTACAGTACTTTAGTTTTATTTCAATGTTTAATATTTCTACATAATCTGTTGAATCTTGCAAGTAAATGGGATGTGGTCTATTTCGCTACTTCATTTAAGTTGTAATATTCACAATAAAAGAAAAAGAAAAAAAAAATAGAACCATCAAGGTGGTCCTTGATCGATGTAACCTTTTATGTCGGTAACATAGATGAATCAGCCGCCGGACCCAAAAAATGAAAAAGATGGGCAGTTGGACTTATTCTTAAGCTTGAACTTATTTTGCCACCGTTTCTTCTAGTGGGCATCAAGTATCTGATTCCCCTTTTTACATGATGGTCAGTCCCCATTCTGCTTATAGTTTAGAAAAACTTGATAGGAGCTACTGTAATTTGTTCTGAGCAGCCTTATATTTGGCAGCTACTGTTACCAACTTAGAGATTTGAGGTTCCGATCATGTTCCTATTGTCCTAATCACAAGCCGTGCGGTTGGCTTTAGATCGAATTCTAATTGGCTCAAACACACTGATTAGGCAGATAGGTTTAGACGATTGAGAACATGTCAAATGTCAGGTGCAGGCATCATCTCTCTTTGACATGATAAGTTGGAGAAAAGACTATGTCAAAGGTTCTGTCCCAATGAAATGATGAAAGTTTTGCCAAATTGCGAGCGAAAAATGGGGATACTAAGGTAGCGTTTGGTAACACTTTTAGTCTTGATTTTCTATCTAAAAAAAAAAATCAAAACCAGTAAAAGAATTTTTTTTTACAAAAACGAATGGGTGATTGATTACCCAGTTTTTATTTTGAGTTTTTTCTTTGGTGGTGGTTTGCGGTGGTGGTAGCCGGCCGCCGGCGGTGGGAGGGTGGTGATCTCAAAATAAAAACCAAAATTGAAAATCGAAAGCTCCTTTTTGAAATTTTCAAAAACAGCTCTGTTTTCAAAATTGGTTTTCAAAACTGAAGAAAAAAAAACAAAAACTGTGTGCCAAACACGTTTATTTTCTCCAGTTTACAAAACTGGAGAAAAAGCTGGAAAAACAAGTGTTACCAAACGGAGCCTTAAAGGTAAGACGAGAGTTTTGGTAATTTGTGAGCGCAAGTTATGGAGACTAAGGTAAAATGAAAATTTTTACTTTCGGACCAGCAATTTAAGAGGTCACCAACCCTGCATGATATCTCGCCCTATTTTATCTCATATTCTTAATTGAAGGTATCTGGCTATTAGAAGTGCAACTTGGGTTAGTTGCGTTGAGTTTGTACCCAACTCGAGAAAGTCCGTGTGCTTTAAAAACTAAACGCCTTTTAACCCAAAAGAAAAAATCCCTTTTAACCCAAAAAGTTAAAGTTGATTTAGATTGAGTTGGATGGATCTATTTGGGATAAAAGGTGATTAAAACGGGATACTAAGGTAGCGTTTGGTAACACTTTTAGTTTTGATTTTTTATCTAAAAAATCAAAACCAGTTAATTTTTATTTTTTTACAAAAACAAATGGGTGTTTGATTACCCAGTTTTTATTTTGAGTTTTTTCTTTGGTGGTGGTGGCCGGCCGCCGGCGTTGGGAGGGTGGTGGTCTCAAAATAAAAAAAAAATTGAAAACCGAAAACTTATTTTTAGAGTTTTTAAAAACGCTTCTGTTTTAAAAACTGGTTTTCAAAATTGAAGGAAAAAAAAATGAAAATTGTGTGCCAAACACGTTTATTTTCTTCAGTTTACAAAACTAGAGAAAAAGCTGAAAAAACAAGTGTTACCAAACGGAGCCTTAAAGGTAAGACGAGAGTTTTGGTAATTTGTGAGCGCAAGTTATGGAGACTAAGGTAAAATGAAAATTTTTACTTTCGGACCAACAATTTAAGAGGTCACCAACCCTGCATGATATCTCGCCCTATTTTATCTCATATTCTCAAGGGAAGGTATCTGGTTATTAGAAGTGCAACTTGTGTTAGTTGCGTTGAGTTTGTACCCAACTCGAGAAAGTCCGTGTTCTTTAAAAACTAAACGCCTTTTAACCCAAAAAAAAAAATGCCTTTTAACCCAAAAAGTTAAAGTTGGTTTAGATTGAGTTGGATGGATCTATTTGGGATAAAAGGGTTGATTAAAACGGGAAAAAAAAATTAAGCAAAAAATATAGTGGTGGTTGCTAGCGGTGGCAGCCAGCGGCGGTTACCTCGCCGCTCGCTTACATCTCTGGAAGCCCTTTCAAGTTGAACAAACATTGTCGCTATATAGGGGATAGGAGGAAGATTCTTCCAACCGGGATAACAGCCAAATTTTTTCCTCTCAAGTTTACTATACGCTGAGCATGTTAGCTAATCCGATCTATCATTTCAATTTTTCCTTCTTTCAAATGAGATCGCTCAAAAGCGTCCCGCTAGAAACCTCGTCACCGTCTACCATGCCCATCAATCATAGTGAAGAGTTGTCATCTCTCAGTTCAGAAATTTTTACTCAAGGAATTTTTTCGCACATTCATTACCCTGATTCCCAAGAAGGATCAGCCTAATATGTGGCAAATATGAGAATAATATCATTGTTGCAAAATCTTTGGCAAAATATGATTAAAGCTCTCCGCTCTCTTTACATTTTTCCATATCAGAAAACTTTTACACCTTTGGTACACAGTCCCTGGATGATATTAGGCATTGCTCTAGATCTCAGATCAATTCGATAAAACGGGGTGGGGGAGGGGCATCTGTTTGGCATGTCTAGAAGATGATATGAGCCTATGACCGTACAAACGTTGCTTCCGGATTCATTGTATTCATCTAGTCATCCACTGTGTCTCTACGGCTGCTTTTGTTGTTCCTCAGCAACGTTTTGCTCTAAACTGACGGACGCAAGGTGACCATTTGACTCCGTATTTGCTTATTCAATGACTATAAGTCTATAAATGAGGCTCAAGACCATTTAGGAACTGTTGGGATGAAAGCAGGGCCACCTTTGATCAGTAATCTATCCTTTGATCAAAACAAGGCGGTTTGGCAAATATTAATGAAACAGCTGCTGATGAAGTCCAACAACTTTCACCGTCTTGGTTTTGATGGGGATGACTTGTGCCCACTTTACCAGTCCGCTCCCCAGAAACATCCTAGAGTCACATTCTCTGTTTGTCCTCACACTAGACCAGTATGGCCTGGTGCTGCATTAGGCCTTAGCTTGGATATGCACACCAACAGGTCCCGTTACTACTCCGTCCAAGGTAAGTATTATGATCCTTTCCGCGCTCCGGTGCATGTAAGAGCATCAGAATGAGGAGGTCAAGTGGATTAGACGTCTTAGTGATTGAGTCGCCGGGCCGGGATAGAAGCAGATAGCCAGGGGCGGAACTAGGCTTGTACGAGGGGGTGCTATAGCCACCCCTCAGATTTTGAAAAAAAATAATATATATATATATATATAGTGTTTTTTTTTTCATTTGCAACTTTTCCTTTCTCTCTCTCTATCTGCTCCTCTATCGGCCGGCTCTCACAAGTCACAATCTCACATTCTCAGTCACCGGACGGCTCACTGCGGCACGCTGGCGGCCGGCACCTCTCCAGCTCGGCAACTTGGCAGCTCTCCTCCTCTCTCGGGCTCTCGGCTCTCTCAGTTTCAGGCGTGGTGTCAAGTCAAGCTCTCATGAGTCACGCCGGCATCTCCGCAACTCCTCCCCTGCTCTCGGCAGTCGACTCTCTCAGCCACCGCGGCTCGTTGCACGCCGGCACCACCCATCGACCCGCGACCACCGGTCGTCGGCTGGGCTCATCAGTAAGGTGATGCCGGTCACCGGTCGCCGTCCCCAGATTCCGAAGCGCGAAGCCGGAGATTGGCGAAGGCCTTCCCCAGTCCGGCGGTCCCCATCCTAACTCCGGCCAGTTCCCACCCAACTCCGGCTACTTCGGCCAGATCAGATCTGGCAGATCTAAGTTCACCTCTAAGTTGGCCAGTCCCCACCCAACTCCGGCGACGCCGTTCCGATTTCTGAGGACTGAGGTCAGTGTGGATTTTGAACAATTTCTTTTGCTATTGAGAATTGATTAATAATTTTAGGTTTTTAGTTGTGTATTTGATAATTTAGATTATTAATTGATGCTTTATAGATGTTAATCGTGCATTGAGCACTTAGATTTGAGATTGTTGATGGAGAATGAGACCCAATTGGATTTTATGCTGATTATATGTTGAGATTATTTTCATGTTGATTATATGTTGATTATTTGCATGCTGATTATATGTTGTTAATTGTGCATTGAACATTTGAGAATTGAGATGATTGATGGAGGATGGAACCCAATTGGATTGAGATATCGGATATGTGATTTAGTTGAATGGTGGGTTGAAATTAAGTTAATTAGGTTAACACAATAATAAAACATGACTGGAAAAGTAAAAGAATAAAATATTTGTAATTAACTAGGTTATTTGATTGATAATTGATGGATTGATACTTAAAATAAAATATATTTTTTTTCATAATGGAAAGGTTCTATCAAAAGAAACCAAAGGTGGAAAAGTTATTAAAGTCTAATAAGAATGAGTCTCTGATTCTAACAGTAACGGACAAGGCTCCCATTGTGTATCGTGATATTCATTCCGGACATTCAAGCAGAGTTAGCGAGGAGTTCAATTTTGACGAGCTTATTGCGGATCCTGGATTGCGTCTGAATATTTTGGATTATGGTCTTGATGTTCGAGATAAAGTTCGACGAGCGTATTGGTCAAAAGGTCCTTGCCAACCTCGTCACCACAATTTTCCATTTACACAATTAGGAACTCAATCTCGTTGATTTGTTTCTTCTTGGTTTGACATTTATTCGAGTTGGTTGGAGTATAGTGTAGCAAAAGATGAAGCATATTGTTTGTGTTGCTGCTTGTTCGGAAGTGCTCATGGGGAGCAAGGGGGTGGTGGGTACTTTTGTTAGGCATGGTTTTAACGATTAGAGAAAGAAGGAGAAATTGCAAAAACATGTTAGAGAAGTTGGTAGTGTACACAACCTTGCTTTAACTAAGTGTCAAGCCTTTAATAACCCTCAGCAGAGTATTGAAGTAGTTTTGTCCAAGCAAACAGATGAAAGTAGAGTTCAATACCGTACTCGCTTGACTGCATCAATTGATGTTATTCGGTTTCTCTTACGTCAAGGCTTGTCTTTCCGTGGGCACGATGAATCTGATGAATCTGAAAATCAGGAAAATTTTCTAGAACTGTTAGAGTTTATTGCTGATTACAATGAAAATGTGAAAAAAGTCGTGTTGTCGAATGCTCCTCAGAACCTCAAATTGACATCACCAAAAGTTCAGAAAGAAATTGTTAGTGCCATTGCCGGAGAAATAAGAGATGCAATTGTTGGGGACATGAAAACTGAATTATTTTCCATCTTAGTTGACGAGTGTCGTGATATTTCAGTCAAAGAACAAATGGGAGTTGTCTTGAGATATGTGGACAAAAGAGGACGTGTGATTGAACGTTTTCTTGGTATTGTCCATGTTGCCAATACCGCTGCCTTATCATTGAAAGACGCGATTGACAGTTTATTTGCAATGCATGAATTGAGCATTTCAAGAATTCGTGGACAAGGCTATGATGGAGCAAGTAATATGCAAGGTGAATTCAATGGTCTTAAAACCTTAATTCAGAGGGAGAATGAAAGTGCTTATTATATTCATTGCTTTGCTCATCAACTTCAGCTAACTCTTGTAGCCGTTGCAAAAAAACATGCTCAGATTGCATTGCTCTTTAATTTGGTTGCTAAGGTAGTCAACACTGTGGGAGTTTCATGCAAGCGAAGAGATGCTATTCGAGAAAGTGAAGCCATTAGACTTGCTCGTGACCTTGAGAGTGGTGATATCGTCAGTGGTCGAGGTTTAAATCAAGAAACTAGCATCAAAAGAGCAGGAAAGACCCGTTGGGGATCACATTACGGCGCATTATTGAATTTGATTCAAATGTTTGCTTAAGTGATATGTGTGCTTAATAAGGTTGTTGAGGATGCTACAGATTATGAACAGAGAGGTGAAGCATTGGGTCTTTTGAACTCGGTGCCAACTTATGATTTTGTCTTCAACATGCATTTGATGATAAATATTTTGGGGATGACAAATGAACTTTCACAAGCATTACAAAAGAAAGATCAAAACATTGTGAATGCAATGAAGTTGGTAAGTATAACAAAGCAACGATTGCAGGACTTTAGAGATCGAGGGTTGGAAAACTTGCTGGAAGAGGTCTCACAATTTTGTGTAAAACACGATATTGACGTATTGGACATGAGTGCGAGGTTTCTAGCCCCGGTGAGGCAAAGACGTAATGCTAAAGAAGGTACAAATTTTTACCATTATCGTGTTGATATTTTTTTAACGGTTGTTGATTTGCAAATCAGTGAGTTGAATAATCGTTTCAGTGAGGTAACCACGGAGTTGCTTATATGTATGGCATGTTTCGATCCAAGTGATGGTTTTTCTGCTTTTAATAAGCAAAAGTTGATACGTCTTGCACAGTTTTATCCATATGACTTTTCGCCGATAGAGCTTAGGGTACTTCAAAGTCAGCTCGAGACTTATATTATGGATGTGCGCTCCTGTGAAGAACTTTATGAAGTCAGGAGAATTGGTGAACTTGTTATAAAGTTAGTTGAGTTGAAAAAGGATGTGATATATCCTTTGGTGTTCTTGCTTTTGAGATTGGTCTTACTTTTACCTGTTGCAACTGCTACTGTAGAAAGAGCTTTCTCTGTAATGAAGATAATAAAGACTCGACTTCAGAATCATATGGGAGACGAATGGATGAATGATAGCTTGATTTGTTACATCGAGAAAAATGTCTTCAAAACTATTACAAATGAGGCTATTATCAAACGATACCAATTTTCGGCGCCTCATCGAGTAGTTATTTAGTGCTTTCGTTTGTAAACACTGAAATGTGTATTTTGTATTATCTTCTTTTGTGTTGTAAAGAGTCCTTAGTGGCTCTCATGAAACTTAATAAGACCTTTTAGATGCTTTTTAGTATGTTTTGTGTATTATCGAAAAGTGCACTTTGTTTTTGTGTGCTATTTTACTTATAAAAATATTTATCTCTTTCGATATATTTTTAGCCCCCTGGGATGAAATCCTGGTTCTGCCACTGCAGATAGCTATGAAGTTTTTTGAAAAGAAAATCAAGTGTATATCGAGCTCTGTTTTAAAAAAAAAAATCAATATTAATGCTTGAATCTTTGGATAACAAAATTTAGAGTTTTTGTCTTTGTTTTGATATGCTAATTCAAACACTACAAATGCATTGCAAAGAGTAGACAGAGTAAGGTACAAGAACAATACATCCAAGACGAGCAACATCTTCTCGCGCTTCAGCACCTCTTGCCTACATCCACGCCAGAGCTTCCTTGAGCCCTGAGACCCCCAAGTCCACCGGAGAGATCGAGCTCTAAACTGCAATGTCTTGTAGTATTACTCCAGATTCGGACGCCTAGAGATTCGACCATTTAATCACCTTTTTGTCGTTAAAACACCTCTTAAGAAGGCTGACTTTGCAATAGAACTCCTAGTGTTATATGATACGTGGTATGCTAGTTTAAATTTTCACAGAGTACAAAATCAGTTAAGGAACAAAAATTCATTTCATGAAGCTAAATCATTTGTAGCATTTTACGTGTGCCGCAAGATCAATCGTCTATGGACCATACAATTGTACGAAGATGAGAGCCCAGGATTTGGCCTCATAAGAAACTTGGGTCTCATGCTGGAAATAGTGGCGTCATTGTAAAGTAAGAATCAAATAACTTGATGGCCTAGAAAGTTGCATATGTTGGTTGAAGAATTCTTTTCACCGGAGTCTCATCTTGAGATATAGTGGGATTTATTTAGACCTCACAGACCATATTTTTGGTCCACAAATACTTATTGATAATCACGCAAAAAGAAGAGAGAAAAGTAGGATGTTCAAGCACCATCTTCTGATGAAAAAGTCTGGTCAGGAAAGAAATTTCAAGTCAAGACGATGGGGAAGCAACACCAAAAAAGACGAATATCAACTCGGTTGAGAAGTTGCAACATGAAGATTTCAGCATGAAGGATAATGTCACGTCACCAGAGAATGCTTTTCGGAAAGTCCCAATTGGCCAAATTACAACACCAGTTCTGACCGATGCTGCTGTTGAATTTTCTCAAATTTTATCTTCTCAACCAACAAGTTGACTCTTTCTTTAGGGTCGGGAAATTTGTTTCAGTTGCAGATTCTTATCTATTAAATCTTAAGAGGATGGAAAATGAGTTTGTTGGGAGTGAAAGACATCAGCTCGTGCTCGTCTATGAAGTCGACGATTAGTTCTTTTCAGGTGGGGAAGATTGATGTAGGACAAGAATCCCATCGTTTTAGTCGATAGCACCATGTACGCTATCAAAGTCTGGGGAGGCCTTTTGAGGAAAGAAGAAATTCGTCACTGTTTGGTTTGGATAGCATAGAGGCGTATAGGTTGACGTTGTCATCTTTGTGGTTTGCGACCTCCATTGACCCATAACATAATTTTGGAATGTGGCAGACATTTGTTGAATTTACTTTGGCCACTGAGCTCCAAATTAAGCTACAATCGTAGCTAGGGTATTTGACTCAATTTGGGCAGCATGTACGTCAAACTTTTTTTTTTTTTTTTAATAGTTAGAATTTGCATTCATATGAAAGGTAAATCCATAATCCAATCCTATGATCCATACAACGAACGAGAAAGTGCAAATTCACTGCAAAAACTAAAACAAATAAGATTAACAAAAAAATATTTCACTAACAACCGACAGGTATCAACCAAAGAGGAACGAGCCATCAATAGCAGTAACACAAAGTAACCATTCCTGAAGAGAGGAAGATCTAGCTTGACATGGATATCGTGGCAATGTTTTTAACTTTCCAGAGGTATTTCTCTGCAACTGAATCTATATCAAAATATTAAAAATATTTACAGACAAAATTTGTATCAAAGAAAATTAGAGTTGCCATGGCCAACCCATTAACTGCACCGCCATCAACCCATCATACCAACACCAGCATCTCAACCATCATAACCCCAAACCATACAAATCATAATTTACTTCAAATGTTGACGATACAGGGTGTGGTCGACTCTCGGGCTAATGTAAAAATTGCTGTTTATCGATCATTTGGTTGATAGGTTACAGGCAGGTGTTAAAATCCAAGTGTAGCGTGTAAACATATACATGCTTGTTTGTATGTGTGCGCGTCTAGAAGAGAGAACGTGAGAAAGCCGTGATGCAGGTTCAGCTGGGTTGCTTGGGACTGTATTGGTGGTGGCCAGAGCGGAAAAAGGAGGAAATAAAGAAGCATATATCAAATTCAATTACGATGGAGATAGTTCAAGGTGTTGAGTGCCAAAATTGGAACTGCAACTAGTCCAACTTCCTCTCGACTATAAAGGGAAAAGGAAATCCAGCTTCCTAAACAATAACTCTGTTCCCCTTTCTGGTCTCCAAGCCTGTATATTTTAATTTCTCTCTTCTCCCATCTCTCCAGCTTGGGAATACTTCTTTCTATTGGCTATATCTATGTAGTCACAATGCCAGAGGAAGCTATCTTATGAATAGAGCAAGAAAGGGTATGCACGGGTGCAGTAGTTCAAGGAGGTTAATCATACTCTGGCAACTTTACGTAAGGCTCGGAAGATACGAAGGAAGAAAAATCCGAAAACTCTAAGACAGGTAAAGGCAGGTAGTAAAAAATTTTGCAAACCTTCAAAAGAAAGATACCAAAAATTCCTTTAATAAACCTTATACCTACCTTCAACATGAATAAATTACAAAGATTTCCCACCCAAAAAATAATAATAATAATAATAATAATAATAAGAACTTCAAACCACCATCTCGTGCAGTAGTCGTATAAATTAGGAACAAAACTTTTGACAAACAAGAAGGAAAGAAATAGGAAAATTGCAGAATGACCAATCATAATTCTACTAAAGTAGGACACATGCAACAAAACATGCCAAAGAGGATTTGGAAAACCCATAACAATATCAACAAAAATACACTCCGACAACACCTAACCATAGATGTGGAAGAAGAACAGAAAGCAAATGCTTTAGTTTGGAATCTTTGTAAGAGAGAAAGATTGGAAGTGGAGAGGGGGCAAATCTTCTTTCAATGACACACAAATATACATCAAAACGTAAACAGCCATGCCCGTGGTGCTTAAAAAGCTTTTGAATATAGACGCCAACTATATATTGGGCCGGCTTAATACTGAGGTTTTCTTCTATATTCGATAAATAATCTAGTCCAACCCCAGGAAGAAAATCAAATCACCGAAACTAGCCAAAGCCTCTAAATCAATTGAATACCATCCAAGCTGACAAAAAAATTTCAAGGAAAATAACCCAATCCTGCAATGATCCATCATCAAAATCCAGGACATGATAGACCGAACAAGTGAATAAGGTAATGTTCTGTTGAGTATGTAAAAAGAAGCTAAATTATAGACAAAATACCAATTAAATAGTCTGACTACTGATAAATAAACAAAACCAATTAGAAACATACGATAATCAGCACATGGCAAATCAAGACCGCACATAATAAAATCAAGTATTGTAGGAAACAATCACATAATAAAAGCGAAAATGATAACCCATTAGCAGCAAACATCGTGAGAAAAAAAGAAAAAGCTGGCAGGGAAGTAAAAAGCTTAGCTGAAACTGCAAAAAGATCAAAATAAAATTCAAGAGCGAAAATCAAAATAAGTAAAGAAGTTATCAAATCATTACAAGGAGATCATCTTTAGGAGGGATAATTTTGCCAAATCCTTGGGTAAATGATAAGTAAAATTAGACAAGAAACAAGACCATTCCAAATCCTTGAACAAATAATCGAATAAGACAAGAAAAAAAACCAGAAAAGCAGGGATACTGACAAAACATCCAGAAACGAGCTGACCCAGAATAAACTCTCATATGAAAGAATGCAGGGTGTCATTCCTCTAGCTCAGGTACTCTTGATCTGCAAACATGTGGTCAAAAGGATTCATATTACATATACATAGCACAAAGTACATTAAAATTGTATGGACAAATGATTTAAAAACTTTGTGTGCGTATGTGTAATAAAATTTCTCACTTCTCTGATAATTAAAACAAACTAGAGTCTATGACTCAAAATTTCTCACTTCTGTGACTCAAAAGGAAAAGGGAAAATTGGCTACTAAAGTCTAAATTGGTTGCTTGACAAAGTCAATAACTATTGAATCACGATAGAAAATCTAAAAAAAATAACAAACCTCATGGGTTTAAAAAGAACACCAAACACACATAAGATTCAATCAAGAAATAGATAGTTGGAAAGCTACAAAAGTCTAGCTTTCGAAACATCTAATAACAGAAAAAGCCCATCTACAACTATAATGGCAAAGATACGAACGAGTATTTAAAATTTGACTCTTGCAAACCAATCTGTCTGCTAGAAGATAGCTATTTTCCCTACACAAATATGCTAATCATGCTTCCCCTTTTCCATCATGAAGACTATTAAGGCTTTCGCGAGATGTGCGGCTCAATTGCTGGCTATTTTTGCGTGAAAACGGTTAATAAAGAAACTGTATCATTTTCTGGTTTACTACTTACGAGACACAAAGTGTTAGACTTGGCTTGCGTGTTTAGGGTCACTTCTTTCTGAAGATATTCGAAACTTCTAATTATGCTTTAGTATGCTCATATAATTTCTTCATATACTTTATTATGCTCATATAAGGTGTTTACATGCTTTATTATGCCCATCTAAGTTCTATAGCTACGTCCAAGGACTGCTAGAATTCCTACAATAAGGCACCTCATATTAAAAGCAGATTTGAATATGGTAAAGTGAAATCCCACTGGGAGGATTGCAATTTGAGGTATGATGCGATGTCAAAGCTTCGTCCAAAATATGCGGGAACTGTATTCACGAGTCTAGAGACGCCGGAGTTGAAGGCTGACACAACAAGGTGGTACTTACCACACCGCAGGGGGACTCGCCGTAGCGTTCGTGGTGGGGCTTCAGCATTCCAATTTACTGCATCCAAGATCAGTAAGAGCTTGCCGTTGCGTCCAAGATCAGAAAAAGCTTGCCTTCAGACGGAGCCTGACTTCTATATCTAAACTTGCACAACAGAGTCTTACTCAACAGTCGAAATCGTCCCAATTAGATGTTATTTTTGTTTTAGGGAGACCACAAAGCTTCACTTCAATATATCGAGCCTTGTTGCAGTAAACAAAATGTGCCGTCTTGGAATACATATCAACTACTAACATAATGGAATCTTTGTTTTGTTCAGTTTGAGACAAGCCTAGGCTCCCAAAAAGTGCATGGAGTTGGCTGTTCCGGAGAATATATAAACTGTGGTTTGAGCAAGACTCAGACAAGTTTGGAAATGCTGCACAAGGTCCAATATTCTTTCTAGGCTAATTGAAACTGTGAACGAGAGTGAGATCTTCACCTCTGCCAAGCTTCTATGAATCCCGTTATGAGCACTTGGAAAAGGCAGGTTTTCCTTTAAAGAAAGTTATCTCGCAAAGAGAAAGGCTGAATGACAAACACAACATTTTGCCTAAAGTTGCTTAAGAAAATGGATTGAGGATATATCAAAGCCTAAGACCATCTATTGCACAGTGAATAGCAAGGAACCTATGGCTTAACTATTGCGTCTTATCTTGGTGGTCTCAGAAGTAACGTTTTTCATATTTTCAATTACAGCAGTATGGAAATTGGAAAATGACAACGATTTGTGCAAGCAATATGAAGGGATTCAAATGTGGCACCAAAATCTGCGAGTGCAGCAGATTTTCCGCATGCTGAATACAAACAACCTTCACAATGATTCCTTCAGGTGATTAGCTAACCTAGCCTATGAGTTTTCATATGTCTGTAGTCCTATTGATCCATATTCCAATGAGAGGTTGAATATATAAAGCACCTATAGGGGAGAGCAACCCTGTTTCACAAGCACACAAGTAATCACTTTATATATGCAGCCATAAGGTGTCCCAAAACTCAAATAAAGCTCACCACAGCCATGTAAATGTGCTTTAGTTGATCAAACATAATAATAGATAAAACCAACACTACATGGACTGCATGAAGTTGCCTTCCTTTTTCAATAATCGAAGCTGTGTGAAGTGGCTTGAAAAAATGTTAAAAAAAAAATTGAAAAAGTATGAGCTCTGTTTTACAAGTGCAAAACACGGGTAAATAGATTAATACTATATCTAAAATACAAAAGAATCATCAATACCATGAAATCTTTGTCTAAGAATCATTATTAAATGCAAATAAGATGGTCATATACATAAAAATCTCTTAAAAATCTGCTTTACTTGGGCATCAAGTTCAAATTTTAGAAGGATTAAAAAGAGAGAAACACCAGTCTCTAAAATTTATTAAAACTTCAAAACCTAGCTAGTAATGGCTATAGAAGAGATATTCCAAATAAACACGATATAAAATGTTAGAACGCCTCGCCTCAATTTCACAGCTCTGCAAAACTAACAAAAAAATGCATAAAACAAAAAAAAGGGAGATAAACAAACAAATTAGAAGTATAGATGCAATACCACACATCCGTATTACATAAATATCATATTTGTAGAACCAAAGAGAAATAAAACATATACAATGCTGAATTTAAAATTATGGAAGTTATAAGGAATAAATAACAAGGGCTACGAAGTGAGACTTTAATTTCCAGTGTAAGAAAACAGAAAAAATGAATGGAAAACAAAAACTTAGAAAATGAAACAAACGAATAAGAAGTAGAGAGTAAGGGTAAAATAAACCATACCACATAAATGATGGGTAACCACCGAACGACCCACCACCAGCACCTTGCGCCTTGGTGGTCGAACTCTGCCCCATTTGCGAATTTGGGTACGCATGCTGCAAACCCTGCAGCATCGGGACGGACGACCCGCCGCCATAGGCCCCGAGCACCGACTGATTCCCACCTAAACTACCCAATGCCGCCCCGTCATAACCCCCGACACCGATCCCCGCGCTCGAACCAAGCACCCCCGGCCCCAAACCAAGCGGATTCACCCCAGCCGCCGCAAGAAAGGCGGCATCCGGATTAGCTAGCAGCCCGCCGTACATCGGATTGAACATAGCCAAGTTCTGAGCGGCCGCGAGCACCGGCGGCTGCAGTATCGGCTGCACCGTAGTCGTCACCGACGCCACCACCTTGTTCTTCCCCTCGGCGGCCCTCTTACAGTGCAATTGATGCCCCTCAAACATCTTATACGGCTCCTCCAGTACCTTCCTCGCCCCTTCTTGGGTTTTATAAACAAACAGCGCAAAACCGCGAGATTTTCCAGTTTGCATATCAAACCCTAACGGACCGGTCTCGATTTCACCGAATTTGCCGAAGAACGCGCGCAGTCTCTCCGGATCAACGTCGGACTGGACGTTGCCGACGTAGATCTTCCGCGCCGCCACGTCCTGCCCCTGCGTCGGCGGCACCGGCCCGGTCGAGGCCAGCTGGCACGACGCCATTCGGTTATTGATCTTCATCCTCGGCTGTTGTAAGGCCTTCGCGGCGCCTCGCCGCGACGCGAACAGGACGAAGCCGAAGCCCTTGGCCTTGCCGGTTGCGTGGTCGGTGACGACGTTGCAGTCCTCGATTTCGCCGAATGGCTCAAAGGCGGCGGCTAGGGTTTCTCGGGTGGTGTCCCAGCCGAGGCCGTGGACGAAGATCTTGCGGTGGGAGACGTCACGGTCGGCGGCGGCCCGGACGCGGGCGAGGACGGATGGGTCCCTGACGGCGGCGTCGATGAGGAACCCGACGAGCTGGTCCTTGGTGTAGGGTTCGAGGAGCTTTTGGATCTTTTCGGGTTCGGATAAGGAGGGGTCGTCGTCGTCGTCATCGGAGGAGGAGGAGGCGGTGGCTGTTTGAGGGTCTAGTTCTTTGGTGGGGACTGGTACGATGGGTTTATCGGGCTTGATGAGCTTCTTCTTCTTCTTCTTGAACTTCTTATCAATCGTGTCGGCGTTGGTGGTGGTGGTGGTGTCCGTTGCTTCCTTGACGAGCTTTCGCTTCTTCACTTTGACCTTCACCATTGTAGAGTCTGCGCTGGGAGGGAGTGAATGTGAATGTGAGGGCCTTCTGACGATGAGGCATGGCCTTAAATAGCTAAATCAAGAATACGTCCGATACGGAGGTGATCCAATCCTCATTAAAAGATTGATACGAAGATTGTGACTTTCATATGTCTCATTTTAAGTATTAACGGTTCAAATAAGTGTTTTATAAAATTAAAGCACTTGAGTATTAATAAGCAAGTAAGGTTAAAAAAAAACAATATAAGCATTAAAATCTGAAACACAATCTCATTAGAAGCTCACGTACAAAGTAGATTCCCACCTCCACGCTTCCACTCCAACACACTCAACCCCCACGATCGGATTTGGATTCCCTGGGTTACAGCATGGTGTTGTCCATATTGTTGAGAGAGAGGGAAGAGAGACAGTAACCATGGTTTGGATCCCCCTCTCTCTATCCTCCCTCTCTCTTAGCAATGGGGACAGCACCCCTGCTGTAACCCATAGTTACAGCAGGGGATCTGGATCTCACTCACAGTCACACAACCAAGGTGACAGGACCGGCGACCCGATCTTCTTCGCTCTTCTTCTTTTCTCCAGTGTACTACAAACGGTACACACACCCTTCAAGCCACCGTTCTTTCTTTTCTTTAATTCCAAGTTACCCTTAAGCCCTCATATAATTTAAATCAATTTCGGTCCCCCACACTTCTAAAATCTCCATTATACATCACAAATGAAAAACCCACTTCTTATTCCTTTGATTTTTCTCTTTCTTAGTTTTTAAAGTGTGTAGATTGGTGTTTGGATTGGAGACTAGAGAGCAACTCCAGAGATAAAAAGTGAAAAAAATAATTATAGAGAAAGCAGATTTTTTATTTGTACTTGAAGAGTAAGATCAAAGATGGAAATGCAGCTTCAAAGGAGATTCTCCAATAATACTTGCAAGGAGACCCACAAAAAAAAATTCTCAAATCAATTCTTCCCGTAACGGTACGTAACACCATGTATCGACGCCATGTCCCAAAACGGTACCGTAATGCCCATGCGGCCGTGATATCGAGTAGCACCGATATCGGTGTGTAACCGTATCCCCAAGTTGAAAACTTGTTACATATCAACCATTGCTATACGTACCAACCATTTTTTAAAGTCATGATATGAGGATGTTGAAAACCTGTTACATATCAGCCATTGCACTAGAGTTAAAGGGAATAACTTATATACATATACCAGACAAACACATCATTTCCAAAAAAAAAAATTAAGAGTTGGTCCTTCATCTGTCTTGATTAGTAAGTGAACATGGTCATTTCCCTTCTTTTTGCTTCTTTCATCCGCCGCTTACTTTTATATTGTAGTTGAAATTTATGATATAATTGGAGTGCAAAATGAATATCAAGTAAGATTTTAGCATTTTCCAGTTTTTCCATCCTATTTCTTCCCATCTAAGATAGAGTATGAGCTTTCTTGGTAAAAAACCAAGCATGAGCAATGTCTAGACAATAAGCCCCTAAACTTCCAATGACAAGTCCTTTCAAAAAAGCTGAATGATGTGAGTTGGCAATGTAGTTTCCTCCAAGGGGTGTATTTATCCATTAATATTTCTTTTTTTTTTCTTTTTGGGTGGGTTGAAGTTAACTATGACGGGGGTAAATTATGGTAGGTTAGACTCCATATACAGGATACTAAGGGCCCGAAAAACTCATGTTACCATCGCTCAACTTCACCGCTGTAAGATCCGAACTTTAAAAGCTAGTTAAAATAATTACGGCGATAATTTTGGGCAATGCTCGGGTATCAGTAGTGCATGGGAATTAAAATAATTTTGGGGGAAAAATATAATTTTTAAAACTTTCAGGGTCATTTGTAATTTTGGAAACTTTGAGGGGACATTTTGCAAATTTTGGAATTTGTACTTAGGTGTCAAATTTTTGGAGAAATTCTCTTTGTGGATGCCACCTCCTACTTGATGCCAAGGAAAGTGGGTTTGTACCTACGTGGAGGTGCCACAAAGGTTGCAGTCCGCGTCAGCTTCCAAGTATGTTGATGTGAGACACAACGAGGGTGGAACAAGGGCAGAGACCAAGGGCTTCCTAGACAAAGCTTGAGGGTGGCAGTGCTGCGAGGGCGATGGCGCGGGATGAATATACGACGACAGTCACAGTCCGATGCTTAGGTCCAGAGTCAGGGTCCTGTATGTTTCTCTCTCTAGAATTCTAGAGTGAGAAAGTAAAAATGTGATAGAGTGAAGAAAAAGTCCTCCAAATGAATTCTCAAGACCTCTATTTATAGAGATTGAGATAATGATGTCATTAACCGACACGTGGCGCTCCCCGGGAGTGACACGTCACCGGGGGGTCCACGGGTGCCGGTGCTCCACGGACTATCGGATCGCATATTCACCCGGCCTGCTCCTCAAAGCGTCGCTCTGTCTGTCTGGAAATACTGGCTCCCACAACGTCGGTGTGGCCAGAGAATCCCCTTGATCTATCCTCCAATCCAAGCCCTTGCGGAGTCCCACAGGCCTGGCAGCGATGGGGAAGACCTGACGCCCACCTACCAGGTGAACTAGGCGCGATGCCCTCCGAAGACATGCTCCCGTCTCGGAGTGACCCGGGGGTCATAGTCCCTAGGGGTGCCGACGCAAGCCCCCAGTGCCGGAGCACGTAGGCCAGTCACGCAGGCACCCTGACGGAGATAATGTCCCGGAGAAGTCGCCTATTCCGCAGGCCGAGGTAGCATCCCGGAGGAGCTGTCTACCTGGCCGGCCAAGGTAGCATCCCGGAGGAGCCGTCTACCTGGCAGAAGGAGAGTCTTCGTGCCGGAGCACTTAGAGCTCCCTGGCAAAGATAGTGTCCCGGAGGAGTCGCATATCCCTGCGGGTGAGTCCTTGTGCCGGAGCACTTGGAGCGAGTTAAGGTAGCATCCCGGAGGAGCCGTTTACCCGACTGGCCGATGTAACATCCCAGAGGAGCCGTCTACCTGACGGAAGGGGAGTTGAAGAGCTCCCTGGCAGAGATAG
This sequence comes from Escallonia rubra, assembly GCA_033065855.1. Classification (NCBI taxonomy): domain Eukaryota; kingdom Viridiplantae; phylum Streptophyta; class Magnoliopsida; order Escalloniales; family Escalloniaceae; genus Escallonia; species Escallonia rubra. The sequence continues at coordinate 154,472 of JAVXUO010002219.1, read as the reverse complement.
TGTCCCGGAAGAGTCGCATATCCCCGTGAGTGAGTCCTTATGCCGGAGCACTCGGAGCGAGTCAAGGTAACATCCCGAAGGAGCCGTCTACCCGACTGGCCGAGGTAGCATCCCGGATGAGCCGTCTACCTGGCGGAAGGGGAGTTGAAGAGCTCCCTGGCAGAGATAGTGTCCCGGAGGAGTCGCCTATCCCCGCGAGTAAGTCATTATGTCGGAGCACTAGGAGCGAGTCAAGGTAACATCCCGAAGGAGCCGTCTACCCGACTGGCCGAGGTAGCATCCCGGAGGAGCCGTCTACCTGGCGGAAGGGGAGTTGAAGAGCTCCCTGGCAGAGATAGTGTCCCGGAGGAGTCGCATATCCCCGCGGGTGAGTCTTTGTGCCGGAGCACTCGGAGCATGTCAAGGTAGCATCCCGGAGGAGCCGTCTACCCGATTGGCCGAGGTAGCATCGCGGAGGAGCCGTCTACCTGGCGAAAATGGAGTTGAAGAGCTCCCTGGCAGAGATAGTGTCCCGGAGGAGTCACATAACCCCGCGGATGATGTACACTCCGGAGAGTGGGTTGAAGCATGTTCCATGACCAAGGCAAGGTGCGCATGGTATGATGAATGAGTGTGGTGCCCGGGGGCATGTAACATGATTGTGGCGCATGGGCGCGACTGAGTGAGTAAGGTGCTGGGGGCACGTCTGTGTTAGTGGCGCGGCGCATGGGCACGACGAAGTGCGTATGGTGTCGGGGGCATGGTAGTGTGACAGAGAGCCTGGGGGCACGGCTGTATCAGCAGCGCGGTGCACGGGAGCGGTGGAGTGTTGAAGTGCGACACCCGGACGCCGGCGACGGGGTCGCGGAGTTGTGTCCAGGCGACGGGGGTCGCGGAGTTGTGTCCTGGCGACGGGGGTCGCAGAGTTGTGTCCTGGCGACGGGGTCGCGGAGTTGTGTCTGGGAGACGGGGGTCGCGGAGTTGTGTCCGGGCGACGGGGGTCGCGGAGTTATGTATGGTCCCTTGAAGAGAAGTGAATGTGCTAAGGATGGAGGCTAGAGGCCAACCCTTCGGGGAAGGCCGAGGCCGACCCCAAGGGGGAGGCCAAGGCCGAGGCCGACCCCAAGGGGGAGGCCAAGGCCAACCTCCTTGGGCAAGTGCCATGGCGCATCGACGGGCGACGGGCGAAGTGCGACGGTCGAAGCGTGATAAGGCTTCGTGCGAAAATGAGCTTCTTAGTGACGAAGTAACGTGACGAAAGTGAGAAGTGCACGTGACTTGAGCTTGCATGCTTTGACCGGTTGTGAGCGTTGAAAATGACTGTTGCTTGAGCGGACGTGTCATGCAAAACGGGACCACAGTGGGCCTTTGGGTACGACCAGAATAGGTTGTGAACACTACTTAAATTAGAATGACTAGGCTAATTTAATAATTAAATAATGGCTAGAATCTTTAGGAAAGTAAATTAAAAGGAAATTAAAAAAAAAGTGAACAGTGACTAAGACAGAAAACAGAGGAGAAGAAGGAAGAACAGAGGAGTTCGGGCAGGGGAAGAGGGAGGAAAAAAGAGAGAGAGAAGGAAGAAGGGGGAGGTAATTCTCCAAGATTATCTCATCTTTCAATTCTAGTATGTGAATCTAGTGTGTGTGTGTGTGTGTGTGTTTTCTGTGTGGAGTAAGTGTATGTGCTGGTTTTGAGCATACAGGTTTGCCATGGGTAGAGAAGTGAATTTATGCGTAATGGTTGTGCAAAGTTAGTTTGTGTGTGTTTAGGAGGGATAGAAGGTGGTAGCAGTGAGTGCAAGTGCATAATTCGTGAGAATCGTGTGTGTATTAGTGTGCACAGTGTGTTAAATGTGTGTTATGTGTGTGTTTATGGGTTTAGGTGCTTCGGGTGTGTGTGTTTAGTGAAGAAATGATGGATAATGTGTGGGGATGGTGTTAGGGTGAAGGTGGGGATATATGGGGTGAGGTGGTGTGTGTTTGCAGTATTGTCGAGGGTGTGTAGTGAGTGAGTGTGTGTGTGTTCAGTTATATATGTGTTCAGGTGTGGGTGTAAGTGTGTGTAATTGTGTATGAATTGCGTGTTAAAGTGTGTTGTAGGGGTATTAATGTGTATGTGAGTGTTTTAGTGTGTGCGTTTGAGTGTAGCAGTGAGTGTGTGAGAATTGAGAGTTCATGTGTCTCGGCAGATTGTGGAGGAAGATGAATTGTGTGTGTGTTTAGGTGAACTAGTGTGTGTGTGTGTGTGTGATTTGAATAGTGTTTGTTTTTGTTTGGGGGGGGGGGGGGGTAAGGTTAACATATTTGTAAATAGATCAGACCAAATTTGACAAAATCCAAACAGTAACCCCCATTACTTTTATGAGATGTACGCTCCGAAATTTTTTGGAAATTTTCGGTGCCACGAAAAGTGTTAAATTAGGATATCGATTAAAAAGAATTGGCGATTTATTTAGCATACCAAACCAAGCTATTTTAATCTGAAATTTTTAAGGAAACCATATTTTACTGAAATGTTTATTATCTAAAATTCTGTGTCATTCTAAGGCCGATAGGTATTTTTAGCGAAACTGGCTACTGAGCGCTCGGTCAGACACCGGTTCGGAATTTTTGGGCTAAAATTTTATAAAATACTTTTTAGCCCAAAAATGACTTTAGGATGCTTAAATTAATAGTTTAAGATATTTTTTCAGTGCCAGAAATCTCCAAGGGATATTTTGGTAATTTTTCACCCCGTATTTTAAGGTAAATTCACATACAATAAGGTTGTTCGAGTGATTTTACTTGCGGGAATGTTGTTTTTGTGATTCAAGTAAGAGAGGGGGTGTTTTGGTAATTTACCACCCCGAGGGGGTATTTTGGTAATTTGACCTAAGAAGGGTATTTTTGGGTAAATTCACATACAGTAAGGTTATTTGAGTGATTTTACTTACAGGAATGCTGTTTTGGGTGCGAGGGGTGTTTTTTATAATTTTACTCCCCAGCGGTATTTTGGTAATTTTACATACTCGGTGAAGGGGTTCATTTTGGGAATATGTGGATGCGTGCGCCCGTAATGAGTTTATAATATCGTAGTGTAGGCAGTGTTCTGATGATTTGATTATTTCATTTAGGTTAAAGCAACAGACTTCCGGTTAGATAGCTTAGCTTCGGATCCAAGTAAGGGTTTCTATCTCAACCCTGGGTAAGGATTTTCATCTGAATCCTTATTTTGATAACTCGTACTCGTAAGTATTGTTTTGATTTGCTTAAAGCTATTGTCAATCACTGAGATATGTATTTGATATCAGCATGTCATTACCAAGAAAACCCCAACATTGAACTTGAATCGGTTGTTTGGAAATCTATCGATGCTCGCATGTTATTTACATGCTAAGCAAATTCGATAATTGTTTGCATTCTGTCTTCAGAATTGTTGTGCTTAAAATCGATAATTGTTTGTATTTATTCTTGCTATTGGTTGGTGGCAATTCTTGTGTTATGAGTGACGAATTTGATTTCGGTTATTTGAGTTCATGTTAATACTCATTGTTATTGTTGATTTTGTGTTGACCTGAGGAACTGTATTGTGGGGAGGTATTATAAGGCTGGTTTGAATCCTGCGTGGAACGCAGACTAGTACCCACGGGGACTAGTATCGTACATCATGCATGTGTACACCATATTGGCTTTGCCTGAATGGCATCGCATACTGGCTTTGCCTGAATGGCATTGCATTCTGCCCAGGATCAATATCTTTGAATTTATTTACATTGTATCTTACAGTGATCGTTACAGAAATGACTGGAAAGGATTGTCTCAAATGGTTTGTGCTTGTTTGAAACCCCTCCATAGATTGCCTTTGAACTCGTTTTGAAATCCTTTGGAAAACCATCATTGTATTTTGGAATGGTGGCTTTGAAAATGATCTTTTAATGATCGTTTTGGAACCTATCGTGATTGTTATTGATTCTTTTGGTATCTATTTATGATGAATTTTGATTATTTTGGAAATCATTGAGCTATTTAGATCGTTTAAAATATTTTTGGGAATAATTGTTAGTTAGATTTTGTTGAATCGTTTTGTAATTCCTTTGGTTGTCCTTGTACGACCTTACTGCGCTCTCAAAAGCTCACCATTCGTTTGACTCCCTTCTACAGGTAATGATCAGCTGTAATATGCTCGGGAATAGGGTTTAGAGTCTGTGTGAGATTCCGGTGAGCTCACCACTACTGCGTAGTGAGACTCCTACGTGGGTCGGTACTGTCAACTCATTCTATAAGGAATCGAGTTTGTAAAGAACTTAGGTTTTAAATAATTTGAGTTGATATCGGATTAGATGCTTTAGAGTATGTGTTAGTAAACAGGATTTGGCAGGTTTGATGTGATGTGGTAGGTTAACATTCCGTGAGTTCGGGGCGACAGAGTTCCGAATTTTCGGGATGTTACAAATATCGTCCATTTTTTGTCGTTGAATCCCTACACCCTCCTATGTCCGCTCTAAACCCTCCTAAACTTATTTTCCACAACAAAAGGTCTTGGACTCTTACTATTGGTACAAAAAATAAAATCTATTAAAACTAATTCATGAAACCCATATCCTTCACACATTTCATTCACCACTAATCCTATTTCTATTTCATTGAATTTCACGGTCTCGACTCAAGTTCACGGCCCGACCACATGGTAATGTCTCATTCAAAAGAGGTTAGCGAAATAGATACTTACGAGATTCTTGGCAAGGTCTTCTACGGCTAATACCAAACATTAATGCATCCAGTGTGGGAGAGTGTGTTACGATCTTTTTTTTTCTTCTTCTTTTCCTTAATGTCATTGGTAAGACTAACTTGGCCTTGTCACACATAACCCAGAATCTTCCTTTTCAGCTAGTGTGGGATATAACCGGCGTACCCTTTATTCGACACAACTATCTTTTTGTTTTGGGATATACTCAACCTTTTTTTTGTTTCTTTCAACCAATGGCGACTCGATTGGATAGCTAAGGTCGAGCTTTCGAAAGATAGCTCTGATACCATCTCTAATGCCCATGTTTACACGCCCCAAAAAGTATGAAAATTTTGTAAAGTCCTAATTAACACTTTTTTCACGCCCCTTCCCCCACCACTTCTACCTCCCTACACCCATCCACCCACACACGCGTGCGCCTGCGCACGCGCACACACGTGCATCAACAAGCACACACACACGCTCGCGCACCTCACACACATACGCCCACACAACCGAGCCCCACACATACGCCCACACGACAAAGCCCCACACATAACCAACACGCAAACATACACAATCGGTCCCTCTTACCCACCCACCCCACAACCAACATCCCACAAACACCTGACACATAAGCACACTTACACATGCACACACCTCACACACATACGCCCACATGACAGAGCCCCACATACAAACACATAAACACGCACAGTCGGTCCCTCTCATCCACCCACCACCCAGTCAGCATCCCATAAAATATGAAATCCTCCAGTTCGACATCGACATGTGGTCCACAAATAGGTTATCAAGAACAGAAATTCCTACCTCTTCATACTCCTCCCCAATCCCCACCCACCACCCCAACCTCCATCTCCCTCAAAATTCAGCGTCCACGACAACTAACCCATCAACATTGGTGAGTAGCGACAACCTCCTCACACCCTTCCCAACAATGTAACCCCCTACCACCCCCACCTCTCATGCCCCACTCCCACATCTGATCAAAGTTGATCATAGTCAAAGTTGATCACAGTTAGTACATAGTCTCCTCCCCCCAATACCTTGGTCGGTGCTATATATGGAAAAAAATGAGTTGAAGCATATTGTCAGCATTAGTTCATAAGACGTGTCAAGCAATGCTATAGCTCATGATGAGGAATGAAATCATTGCAATAATTTTGGAATGCAAAGAAATCACACAGACACCCTGCAAATTAGTCAAACGATTCAAGAGAATATAGTTATCCTTAAGCCAATTTCTTAATGAACAATGTTGAAGAAGGCATAGCAGAATACTGTCCACCTATGTATGTGATTAGCCCAATGTTTTCCAATTGTGAATTGAGATTTCAGACCCGTCTATAAAAGGAATCTATAAAATGGAGAAAAAAGGGTGTAAGGTGTGCAAAGAAAAAGAATGCGGGAAGGTGGTGGGTTTCTTGTTCAGCTGCTGGTGACCAGTGATATAGTGTTTTAGCCACTGATGGAGGTTATGGTTATGGGATATGGTGCCTCGATCATGTTGTGGTGATGATGCAGGTTCCACGGCGATGACCCCGAGCGCGACGATTAGCCAATTGAAGAATGTGTGCATGCATGCACGCGCGTGTCTGTGTGTGTGACAGAGAAAAAGACGGCCACCTAAACATACTCTATGACATATTTCATAAAGACAGTCATTCCCTCGGACTTTCTAACAGCATCCAGCCTCCGTTAGCCGTCAAACTGATTTGGCTAAAAATGGTACTTAAGGTATTGATTTGTCACGTTTTAAAGATTAGGTAATAAGCTGAATTTTGGTGATACTTTAAGGCACATATTGGCATTAGCCCAAAATTATATTTAGGTCAATGAATGTAACTAATTTTCATCTTATTCAACGTGTTTATGCTGTTTTCTACTTTATTGAAGAGCTTTTGCTTCTTTGCTTTGACCTTCAAGAGAGACTTGAAATTATTGCATTGATATATCTTACAACCTTACACATGCCTATTATGATCACACTTGAGAGGAAAATCTACAACAAAAATCATATAAGGAAGTCCGACGGTTCCGTAACATATTGACATCTACCTTGACGGTTTCCTAACTTGTAAACATTTACATTGAAGGTTTCCTAACACGTTAACATTTTAATGTTCAAGAAACCTCTATAACCACTTTCAAATTATAAGAAAGTCTGATGGCATCTAATGTAAAAGGATGTCAATGTGGTAATGCATCTGATCTAGAAGGATGTTTGAGTTTAGTACTGTAATCAGTCCTAAAACTCAAAGTGTCCATTGCTAAATTTGTAAGTTACCAGATTGTATGTGATTAAACATTTTGGTTAGATTCACTTATCGTAATTTTTTCTAGTGAAAAGCCATATTGAGTAGCTGACTTCATTCAGGATGCATATCCAGTGTGGCCACTGCCTCAAAAAAATTTCCGGACGGATTTCAGAACTCGTCATCTTCTTTAATTTAGCAAAATAGGTAAAATAAGAAAAAACCTAAAATGACACTAAAGTGTCCAAAAGGATGACTAATCTATTAAAAACTGAGAGATATTTTTGATAGATGGATCCGGGGACTAAGTTACACAACAGGACGGTTTTAGGCACCCGCCACACCCTTTCGGTCTCTACTTCGTTTTGAATAATTTTTGGCCAAGAGAACAAGTAGCATGCAAAATATAACAAGACTCAACCTAAGTTAACTTTCATTATTTATTGGCTTGAACTCGACATCGGGGGTCGAATTGCCTACGTATCTGATTGAACTAATTTCAATCAAAATCGTCGTAGTTTGACACTGATCCTACGGGAGGTAGTATACAATTCCAGCCTAGACGTAGACAAAGAAAATGAAAATGTTTCTTTTGTTGTTTGGAAATAAAATGTGGCCACTGGAAATTGGAGACAATCTATATGATTTCTACCCTAGTAGAGCTGATAAATGTTACCTTGTGATGTTGTTTATCTTGATGACTCAGGAATGTTCTCCATGGTATCCACGATGCAAAGAACAAAGTGATGTTTTTAGAATGATTTGAGTGGCTAATATTCTCGAGAGAGGCTAGATGTCATTTCACAAAGGAAATGGCATACAAACTCTTAGGAGAATAAGCATCCCCAGAGATCTCCCTTGAAAAAGAGAGCCAAGACCCCTTTTTATATTGCTCAGGATCGCATATCTAATAAGATTGGTAATGCCAATCTGCATGGCTAGAGATAAGTAAGAATAAATGATAAAATCGTAGATTGACAAAAATCAACTAACCGATTGGTTAGTCGAAAACCTGTCACTTCACTCCATTTATTAAAAATATATTTTCCTGAATTTCGGGGCATTATCTGACCCTACTTTCAGTAATTATCTCAGAAATCACAAATGGGATGTACCAGATTCAGGATAAGTCACCTCTTAATCAACAAATAGATTTATTTGATCGTTATGTCAAGGATAAATCATGAATTATTTTCTCAAATCATCTAGACAACCTTTATCAACTAAAATAATCTAGACCATGGACTGAACTAATGCAGTGGACTAGACTAGACTGGACTGGACTAGACTGGGCAATTAAACTAGACAGGATTGGACTGGACAATCAAGCTGGACAGGACTGGACTGGACAATAAAACTAGACATGATTGGACTAGACAATTAAACTAGACAACTCAACTAGACCAAATTACTTAAGTCCAACTGGACTGGATTAATAATTAAATTACATTACTAAGCCCATACTCAATAATGCATTTTAATTAAACTACATATCGGCCGAGATATTGTGTTTTGTACTGGTTTCTTAAGAATAGCAAAAGCAACAAATTTCTTTATAAATTTTGTAAATTGACCATATAAAGACCAAATAGAAAAACACTGTAAGTTATATTATACCAATCAAAGCCTCTGTTGCTTCTTGCTCGTAATTTTAATTACAATTTACAAAATCTTTTCTGATAAGTTTTCAATCTTCACTTTACTTTGATTTACTTCATACCTGAAAGCTTTGATAATAATCTTTCATCTATATATTGTACTACTTTACACACACCCCGCGCGCACACAAAAATAACTTATTCTTGAACCCAAAGATGTTTATTAAACAAACTGCTTATTCTTATATAAATTTTTTTGAATGAGATCGTTGGGGGAAGGGGGGAGGGTTCCTAGAGGAGGTAATTCAATTGAATAAGTTATTTGTTTCTATTATCACTGCATAGGAACAAAAAACTTATTTGGGAACCAATAGTTCATTTGAAAACTAAAGTAATTCAAGCTCTATAGGACAAACAATATATTCTAAAGGAGCTGTGAGTATATATATATTTATATGTGTGTGTGTGTGTGTGTGTGCTAGCATTGGTAATTTGCGAGCGATTGATAAAAGCTTCCAAACTTTACGTTTTTCTATAATTTCAGTTGCAAAAAAATGGACTTTAACCCTGGACCAGAAGATCCCTCCGTCATATCAGTACGCTCATATGGGATGGTGGAGTAAGATACTTATTTTATCAACTTCCTTATTCTCACGAACATTGTATACCATTTTTCTTTGCTTAAATTGTATTTATTAATTCGTAGGAAAGAGCACTCCTCAACACAATAGAAGTATCCGATAATTTCGCAGCCTGGAAATTGAACAAACGACAGAAAAAATTGCTGCGTGGAATTGGGTTTGGGGTTTTCTCGCACGGGCATATCTTTCAATAACTTGACCGGGCCTTGATAGGTGCCCTTGTTGAGAGGTGGACACTTCCCTTTTGGAGAGACGGCTATTACCCTAGAAGATGTAGGGTTCATCTTAGGGTTACTAGTGACGGGGCGGCCAGTAATTGCTTCTCCGTTGGAAGCAACTAATAAGAGAGCCGCTAGGGACTTCTTTACCTCCATACCTGAAGATCAATTTAGCAGTGGTGGGATAAAGTTGAAGTGGTTGGTAGATACCTATAGCGTTCTGCCGGAAAACTACACGGATGGGATGCTTGTGCTGTACACAAAGGCTTTCCAGCTGTGGGTGATAGGGGCAATTCTATTCCCAACGACGTTGAAGAATACGGTCAACATCAAATATTTATCGTTGTTGGGTAATCTGCAAGAGGTTGTGGAGTATTCATAGGGTGCAACAACTCTTGCGTACTTGTATCGATCATTGCACAAGGCAACGAGGCCTGACTCCAAAGCTATATGTGCATGTCTCTCACTGTTGCAGGTATATCACATAACTCTTTGTGATTACGTTATTGATATTTGTTTATTAGTCGGTGGACAATAAATTTTGACGATACTATATATAATTTGTCTTTGTTCTCAGGTGTGGTCTTATGAACACATTGCTACCGGCGCACCCAAGCATAGGGACGGAACCGATAATGTGTGGCCTCGGTTGTGCGCTTGAGAGAGCCACTACCTACAGAGAGATGATCCCCATCACAACATTACACTCTATCGGGGGGAGCTCGACTCGCTATCTCCGAGCCAAATGTGTTGGGCACCGTACAAGCGTCTCGAGCATCGGGTGACAGAGTCGTTTGTCTTCATGCTCTCCGGGTTACAGTGCACACCCCTGATCCACTTCAAGGTTGCGGAGTGACAGCTGCCAGATCGCGCAATGAGCCATTTTGACTGCCTGCAGGGCTTGCCAGCAGATGACCCAGATATGAGGGTTAACAGGACCCCACCGGGTGTCGGACGGTTTGGCAAGGTGAATGCGCATGACTTGTGCGCACGAGAAATTGAGGTTTAGAATTCTTGGCAAGACACGCTGGCTGCCAATGTGTCTGAGTCTGACCCCGTGATCAGCATCGAGCAGTACAACGAGTGGTACTACCGCATCACGTGGAAGATAGTAGCCCCGATAAGGTTTGAACGAGGGCAGAGGTACCACCCTAGGGGTCAGATCGATGAGAAGTGGGCATTTGGTCTCGTAAGTTGCCCAACCAATGCTTTTAATTGGATTTAATGATTCTTGTTTTACATTCAATCTCGTATGTTTTGTGGTTATGCTTATTATTTCTTTGGATGTAGGTTAATGCCTCGCTCGCATTCTTCCAGAAGCTGAGTGAGCGGCAAGAATTTGGTGAATGCCATGGGCATGGAACTTTGCCAACGGGCTGATGCGTTGGCTCAAGGCTGCAGGGATTTTATGAGCCATTATACGGGACTCGCTCTGGGCGTCTCCCCGGGAATGGACTATCCGTGGTGGCAGCCTCTCCATGTGAGCGAGGGATATGGTGATCCCTCGGGGCAGACATCGGGGGTGATCCAAGGGGTTGGTGGTCCCTCCGTAGCGGGACAGGCTCAAGCGCCATGGGACGAGCACAGTGTCCCCTCGTTTTCTTTGCTTCCAGAGTCAGAACATGTACCCCTCTCTCAGAGTCAAGTCACACAAGACTGACAATACGTTGACATCAATTTATCCGAGTTAATGCCCATCGTCCCGTGGGCGGGACCTTCCCCCCCCGAAGGGCAATATCTGCCAGCCGAAGCCCCGGGAGGGCAATATCCCCCGTTCGCCCCCGCCCCCAAGGGGGATATCCCCCGGTCGACCCCCCCCCCGGAGGACAAAATCCCCCGGTCGACTTCTTCGCTTATCCCAAGGGGCATTCGTTGAAGCCTCTAGGGCAGGCAAAATCCCGGGTAATCCACGAGCGTTACTTTAGCGCGGCCCCTCGGAGCAAAGCATCATGTACTGTCGTTTGCCCGAATGGCTTGGATTACACTTGCGAGTGGGAGGAAATGTCCAGCCTAGCTCCGGGGGCTTGGTTGAGCGACATTGTGATCTCTGCCTACGTGGAGATTCTGAGGGAGCAGAGTCGGGACACCCGGAATGACCGTCCGCGCTTTTTTTTGTTCGATGCGTATTTTCATGGCATTCTCGTATCAGTATGGAAACAGTGGGTCGAAGTGAGGGGGAAACAAACCTTGAAACAGTGGCAACATTCCGATGCGCTCCTTGTATTTCTTAATATGAATAGTTCTGTGAGCGCCCGTGATACAGACGTGTTCCTAATACCATTTCTAGGTAATAGCCACTGGTACTTGGTTTGCTATGAACCAACTCAGAATGTCATATTAGTCCTCAAGAGTCTCCACAACGATTCCCGTTAAATGCCCGTGAAGCAGCTTTGGAAAGCCCAGTTGGATGCTGTGGTAATCTTACGTTTCTCGTTTAATGCTTATTATAATTTGCGTACTGTAAATGGTAACTCGTAGCTTACGCCATTTTTTATTCCTCCACAGAATCTTGTATGTGCCATGGTACACTCTCTCCGTGAACTAGATATACCGGCGAGGTCGCGGCTCCAAGTTTGAGTGAAGAGGAGTAGGCCCAAGCAAGCTAATACCTCGGACTGCGGCGTCTTCGTCTGCATGTACATGGACTATATTTATCTGGGTGAGAGCCTCAAGGCAGCCATCTGGTGCACATCAAAAGTAAAGGCCTTTAGATATAGAATAGCTTGGCAAATTTATAGAGGCCGGCCTAGACCAGTTAGGTTTACTTTACATCCGTCTAAGGATGAGAATCCGACTCAATGAAGACTTCTTGTAAACGAATATTTTTAAAACAAAAATTTTATTTTAAATACCAATTTATTTGAAGTTCGATTGAGACATGTATTTTTTGTGTTGTGGTGGTTTATTTGTGTGTTGTGGATTTTTGGCCATTTGCGTGTTGTGGATTTTAGGTTTGATGGTGGTAAGAAAATATTATGGCGTGGTTTTTTTGCCCTCATTGAGACAGCATGATGGTGGGAAAGAGATTGAAAGTATGGCTTTGTAGTTACACTGACATAACCGTCCGCTACATTATGTAGCGGACGACCTAAGCCTCCAAAAAAATTGTAAGTGATGAAGACTAATGTTAGGTGCCTTAAACAACCAAAAAAATTTCCAAGTGTTGAAATTCAATGTTCCTGCTGCGTCGTCCGCTAGACAGTGTAGCGGACGTCCTAAACAACCAAAAATTGCCAAGTGTTGAAGTCCAATGTTTCTGCTGCGCCGTCCGCTATACAGTGTAGCGGACGTCCTAAACAACCAAAAAAATCCCGTGTTGAAGTCCAATGTTTCTGCTGCGCCGTCTTCTAGATAGTGTAGCGGACGTCCTAAACAACAAACAAATGCTAAGTGTTGAAGTCTAATGTTTCTGCTGCGACGTCAGCTAGTTAGTGTAGCGGACGTCCTAAACAACCAAAAAAATCCTAAGTGTTGAAGTTCAATATTTCTGTTGCGCCGTCTGCTAGACAGTGTAGCGGACGTCCTACACAACCAAAAAATTCCAAGTGTTGAAGTCCAATGTTTCTGCTGCACCGTCCGCTGTACAGTGCAGCGAACGTCCTAAACAACCAAAAAAATCTCAAGTGTTGGAGTTCAATGTTTCTGTTGCGCCGTCCGCTAGATAGTGTAGTGGACATCCTAAACAATCAAAAAATCCTAAGTGTTGAAGTCCAATGTTTCTGCCGTGCCGTCCGCTAGACTATGTGGCGGACGGATAAAAAATCACAAAAAAAAAATGGTCACAAAAGATTATTACAACAAAATTATTACAAAAAGTCCAACTAAAGGTCCACTGCATCTTCTTCTTCCTCATCTTCGGCATCATGTTCTTCCTTGTCTTGCAAACCCCCTGGACTTATCCCCAGTGCCTTATAATGGTTCCGCTTGTCATGGTCGGTCATTTTGTTGCACAATGCACACCTTCTTAGCTTTTTAGGTTGAGTTGTTTGTTCAATAGACCTCTTCATCCGCGTAGATCTCTTGCGGCCTTTCGTTTGCGATATAATTGGATCCAAAGGCCGGATATCATTGTCGTCTTCCTTAACCGGCTCATCATCTTCTGATCCCGTTGTAGGCTCAGTGTCATCTGCATTGCTGACTGAAACTAATTCGAACCGGTCGACGATGAGATCTTGCTGCTGAGCTAATCGGGTGCTAAGGAGGATGGGTAGATGATCCGAAGTGTGAGAAAATAGGTGAGAGACACTTGCCTCTGGAAATTGCAGTAGCCATTCTTCATTAGCGCATGCCCTATCGATCGGGTGCTAAGGAGGATGGGCAAATGATCTGAAGTGTGAGAAAATAGGTGAGAGACACTTGCCTCTGGAAATTGCAGTAGCCATTCTTCATTAGCGCATGCCCTATCTAGCCTTTCCTTTACTGTAAATGGAGCACATCTATTATTTGTCCACGTGTAGTTTTGTCCAACAAAACCTATATCATTGAGGCCACAATCTTCCAAGCAATTACGAAAATTTCTCAGTTGTCATTCTGCCTTTTTCTCCCATCCCTCTTTTTCATGATAAAACATGATTTCGTTGAAGTCCCCTATGCAAATCCAAGGTAGTTTGTATTTTTTATGCAGGTTGCAAAGTAGTTGCCACGTTTCTGTTCTTTTTTGCAGTTATTGGATGCCCATAATAGCCTGTCAACCTCCAACGCTGCCCAATTCCTGAATCTTCAATGGTGACATCAATGTGATACTGGGAGTAGCTTTGCACCAGAACTTCTACACATTTTCTTCAAAGTAATGCTACACCACCACTTTTGCCTTTTAGGTTAACAATCAAACCAAAAAAACCTAATCTTGCTTTTATTTCCTCTATTCTACGCCAATGGTATCTTGTTTCCATAAAAAACACTACTGAGGGATCTTGCTTATTTACTAACTCTAAAAGGGCACGAATTGCAGACGGGTTCCCAAGCCGGTTACAGTTCCAACTCAGGATATTCATTGTGATCGACGGGGCTGGGTTACAGCCTCCGCCATTGGTTTTTGTGATGGAAAACCCTCACCTGGTTCTTTAAACAATACCAAGGCTTGCCTCTTGCTGATGCTCTCCACCTCCATGTCCACTGTTTCCTCAAGGATTACTGATTTCCTTTTGATTCCACCTAGTATCTCAATACTAGTCCCTGTGTTGACTATGGACGTAGCTTCGATTCGCGATTTTCTAGCCCACTTCTTTCCTCTTTCAGTCAAGGTTCGTCTTTTTTAGTCTTGTCTGCATTATTGCCCTGTGGTTGAACCTTCATAATCTGTGAAGTGTTCCCAGCCACCATCACTGGGTTAACATCACCACTTTTCTCGGGACCCTCCAGTGCTGAATCCTCTTTTACTGATGTGCCCATTAATTCTCATGTTGCACTATAGTTCTTGACCGCTATTTCACCAGTGATTTCCTCGAGTGCAGAGGTAGAGATTTTGGGAGCATGTTTGTCTCTTTTGTCATTAGGCAGTCTTGAACAACTCATTAGAATTAGTTGTGGGTCTTTGGGCTTTTTAATTTGAGTTGGAGCGCTCTTTTCATCAAACTGGGCCATCTGTGACACAACGGGCTCTAAGGACTTGGGAAGTATCTTTTTGCCCTCCCCACACGTGTTAGTCATACAAGGATCTTCTGCATTTGAATTATTCCCACTCAGATCTTGGATATCAATTTCGAAAAGATTTCTTCCACTGATAACACCTTTAGTCATGCCATCAGTTTTGCCGACACGATTTCCATGATCTTCCACCATTTTAGCTCGGATTTCATCCATCTCTTTGCCAAAAAATCTATGTTGGCAACTTCCCCTGCCGGTTGCGACATTTTCGACGCATTTCTTCAGTCTATGGCTAGTGCTTTGCGTTCATGTTGCAACATTTCGACGTTTCTCTGTATGGGTCCTTTCTTGTCACTGGAAGCCCTTAGCCAGCTCCCATACACCCACTTTCCTCCTTCTCTAACTAACTCAACTAGCGGTGAGTCACAACTACGATCATTGTGGCCTAGGCAGCCACACATATAACAGTAATCAGGTAATCTTTCGTATTGAAATCTAACCCAACTCTTGACTCCTTCAATGATGATTGTTTGGCCCCTAGCCAGAGGTTTTCAGACATCGATCATGACTCTGATTCTCAAACATTTACCCCATCCAGAACCATCAGCGCTCACATCTGCATCCATGAAATTTCAAATCTTGTTGGCAATCATCTCACAAGTTTTCTTATTCATATGGTTAAAAGGAATATTGAACACTTGAATCCAGAAAGGAGAGAGATACATAGTTCAATGGTAGATGGTTGAATGTCGCCATTGTACTGCCCAAGAATCAAGACTTTGTTGTCGAAAGATCATGGACTTCCTACCTCAATCTGGTGTTTATCTGAGCTTCTCATGAATTAAAAAATGATCAAGTTGTCCCCCACCTTTTTTTTTATCTCCAAACCGGAACAAAATTTCCAAACCCCCATCATCGTGCTTTAAAAAGCCTCGAAAGAAAATGGTTTGGATGTCAGTAACCTTCCAATTAAACAAAGAGACCCTTTTTGTGCTAGGGAAGAATCCAAGTTACTTTCTAGCAATACGATTTTGGCCTCCGTTTCCGTCAGCGTGAAATTCTTCCACATTTGAACCATTTCCTCCTCCATTTCTGCACAATCCCAAATGCCGCGATGAATCAAGCCCGACAGATCAAAGACTAGGCACTCGAAGATGAAAGAATCTTGTCGGAATCCGATCTACAGAGGCGCGAGGAAAATGTTAGGGAAAAGAAAGCTAATACATGTAAAAATTCGGGTTTATTCATTGACCAACAAAGGAATCGAGAAAGGGACGAAATAGAAAGGAGAAAAAAAACGAGACATGAGAAATAATAAGAAAAATGACAAGATAAACTGGGACGGAAATAACAATCGGCTTAAAATGATCCACAAAAACCCTAAGAGAATACTAGGGCCTGAAAGCGGAGATGCCGCTGATAATCTCTCACAGCGCAGAACGGGAGAGATGCTGGTGGACTTTCACAGCAGCATGCTGGAGAGACGAAGCAATCAAAGCCTCTGTAGCTTCTTGCTCATAATATTAATTACAATTTATAAAATCTTTTGTGATAAGTTTTCAATGTTCACTTAACTTTGATTTACTTTATATCTGAAAGCTTTCATCATATTCTTTCATCTGCATGACGTACTACTTTACACACACCTACGAGTACACATATACGCGCACACACAAAAACAACTTATTCATGAACCCAAAAATGTTATTATTGAACAAACTTCTTATTCTTATATAATTGTTTTTGAATGAGATCATTGAGGGGGGGGGGGGGGGATAATCCTAGAGGAGATAATTCAATTGAATAAGCTATTTGCCTAAATATCTGATTGTATTTCCTTTTTTGGGTGGTCCCAAAAAAATTGACCGCCTTCCATATTAAGAAAGATACTATTGGTATTTTCCATGTTTACTTTTCTTACATTTTTTATTCTATTTCTTTTTCTACATTTAATCATCCACCAACTCATTTTTCTCTCTCGTGACACTTTCTTCCTTCCATCCCTCTCTCTTGGCGTAGAATGAGAAACTCACAAAATATAACCCATATCCTCAATAAACGTGCAAGTCAAACACGATCAATTAATTAGGGATGACGAGAGTAAGAGTTACCTTTTGAAAACTAATTAAATATATGTTAAGAAGCTAAAACAATGTATCTATCCAGGCTAAAGAATAACTTAACATAAACAATAAACCTTCACAAGTACAAAATGGTAAACAAATAGAGAATCAAACATGATAACCATTTATGTGGTTCTACGTTTCCGTTCTTTGTTAAACCTAGCTCTCTGTGAGTCATCAATCCATCACAATGTAAGTCAAATCACAATTAGAAATTCCCAAGCTTTTACCTGAAGCTAACTCTAGCTTCTTCTTTTACTATCAGAATCTTTTAACTCGTGAAAAAACCTTTGGCTTTTGCTCAAGCCTCGCTCCAGGCTATACAACTCCTGATGCTAACTCTAGCTTCTTGTCGAGCCTTCTTCAGAGTCTATAATAAAAAATATAGCAATTTAAGGTACAAGTTTACAAAAAATGAACTTCTTGAAGAGTAAAGATGGTTGTATTTATAACTTGGAATAATGGTCTCTCTTAATATATGAAGCTCTCTCAAATGCTCTTTTAAACTTGACGATAATCAATAAGGAATGCTCATCCAAGGATGTAAGAATGAGCGTTTGAAAATATGACTATTCATGGTTGTTAAAACATAACTAAAGAACCATCCCAACAACTTACAAGAATCGACTATAACGACTTTGAAGGTGGCTGCAACCCAAAATGACTGTTTAATATTGAATTCAAAACTTACATATCCAAAATCACAATTAACAATCGACTGCAAATCTTAAGGAAAAAGGCTATGCTATAATTTAAAGTCGACTGTAATTAAGCTCGAAAACATCCATGTAACAACATGCAATGTGCTCAACTCAACATGCATGCAAAAGTATTCAAGAAGTGTTCTATGGCCGTATCTTGGTCAAAGTCACCAATGGATGCACCCTCCAAGAATAGTTGCAAAGAGATATAGGAATTACAACTTATAAAACATAGCAAAGTCTTGAATCTCCCTTAACTAGATCATGACGAGACTAACCAACCAAGTAAGCTTAAAGTTTTGTTATATGGTGAGGTTGATTTCAGTAAGCTACATTGTCAACCGAAAATACTATACACCAAACCCTAACAAAATGTCGCCTCCCTCTTCCCGTTCCATTAAAGATTATTAATTAAATTCAATGATTGTCTTAGATAATCGCATAAGATTATCATAAGAAATCAAGTATTATATGACCTTTAGTTAACATATTCTGCTGGATTCATCATAGGCTTCTTCCAAGCAACATCCACTATTTCTCTTGTCTCGTACCAACCTTGTCCCTTCATCCAACTGGTATATGAGTTGTCATTGTCAGCTCCATCATGAGTGAACATCGTTTGGGATGATTTTGACAATTCATTTTGCAAGTTTATCACTTTTGGTATTGTCTTTACGATATTAAACTAAAGTTTTAGGGTTAATATGCAAAAAGATGTGAATATTAAAAAAAGAAACCGGCACACCCCCGTGTCAAATGACACTCCTAGACATGGGCCAAGCCTACTTTTTAGAATGTTCTCCAAGTTGGCTAGAATTGCAATATAGGGTCTCCATTGCAATTTCTTTCTCCCAAAGGTTGCTACGTGGCTAAAAGGACTCTTCATGGCAAATGTTTAGGCAAAGAACAATACCAAAACTTAAATTGTTGTTACTCGGCTAAACTCTACATATATGTGCACACCATACTACACACATGCACTGATCATGATTGACGAAAGAAGGCGCGAGTCAAGCAACTGTAATAACAATTGAGATGAAGGTACATTTATAACTTCTAGAGTCGGATAGATTAGTTATAGGTCTTCCTCTGCCGCACAGGGTTTGATATGTAATTTAAACCAATGAAACAAACATTTTTCCATATCTAGAAAAAATCATAATCTAATCTTAAATCCGATTGAGTCGAAGTATAAGTATGCAATCTTGCTTGGAGATAGATGTCAAATTATGACATGTTTGGATTGCAATAGTCATCGCATACGTAGGGGACTTAATCCTTTTAGTTAAGACCAAACTCGACTAAACTTAAGAAAGTTAGGGTTTTGATCTTGCTTGATTCCTTGTGCTTCACATCAATATCTAATGTACATGTATTAGAAATAATAGTCCCCTTCTCTAAAATTTCATAGCCTTCTTTGGAAATATGTGCACTAGGCACTAGGCCCTCTCTGTCCGTGCAAATCTCTATTGGCTCGTTGATAAGAATTGGCCCCACGACTGTAGGCAATTAGAAACCGTCAACCACTCTATTCACAGTTGCCCTAAGATCGAAGATATTTGGGATACCCTCTACTTGAGCCATAGCTAGCCGAGACACAGGCTACGCTTTGTGAAAATGGTGCAAATTAACGCTAGCTACTCTTACCTTATAGAGCTCAGAAAATTTTTCGGGAACACGCTTTTTGCTTTCTTGGATTTGGTATCACTATAACAAACTTGTGACTGTGAATGAAACTTGTGACTCTGAACGAAAACTTTCTTTACGATCGGGATCTCAAACAACAAGCCACAACCTTTGCTCGAGACTATAAATATGTTCTTCATTAATAGCGATGATAGGACCATCACTTCCAAAAAGATAATCAATATTGGTTGAAAACCGCCGTCTGAGAGTTAGGCGAAACTTAACACCGATGATAATGTTAATCCTAAATCTCAAATGGCGGGAGCGGTGACCTTAATACGAAATCATGAGGGCCGTGGATGGTGGGCTTCTCCCTTACCCTCCAGACCACGGACAATCATGCCGCAAAGTGGTGGGCAGTCCGCAATGGCCTTGAATTAGCATGGATTCGAGATTTAGAAAATACTTTACTGGAACTCAACAATAAGAGAATTGTCACTTACTTACTTCTGGTGAAAAACCCCCCTCTATTAAAACTTTGGTTCTTGATTGTAGGGCACTCCTTAAATGCACGTGATTGGTTTAGGTCTCCCATGTATATAGGGAAATCAATTTTTGTACTGACTTCATGACTAAACAGAGGGAAAATTAGCAAAAGGGGTACCAATATTAGAACCACGAGTGTTACTCTTTTGTCTGGCTCGATGATTAAATAATAGATCAATTTGTTTAAAAAGAAAAAAAAAAGACCATCTAATCTAACTTTTTTATAATTATTTTGCAGTTCTTAAATCTCGGCACAGCTTAGGTCTCAAACAAGGGCTTTTGTGCATTTATGGAAGCCCATAAATTGAGACCAGACAGACAGAGGAGAGACTTTTTAAGTCCTGTTTTTCATCTCCCTCCGTTTTGTCAAAAACCTCACAGGGCGTTGCTAACTCTTCTCATAATACGCGCCAGAAAGAAGAGAGACAGAGAGAGAGAGAGAGGAGAGCGCAAGCGTGAGAGTGAGCAAGGGAGAATTACATAGATTCTTCCCTGTACATATACGGATTCCATTTCTCGTACAGAGCTTTAAATTTGTGGGTAATTAATTCTCCCTCTCTCTACAAGTCAATGGCTGATCGCGCTGACTCTTCTCCTCTCATCGCTCCTCCTCCGATCACCGACCCCCACGACATCGACCTCGAAGCGGGTCCTGGCGAGCAAATTCAGTGCCGAATTTGTCTCGAAACCGACGGTATTTCACTCCAATTCCCGTGTTAAGTTCTTCATTTATTCACTTTTCTTATTCTTTTATCGTCATCCGTTAATTTATATGGTGTCTTTCCATTCTTTAGTGAGAATTTACGGATAAAAGCTTCAATTTTGATGTGAATTACTATTTTTAAACATCAGGGTCCACATTTTTAAATGCAGCACGACTGAAAAAGTGCCCCCCTCAGATGAATGTCAAAATTTGGGATAAAATTTTTGGGAAGATTAGCACTGCTCTTATACTATTGATGCTCTATGACACTTGTGTTTTTATTGCTGGGTTGAGGGAGGCCCTTTTGGATATAATTGGCGGGGCCGTGGATGTGGTATCGATTGTTAGAGGGGAAGAAGAAAAGGGTGTCGTTTTGTTGTTATAATCTCAATGCTGTATAGCAAGACTTATGCTGTTTCGTTTAAATTGTTGAAATGTGAAACGTGTTTTGTAGTTGATTGAAGTTTGAGCCTTTTACATGCCTTCTTTGGTCTCACTACTTAACTGATATTCTTCGGAGGTACGGGTTATGGTAATCTTGATACAAATTTCAGAAAGTGTTTGCATTTCTTTTTGAATCCAGTATTTTGTTGGATCTTTGCTCAAATTTCATATGTTGAAGACCTAAGAGATTAAGTTTGAGGTGATATGCTTCTCAATTTTCTGCTCAGTAACATTCAAATGCCCGGTAACAAATACAAAATGCTAATTGTTTTGCAACTATAGCCTAACTGTTACCCCATGCCTGTATTTATGTTATGGGGTTCTGCAATTTCCCTGATTCTGATTCAGTTTTATGCAGTGTTCTCTCTGTCATTCAACACCTTTAAGGTTGTGGTAACTTATCATCTTTTTTTCCTCCCATTTTTCTTTATCAGGCAGAGATTTTATTGCACCTTGCAAATGCAAAGGTTCATCAAAGTATGTTCATCGCGAGTGCTTAGATCATTGGCGTGCTGTGAGGGTATGGATTCGATCCTCAATGTCTTCTCTACAATATGTTTGCTTATAATAACATTGTTCATTGATATAAAGGTTGCACTTACGAGTTAAAGTAAACCCTTTTGCTCTACAGATACAGTAATTAGTACTCAGTTCAGCTGCTGTCAGATGCTTATTGTGTATTGCTTTATGCCACAAGATAAATGAAGTAAAGATGAAAGAGAGAATTTTGGATTCGAACATATTGGGTTGGGGGAGGGGGTTGGGTTTCCTCACTTCTAATTTGTATGCGTGAACATTTTGGCTTATCGAATTAAGGATTACATAAACCATATTAGAAGTACTGTCCAGAACTGAACTAAACTAAGATCGAGTTATTTGGTTAATAGATTAGTTGTGTGTTAAACTACAATAACTACCTACATCATATGTATCATTCTTGTATTTAAGAGTAAGGAGGGGCTAAAGCCGACCTTCTTTGATTAAATCCACACCCTTTTGTCACTCGAAGAGGTATCATCGACATTTTTTAACCTTTTAGTGACAAAAGAGTATGGATTTTCTGTAACCCTAATATTATTGTGTTACGAATCCGGTTACCTAAGAATTTTTCGGTCCCTACCAAGTAAAATTTGGTTTAACATTCACATTGGTAGCAGAAGAAGGAAGTTAGCTGTTTAGCCTTTTAACCAAGAAAGGGAGAATTACGGAAGAAAGAGAAGAGAAAGAGAAGGAAGGAGAAGCAAGACGTTAACAAACCCTTTTTGTACAAGGAACATCAGATGACAATTTGTAGAATGCTAGAAGGAAACATAAAACAGCTAAAGTAGTAACTGTCCTAATAACAAATAACTATTGGCTACCAAGACACTTTCCTGGCCGAAAGCAGTCAGTGCTTGCTAAGCAACCCTTGTATTTGCGTGGGGCTACCAAAGCCTATTAACCATGTTGAGCCAAGCCAATGGTGCACATTGTTTCCCCCCGGTGGAAAAAACTCCGGTGACTTAAAAGCATGGTCAAGATTACCATTCAAAGGAGGAGCATGGTGAAGCAGGAAATATACTTTGACTTTGGCGAGTTAGGAGCACAGTCAAGCATACCATCAGAAGAAGAAAGGCGCTTAGGTAATAGTTATCTCTTCTTTTACCTCGAAACCTGCAAGTCTGTAGCTGAATTGAGGGTGTATTGTTTGCTCCCATCTATAAAAGACTGAGTGTTGGCGCATCTGTATGCTGTGCTTCATGTTATCAAACCCATGTACGGCCAAAAAGAATATGGCAACAATGAAGTCGCAAAATATCATATATCACAATTTCCTGGAATATATGAAGCACCGGTGCGGCAGTTTGTGGAAAGCACCAGCACCGGGTGCGCGTCGGGTGCGTGTCCAAAATTAATTAATATCTCAAATAATTTTCTGAATTTCGGGTGTGGCTTGGACACGGCTGCACACCTACCAGTCCTTCAGGGACAGATGAGAGAGAGAGAGAGAGAGAGAGAGAGAGCAGTCGTCCAACACCGTAGGCAGCGGCGACGACCGGAAACCGTCGATCGGAGACCGATTATTGAAAGAGATGTCGATCCCTTTTGGCAGTAGCAGCGGCATCCAGGAAGAAGAAGAAAATGAAGGGTCAAGTCGTCAAGTCCATCTGCTTTTGTCGATGTGTTGGTCTTTTAACCCATAACAACCACATGTTTAAATGCATGTGGTCACTCGGGAGTCATTGACAGCTTTACGGAACTAATATCTTATCCCCATCTTTAGGTACCCCTTATTAACTTATTATGTCTAAAAGAGCCCCAATATTTCATTGAATTAGTAGTAACACCAAAACTAATGCAATCTTTTACTAAAGTCAGCTTTACTAAAAGAGTCCATCAAGTCAAAAAATCCCCTTGGAAAGACAACAATGTTTTTTTTTGTGTGTGTGTGTATATATATATATTTTTTAAATATATAAAATTAGCCATATCCCTGCCTCACCCGTATCCTGTATTTTTCAAAAATGACGTATCCGCGTATTCGCACTCAAACCCGTATCCGTGCTTATTAGCCTGGAATGAACTAATGCTATATGTAAGGGGCACTCACACCCGTATCCGTGCTTATATCCTGGAATGAACTAATGCTATATGTAAGGGGACATCGTTTCTCGACCTTGAACTAGGTAGTTGAAATGCATGCCACATAATGAGCTCCGGGTGCAGTGTCAATCCCCAAAGAAAGTAGTTGCCACTTACACTTGACTCGAGTCTGGAGAATTTGCCATGAAAATGCAGATCAGTAGATTTCACAACTGGCTTAATTTGCTTGTTACAAAGTACAAAGGACGAATATAGCAACTAGTGGGAACACCATTTAGTGTCTCAACAGGATGATGAACTTCAGTGGTAAATGCTGGGGCAATGACTCCCTTGGACTTCAATTGAGCATCGTTATCAACCATACCAAGACTTTGCTTTTGCACATTAATCGGGGGAAAGGGACAACTAGTTGCTGGATGCCTAATCTAATAGCATTTATGAACGTGATGTAAAAGTGGTAGTATTAGTAGCACTAGGGGTGGAAGCAGGACGAGAAGGTCTAGCAGAAAAAAAACTGTCTTGTTCAGAATATTTATCGGGAGAAGGATTGACAAAGTCTTCTCATTACGAGTATGGTGCTCGATGGAGGCCGCAAAGGAGTGCTTTTCTGCAATTCTTGCTCAACATGGTAAGCTACTTGAAGCGCATCTGCGAGACCGTAATGCTTTACTGGTAGCTAATCAAGAAGATATATTTGTTTTCCAGTCCAAGAAAACAATCATTGTGTGGCTAAGTTTTAGAGATTTGCGGTGTACCCTTGTACAAGATGGAATTGTGATTTAAGCAATGAAAGCCCAGTTAGGACATTGCTTATAATTAACAGGCACAAAGTAAATTGCATAGCACTTTTTACATCCTCCCACATGCAAAATGTGGCATTTGGAGTAACCTTATGTTTTTCCACAAAAGTATGGTTGTACCCTTCCACTTGGCTTCAACAATGCTTTCTTTTGTTGATCAATTAATTCATGCCAATTATCTAGGTAGCACGGACATGGACACCGTGTCCGACACTGGCACCTACCGAGACAACGAACACTGCAATTTCCTAAAAACTTGATTTTGGACACCGCAGGACACAGCTGAATTTTTCAATATATTTTTATTTTATATATCTGTGCATATATATATGTGTGTGTGTGTGTGTGTGTGTGTGTGTGTGTGTGTGTGTATATATATATATATATATATATATATATATGAGAAAGAAAGCCAATAACATGAAATAGTCTCACCAGTAACAAGAAATAAGGTCTCCAACAAGAAAGCAATTGAATGTCTCAAGAGTACCAAGATTAGTGTCTCAACAATAACAAGAGACAAGGAAAAAAGACATAGGACCAAAGGCATGAAAGAGAGGTTTTGTATAGTCAGATGGGTTTATAAATGAGGTCGGAGATGTTGACCACTCTTACTTTGGACTGGGAAGCTTAGATGCTTTAGGTAACAAAAAGAAGGAAAAGAGAAAGAGATGAGAAATAAAGAATAAGGTGACTTTTGCTGGGTTTATCTGAATAGGGTTTGGCCTAAAAGTTTAGTTCTGACCCAGATTGTCCCTGAAATAAGTTTGAAATAATGTATTTTTACCCCATACGCGTGGACACTTCTTCAGGAGGTGTCCGACACGGTGACTGGAAATTAAAAAATAAATAAGTAAATTCGGACACCGCTGAGAGGTGTCGGACACGTGTCCACAGGTGTTGGTGAGGTGTCCGACTCCATACCTCGACCTATATGAGGTGTCGGCACTTTCTAGCCATTTATAATAACTATCTAAGCTGTGCACCCAATCCAAGAATATTTAAGAATTTTGATTGCAATGAGAATCATAAGCTTTCAACTCATGTTTCCGGTCAAACATTACCTCAATCTAGGATCTGTTGACCAATAGTGGGAGGAGTTTCCTCAGTATTTTGATGCTCTCTAGAAGCATTTGAACCATATTACTAAGGAAATTGTGTTCTTTTGTTCTTCAAACGTATATCCCATTTTTCTACTGAATAATGTTGCATAGTAGTTTCAATGGAGGTTACCCTTTTAGTCAAAGCAACCACTTCGATAGTGGTCGCATCTTTTTGCAGAGGAAAACCTTCATCTTAAGCATTTACAGCATCCATGGTGAAGGAAGGAAGAAAGAAAAGAAGCAAAGATGAAGAGTGAAGAAAGCTTGACGTTTTGTTTCTTTCGTTCCTGAAAGTTCAGAGATGTTACAAAGGACCGAGAGTTTAGTTGGGCCTAAAAGTTAAATGTTTTTTTTTCTGTTAGGCTGAACTGGCTGAAGCACCGAAGTGAAAGACTGAAGGAGGCAGAAGTAACTTTTTTACCTTTGCTGAACCAAATAGGGCATGTGAGTTGGGCAGAAATAAATCTGGCAAACAAAGCCCTTGGACGGGTTTTCTCTTTGTCAATCGTTCATAAGTCAGGCTTAGGGTTTTCACACCACAGACCTGCAGAATCGAAGAAATTCTGGACTCCCCAAACTTCTGTATTTCGGACTACGTACCATTTAACTTTCTAGGCCCAACTTCTGTCTCTAATCTGATCAGGCCCATCTCTCGTGTCTTTTACCGTCCTTTCTTTTCTTTTGTCTGATGAGCTCACTTATCTGTTAAGAACCAAGCAAAGAAAAAAGCAAAGCCCTGTTTCAAGCTCAAATTATGCCAACCAGACTTGCTTAAATTTAAGCCTCGCTCTTTAAAACTCTTTAGCCACTAATCATGAACCATTCCCTCCCTATTACCTTATTTATGCTGCACCAGCAAACATACAAAAAGAACAATAAGCAACCAAGTAAGAAAAGAGAACCATTTTGTATCCTTGTACTGTTACTCTTCAATCTTATGCTATCGTGACCGTAGCAGAAGTCAATGTTAAGTGTGAAGGTTAAGCTCTACACAAGATGCATCCGCCAAGAAGCGACTATTTTGACGGAAAGAATACCCTCTATGGAAACCACTATGCAACAAATATGGGCAGAGATTCAGGCAATGCTCTCGCATAACAAAACAGGTAAATTTCCTGATATAGGTTCTAGTGCTTCCGAACATCATATGTTTAACAAACTTCTGCCGTTAACTATTGTCCCAAAGATCCTAGATTGGGCGATGCTGGCCAAAATGCTAGGTTGGAATTTCCGATTTTCATCGAGATCACAACCAAATATTCTTGGATAGGGTCAACAACTTAGACTATGGTACGGGCTGACTGATGAATGGAAGAGAGCTTTTGCTGAAGCCCAAGTTGAAGGTTACATCCATGGCTATCAGTGGGCTTCACAATTTGACGGTGCAGTTCAAGTTGCTTGTCAGATTGGAGAAGAATACCCAGACAAAACTCCCTTGCAGCCTCCATCGAGAACTTTAACTCTTAGTGAGAAGACTTTTCAGACCGAATGACTCTATGAAATTACGTCGATACTTCCACATATTATGGGTAACGTAGGAGACATCTCTATTTTTCCCCCGGGGAATCTTTAGAATTCCCACTGCTTAGCTTTCAATTCGCCTCTGTCCCTTGGCCCGTAGGTCCTGACACAAGGTTAGAATTCTAGCTCTTCCAGAGTGGTATCTCACTGATGGCTCGGGCCCCCCCGGAAGGAGGCCTTCTTCGCCCTCCACCTAAGCTGCGCAGGAAAGGCCCAAAGCCAATCCCAGGGAACAGTGAAGCTTCCTAGGGTCTTTCTGTCCAGGTGTTTGTCCAATTCTTCGGGTAAAACTTTTGGATCGCTATTACAGAACCATACATGAGATTTTCACCTCATTCAGCTCCTTGAAAGTCACAAATGAATTTAAGGACGCATTCAGTATTATTTATCTTCATGTGCCTATACGATAGATAAAGTCCAAATCGACCCGGTGATTCTCCATGCAAGTTCTGATTTATTGGCAAAGAGGTGAAGAAATAGATTCATCATTCGACTCCAATCGATTCAAGACCGTGAGAACGAACTAACGTTATCTCGATTGAAGTACCCCTAAATGGCATTTTCCAAAGAAATAGTATTTTTGCTTATTTCGGTGATCCTCAATACAGAAGAAACGAGCTCGGGAATTGCTAAATATGGGGCTATGGAAGTGCAGTCAATTGCCATTATTGATAACAATTCTCCCATTGAGTCTAAGGATTGTTCTCATACTTGCCAATGAGATCCTTAATCCCGTTAAGGCGTTAAATGGCTTCCATCTCACGTCTGACTGAAGATGAAAATGGCAACTGTTATGCCATCCATCTTATTGCAACCAAAACATCAGTGGCATCAAGTATTTCATGCTTGCGGCAAATTTTCCAGATTTTGTGGGGGACAAGTGTGTTGTTGGTAATTGACGCTGGCAGTTGCACTCAGTCATTAGTCGGATGATACACTATTGATATGGTGTGCGCTTCCCACATTTTCTCTTGAATTTTGTTTCTGTACTAGTTCTAATTTTGTTTCTTCGTTAGAAAAACGTTGAGATATTGTATTTCATTGAAGCTTCGCCCACCTTAAGATTGCTAACTTTTTCCTTGAGGCTAAAGTTTGCCCACCTTCTTTGTGAATTCTAACATCGCAACTAGTTGCATTAAAGTTGTATTTGAGGAAGCTGTGAAGAAACTGGGTTGAAAGTTGTGCCATACCCCGAATTTTATTATGTGGCATGGATTACTGATATCAAGTTGAAGGTTGACGCACGACACTGGTTCCATTATGCGGGATGTTTTGCCACTTCATTGTTGCCAAAGGCAGTGCATGGATGGGGGAATGTGATGCACAGCATGTCGGATGCGCCACGCCCAACACGTTCATACTGATTTGTCTCTCTCTCCTATATCTGATGCCATAAAAGTGCCCAGGGATCCGATAGAGCTTTTAATTCTAGGAATCTCGTAGCCAACCTTGAAGTTTTTTTGACCAGAAATAGCTCTACTAAATAATTCAGTTAATCTAATCGGAAAATTTTATCAACCTCTCTTAATTGCTGATTGTTTGCAGGCATTTCCTTCAATAAAGATATCCATAAGCATTTACATAATACTTTATCATTAACCTCACATCTATTATTTATAATATCCTAATTTTCTTATTCTTCCATTGTTAATCAATAAATAGAGAAATTAGCTTTTATATACTTTAGTTTGGTGAGTTTTTCCCGGCTTTGTTTTTTTTGTTACTTCCTGTGTACATGGGTTAACCCTGTCTTGTTCATTTGACTAAAAATGTTTTCTTGGAATATGAAAATCTGGTCGATGTATGCCTTTGGATATCGAAAATTTAGTTGATCACGTGTCATCAAAATTAATACTATTATAAACAAAAACTCTTAACTAATTACTTTTTTAAACAATTTAAATGTAATTTATGTTTTTGTTCGTATCAATAAGAATATGGGAGATATGATGTTTATCATGTACAATTTGAAAAAGAAGAAATTACTACTATATTAAGATACAAGATGACAAATCAGCTTATGTTATTCAGAATGTTATTACGAAAGTAAAAGTTCGAAGTTCAAGTTGATGATAGCTATATTATAACTTTGTTTTGATACTTTCTTGCAGAATCTTGTGCATTTAGCTGGATAACATTTTTTGGGAAACTTGATTTTTTGGGAAAGTTAGGGAAAATGAGTTTACAGCTTCTTGCTAAAAGAATGCTTAAAAAGTGCAAGAAAGTTAGCTTTCTTTTCCTTTTCTTCTTTTTTCTAGTGTCAACTGAACGGGGCCTCAGGGATAGCGTCTTCTCATATAGAGAATACAGAGTTCCATCTTGGAAATGCATATCCTCAATTATTACCATATACATCACCCAACATATAAAGGATTAGTTGAAGAAATTCTCAATCATTTGTTTAATATCAGTAATTGGTTTACTTTTTTCATAAATTGGTGCCCTGCAGTATGTTCTAATTTTCTCAATTCCTGCAGGAAGGGTTTGCATTTGCTCATTGCACGACCTGCAAGGCTCCTTATCATCTGAGAGTTCACATTCTTGCTGATAGGAAATGGAGGACATTGAAATTCCGATTCTTTGTGACAAGAGACATTTTGTCCATCTTTCTCGCCGTTCAGCTTGTAGGTCCTTGGTCCTCTTCTATTTGTGTTTCTTTCCGTCATTGCATAAAACGCATGTTTGATACTCCTCTCCTGATTCCTATGTCTCATGTTCTCTGTTATAGGTAATTTCTTCTTTGGCATATTTGGTGTATCTAATAGATGGTTACCAAAAGTTCTGGCTTCGCCTGGCCTGGGGTTTTGATAGTGAATTAAGTTTCTACTACATTTTTGGTAAAGCCTCTATGCTCAGTGCATATGTGTTTACATAATTGCTGGTGTTCGTTTTATCTTATGCTGTTTTCATTAATTCGTTGCTTAATCCTCTCCAGTTTCTCTATTGTAGTAGAAACTTCTTTTAGTTTCTGCACTTGTTTAATCTTCCATGGACTACGAGTGGGAAGGATGCGTAACTTTTACAGAATCTAATAGTACTTTTACAGTCACCGTTGTAGGTAGTGGAAGTAATCTGAATTTTATAGGGAAATTATAGGGAAAGCCGGAACCATCCTAAAAGAGGACTTGCCAAGCACTCAACTTATACATGGTGTGAAGGTCATTAAGTAGCCAGAAAATTTGATTTTTGACCTCATTCCGAATGAAGTTGGAGCGACCATTGGGGCCGTGATCTATATAATGTTGGAGCGGTTGCTAGAGAGGGCACGTGACCTGCTAAAAGTGGCCTTAAACTTGTTGGTGGTGACAGAAGGGGATTTGAAGGATGATGTCAAAATCTGCCTGTCTGTTTCTTGCATCCATTGCTTAACCGGTGTTAATGGTTGTTTTGGAGGGATTCAAATCCATCACATGTATTCATAGGGATGCTGATCATGGGTGTCTAGAGACAACTGGCTAATGGCTATTGATTTCATTACAGATTTTTTTACAGGATAAAACTGAATCACTTATAGAAATTTTAGCGAGGGTTCAGTGGTTTTTTCTATCTTGTTCTCCCTGATTAATGATCTGACTTTTCTAGCCAGAAAAGGAAGAGTATCTACGTGCCTCCGTCCTTTTAAGTAATGACTTCAACTTGGCATAAAATGGATTTACCTAGTAATTCATGGGTGAAATGCAACGATTTGTCGTTCCCTTAGGCGCGAGGACTGCAAACTAGTAATTAAAGAATCAACCCACGTTAACATCAATAAACTGCTATTGTGAGACTCAGTGTGATTGACTGATTGTTGAGATACTGATGAACATATGATCCTTGATTCAGGTTTGCTATAAATGTTCAATACTATAGCACGGCTCAAAAGCGTTGCAATCCTTCCTTTACTACTACTTTCTCTTTTTCATCCATCATTCCTTTGCTTGAAACACTTCAAGTGTTTACTTACTTTCAATGTTGTTATAAATCCTTGCATTGTATGTTACTTCTTTGTTTCTTTTTTTTTGGAAGTTGGCCCCTGCAGGAAATACTGCTTCAAGTCATTGCTTGATACATGAATTGATCAGCTTCGATCTATTGGCTTCCTGGCTGTTTATCTTAAGTTGCTCTAAATTGTGAATTCTGATCCAAATATAAAATTTAAGTGGA
Organism: Escallonia rubra; assembly: GCA_033065855.1. Classification (NCBI taxonomy): domain Eukaryota; kingdom Viridiplantae; phylum Streptophyta; class Magnoliopsida; order Escalloniales; family Escalloniaceae; genus Escallonia; species Escallonia rubra. The sequence goes on along the minus strand of JAVXUO010002219.1, from coordinate 123,171 downwards.
TTAATACAATAGAAGAAAGGAAGAGGGTGAAGACTCCTTGCTATATTGAAGAAGAAAAAACATTCACGTTGTTCACGTCAAATATGGATTCAAGCTATAATGAATGGCAGTGCCACATGATTGCCATTATGGCACTAATATCTTGCACAAACCTTTTGGTTCCAACTGATGCATCACAGCTTGAATTTTAGCTAGTTCAATGTTGGTGATGGTTTTATTCCTTTTAAATGTGCAGGGGCACTATTATTTTTTGCTTTGCTGGGGTTATCTGGATGCTTTATAACCTGTTATGATCGCAGAGTGCGTAATGATCTGGCTCAGCCATGCCGGGAATTGTGTATGTGTTGCTGTCAGCCCGGGTATAATTCTGTTTTGTTTATGGTTTATTTTACATCCTTGGATGGGAATGTATGATCTCTTTGTTGGCTTACTACATTCGTGTATTGATTTTTTGTTCCTTTTTTTGGGTCATTGTTGTTCTTTCACGAATTATACATAGTTGAATTTACTCATTTGGGTCCTTAAACCTTCCAATAGAGCTCTATTTTCTTTTACTAGTTTTTGTCTGAATAGACAGTAGTACTTCTTTTTCCAGAGATGTACTTTTTATTGCACCCACTTATACAACATTTTGTCACTGGAAACACTCAATACTGCTTTGTGATCTATTGAACTAGGTACAAAGTACACGTGGCTTATTGTGGCCTTGATGTTGCGTACACAAGTCTTGATAACCTACACATTCTCTTTCAAAACTGTAATTTTGTGTTGAGATGCTTCTTTGTGACACATATTCCCTCTTCTTATGGTTCTAATGACTAATTTTTATCTAGTATTTCTCTTAAACATCACTGGAAAAGAGAACCAATACAATATGTTGAGCACGCTTTAACTGGTCTTTCGTTAATGGTGACCTGAGGCTTCTTGTCCACCACTTCTTTTTTGGCCTCAAAACCGTCCGTCTCTATTCTTTCATCCATGAGTGAACAGAAATACCAGGAAAAGATGAACTCTTTGTCTCTACATTAATGAGAAGATGTGCTTATGTGCCAACAATGGCTCTGAAAGGTAGAAAGATAGTGTTAAATGTTTGTGGATATTAAAATCCAAAACGAGGATAGATCCACAATCTTATGCCTATGCACACCCTAAAAGAGGTATGGATTTAGAGGGAGTCGTTTCCATCTCAACAGATTTTTCTAAGGATGGCATGTCGTGTAGATCAGTAGATTTGCCTGAGCATTCCATCTCCTGCCATAAGGAACCTTAATTTAGAGATGCTGCATAGTTGAGTACCTTTCTTGTGGTATTATTTTGTGATTGTACTTTTGCTGCATCTAGTTTGAATTTTTTCTAAACTGCTTCTTTACATACTACAATGGATAGAACTACTGAGATTTGTTACTGTTTGATATTTGCTTTTGATGAAGTCAAATTAACATATGTAGCGCATCATTTGCCAATATACGCTTAATAATGCCCTCCTTGCAGAGTGTGTGCAGACTGCCATTTACCTGGCACTCTTTGTATGTGGACTGATTGTACGACATGCTTTGAAAGCTGTGCTAGTGCTGCTGGTGAATGTGGTTGCTTAGGTGGTGCTGGTGAAGCTGGGTTGCCGTTATTATGTATAATGGCTTTGGTTGTGCTGGGACTGTTTACCTTGATTGGTATATTCTACAGTGTACTAGTGGCTACAATGGTTGGACAACGAATTTGGCAGCGGCATTATCACATACTGGCAAAGAGGATGCTAACAAAAGTGAGCCAAAATTCTTCTTTCCTGTTTTATCTGCTATATGCATTCATTTTATGATTTCATCGTGCAACATGGTGGCCAAGTTGACATTCAACCAATGTTTGAAGTACACAGTTCATACGACATATCCTACATCTTTGTGATGCTATAAAGTGATCACAATCATACAAGTTGTCAAGGTCTTTTACCTGTGAACTCATGGAAAAAGCTTTTGGGAATCCCATAAAAAGTTTCTCACGAATTCATAAAAAGTTTCTTCTTCCTAATCTCTTTTACTTTTGATGCCAAGGAAGTGGGTTCGTAGCTTACGTGGAGGTGCCGCAAATGATACAGTCCGATTCAGCTGCCAGATGTACAATAGTGGGATACAGTGAGGGTGGAGTAAGGGCAGAGAGCAAGGCTTCCTAGACAGGGCCTGAGGAGTGGCACTACTGTGAGGATGAGGGCTGAGACAAATAGGGCCGACAGTAGACGGTCCAAGCTGAGTTCCAAGTCACGGTCCAATGTCACGATCCATTGTTAGGGTCCAATATTAGAGTCCAATTATGTTTCCCTCTCTAGAATTCCGTAGCTCTGGATTTTAGAGTGAGAAAGTGATTTTATCAAATGAAATTGTGTCCAAAATAAAATCCAAAGTCCACAATTTATAGACAAAAGTATGCCTGTGTCATCGACTGACACGTGTTGTACCCTGGGAGTGACACGTCATCAGGAGGTCCACAAATGTCGGTGCTCCTTTGGACTGTCGGTTCCCATATTCGCGCTGCGTGCCCCACACAACGTTGCTCTGCCTGTCTGAAAAGATTGACCACATAGCATTGGCATGATGAGAGAATGACATTGCCCTAGCCACCGGTCCGAAGCCCTTATTAAGTCCCATAGGGGGGCGTCAAGAGACGCGGAGACCCTGATAGTGGTGGGGGAGGGTCTCTACACCTGACTGTCAGGCGAACTAGACGCGATGCCCTCCGAAGTCCTGCTCCCATCTCGGAGTGACCCGGGGGTCATCATCCTGGCAACGTCGATGATCATTGATAACGTGAGTGCGACGTGGTCACAACTCAAGTGTGCCTAATGTCATGTAAGTCGCCCCAGGCGGAGATAGTGTCTTTGAGTGAGCCTATCCCGCTGCGAAGGGTCCTCATGTAGGAGCACTGCGAGCGAAGCCCCTCAGAATGCTGCACACTCTAGAGAGCGGGTCGAAGCAGGTTCCACGTCCAAGGCGAGGGCGCATGGTGCGGTGAATAGATGGACCAACACTGGGGGGCGTGATGGTGCGTCAAAGAGGCGGAGGGCGCAACTGTATTAGTATCGCGGCACATGATCGTGACGGTTGTTTGCGGTGCCTGGGGGCACGTAACATGAAAATGGCGCACGGGCGCGACTGCTGAGGGCACGTGACACAAGAATGGGGCACGGATGTGGCGACGTCTTGCGTGGAGATGTGCGTCGTTCTGGGTGCACGTGACGCAAGAATGGCGCATAGGCGTGCAGACGACTGTCGCGGGAGTGGGCATATTGCCGGGGGCACGTTAGGGCTCACAGGCGCGGCACGAGTGTTGCGAAAGTGGGCGTCGTACTGGAGGCACGTGACGCAAGAACAGCGCACGGGCGCGACAACATTTGTCGTCGGAGTGGGCGCCGTGCTGGTGGCACGTGACGCAAGAACGACACGGGCGCGGCGAATGGCGTCGCGAAGTCGGCGTGCGAGCATGGGCGACGGGCGTCGCAGAGACGGAACCCAGGCAGCGCTCCCATAGCGCTTGGCCGAAGGAAAAGGAAGGAAGTGAGCATTGGTGGGAGGCCAAGGCGAACCCCTGGGGGAAGGCCATGGCCGACTCAAGAGGGAAGGACGAGGCCGACCCTTAAGGGAAGGCTGAGGCCGACCCAAGAAGGGAGGCCGAGGCTGATCTCCCTTGAGGAAGGCCAAGGCAGCGCCCCCTTAGGGAAGGCCGAGGCGCGCCAAATTTGTAGTGTGAGCGAAAATATAGGGCTTGATGGTCGAGGTGCGACGAGGTTTCTTCCATTAGCCGGCTAAAATATAAGTTTCTTGGTGTAGAAGAAATGTGAAAAAGGAAAAAATGTACGTGACTTGAGCGTGTGACGCTTTGACCGGTTGGGAGCGTTAAAAAATTGACCATTGACAATATCGACGTGTCGCGCAAAACATGACATACAGTGGGTCCATGGGTCTGGCCAAGTTAGGTTGGGAACAACTTTCAAAATAAGGCTTCCTAGATTCTTACGGATGCTGTTCTCAAATGAGGTGCCTTGCTCTGACTCAAGCACTTCAAATTGCAGGGACTCGCTGCCTTTAAAATACTTGTTTGCCTTAAAGGGGAAATAACTTCTAGGATAGAAATACGGGAAACCTATTGTTTGTATGTTCATTGGATCCCAAAATGCATCTTGGTCAGACATGTAAGAGGATAGAACCTAAACGTACTAACGTTAAAGAACTCTCTCCCTCCCTATCTCTATCTATATATATACACTACGTAAAATATGTTCTTTTTATGTGTATATATATATATATATACATGAGAGTTGATCCACTATCACCACTGGCAGCTTTGATCTGGTCGTCCATATGCGATCTGTGAATGGTCCAGATCTTTTTCTTTTTTTTGCGTTTTTTATAAACCGTCCGCCCTATTATAGGCCGGACAGTGATTTTTACCTTTTTGCCCCTTTGTTAATAAAAATAAAAGTATGGCCGTCCGCCCTATTATGGGACGGAAGGTGGTATCATTAAATAAATGCCTGTGTTCAAGAATGCTAAGTATTCAATGGAAGTGAGAAGAAAGGGAACACTAATTGGTTTCTTATCCAATTACCATCACAGAGTTGATGGAAGCGAGAAGAAAGGGAACACCAATTGGTTTCTTATCCAATTACCATCACAGAGTTCCCAAGTATCAATGGAGGTGAGGAGGAAAGGAAACACCAACTGGTCTCTTATCCAATTACCATTACATATGCACAAGCACGATTTATGAATTGCAGTTCAAAATGGAAGTCAACAAGTTTAGTACCAATTTCCAGAAAAAACCCAACGCCACCATGATAACCACCATCATCGAAATAGCCGACGCCGCCAACCACCGCCATTCAAACAAAAGACGATGCCAACCTCCACAATCCATGCCCCCCCCGCCCACAAACCTCCACCATCCATACCCCCGCGCCCAACCAACCTTGTCAAAACAGCCGCCGCCCCCAACCATCACCGTCTAAACACGGCCACCCACAAAAACCTCCGCCCATCCAAACAACTGCTCCCCCCAACACAACCATCTAAGCCGCCGTGCCTAACCACCATAATCTGAAACTTTGTTGCCCCCAACCACTGTCATTCGACCTACTCCGCTATTAACTATTAATAATATCAAAACCTCCAGCACCACCCCCGTGGTTGCCACGGCCAGTGCTACCTGGTCGCGAGCCACCATCACCTTTGCCTCCCATCTTCTCATTGCCGCCTCCCATCCGATATGGGTACACATCGAGCCATGCTTCATCGCTGAAATCATTTATAAATCTCGCTCGATCCACAGCCTCCGTCACAAACCACCCTCTCTCTCTCTCTCACACACACACACATACTGGATTGCGCCTACCTTCACCATCAGCTTCTATCACCAGCTAGCCCTGTCCACTGCAAACTGTTTCCACCGCCCACACCACATACTACCACCACAAGTTCCACAGCCCACGAGCATTGGGGTTTCATCAGCGTGCAACCCCTAATAAAGGGAGTTAGCCTCCATTGTCGGAGGCAATGGAGGCCGGCAATGGGGCAACATGTGTTTGTGTAAATGCCCGAGAGAAATCAACGCAAAATCCATTTCATTAGTTGTTACCGTGAAGTGAAGATAATCAGAGTGAACAAGTACGAGCTTTCGAATTAATCAAACAAAAAACCCATCAATTCAGTCACTTTCGAATCATTATGCATTTGAATTTAATCAAACTGAACTGTATGTTTTTAGAAACTTAATTGCACTGATTTGGATTATTGTGAGATGTGGTCGGGGGAGAGAGCACGGGCATTGACCAATTGCTATATGGTTGCGGTGGTGTGAGATGGTGGGTGGCCTGCGACAGTTGTTTGTGAGGGTCACCGGCAATGGCGGCCGGAAACCGGGCGAGGAAATGGCTGGTGGTTCTGTGATGTGGCAAGGGAAGAGAGCACCGCCAGTGTTGGGTTCGTTTATGGTAGCGGTGGTTTTATGGTGGGGGTGGTGGGTGGTCTGCGGTTGTGATTTGTTAAGGTCACCGATGATGGAGGCTGGCGATCGAGCGAGGTGAAGTGGCCCCGGGGTGGGGGGCTAAGTTCTGTATGGTGGCCACAAAGGGAAGGGAGAGAAAAATATGTAGGGAGGGTGGTTTTATGGTGGGGGTGGTCTGCGGTTGTGATTAGTGAGGGTCACCGATGATGGAGGCTGGCGATCGAGCGAGGTGAAGTGGCCCCGGGGCGGGGGGCTAAGTTCTGTATGGTGGCCACAAAGGGAAGGGAGAGAGAAAAATAGGTAGGTAGGGAGGGAGGGAGGGAGAGAGAGAGAGTTTTCTTTTATCCAAAGGGTGTTCTGTGATGTGGCAGGGGAAGAGAGCACCGCCAGTGTTGGGTTCGTGTGTGGTAGTGGTGGTTTTATGGTGGGGTTGGTGGGTTGTCTGTGGTTGTGATTTGTGAGGGTCATCGACGATGGAGGCTGGCGATCGAGCAAGGTGAAGTTTGGGGGGGGGGGTGAGGGTGGGGGTGGTGGCCACAAAGGGAAGGGAGAGAGAAAAACAGGGAGGGAGGGGGAGAGAGAGAGAGGGGGAGGGAGAGGGGGGGGGGAGAGAGAGAAAGAGAGAGAGATGTGGGGTGGGGGGTTTCTTTTATCTAAAACTACATAGTTATTGGTCGCTAGCCTTAGGCAACTTGCCTAAGGTTAGCCTCATACTTTCTTATGTATATGATATGTCTGTCTCTATCCTCCACAATAGTCCACTTTTAAGCAATGGCGGATAGATTTGTGCTATTAGCTTTACTAGGAGGCGGATTCATAAGTCACCCGTGATCAAGTTGTCCAATTTTTCAAGGTGTGCAAAAGATTTCTGGAGATAAATGTACATAATGCACACAAGGAATGCATGATACGACAAATAGAAGTCAAATTTCTTACTCGCAATTATGGCTGTACTCTTTCAAGTTTCTTCAACTCTATGTTTGACCTTTTGGGGATCCAAATTCTTGACCTACTTTGGGATCAAGCTCATATCTTAGTACTTATAAGGAAATTATAATCCACGTGGAATGTAGGTTTAAAGATCAATCTGAGGTTATTAGCATTTGAGCATTAAATTTACTTTTGTTCTAAAATTTGTTTAACTTTGGGCCTCGTCTAAACTGATGCATTCTGCGGCCACCTATTGAGCTGAGGATTTTGTATACTTGGCATTTGACTAGTATGAGGAACTTAACAAGAATTTTCTGCTATATATACAGTAATACGTAAAAGGATGTAGGAGGATTTAACTTCTCACTTATAACACCTGCTCCCCTCTGTAACTTCATCTTTAGCTTACATCTCGGAACACGAACCCTCACATGCTCAAACTTTTTTATCAAACAATTTTTTTTTTAAGTCACCAGAGGTCACAAGATGCCTCATCAATAGAGTGCTCACAATATTCACAAATATGTACAGTAATTTTTGAATTTATTTATCGGACAATCTTTCTACTTTGATTGACTTGAAATTTTCCGTGCATTACTGGGGTGATTAGAGCATGTAGTCTAGTGGTTGGGTTTTCAAAATTTAAGCTTTTCACAAAAGGTTATTGAAGGTTTCAGTGTTATAAGTTTTACCCTTGGTGTAAGTTGAGCAGTTTGAAGAATTGTCAGGCTTGGCATACATGCGAGGCCTAAATCTTATTCTGTGTGTCTGCCCTCTTTTATTATAACGGGTAAAGGGAAACTAAAAAAAATCTTTTTTGATACTTGCTGTTTATGTGTTTGTCCTAAGATATGGAACCTATCTAGGTGCTTACAGCTTACTAGGTCAAGGTTGCTGCATTATGTCTCTTTTAACTCTCTGGCTAATATGCCTTTTTTTGGCTTCTAATCATTAAGAAAAATCATACTCCATACTTAATAGAATACCCCACCTTTGCTTTTGGTGGCTAAGATGTTCATTCTCAATCGAGCTGTTAACTGCCCCATGCATAAAGAAAGAGTAACACCACAAAGATGGAGTGTAACACCAAAAGTGATGTTACACGAACTTGGCCGTTCCTTTTATATAATAGGGTTAATTACTCACGGCACCCCTGAGGTTTGCCATAAATTACACACGGACCCGCCTATCTTTGTAAATTACACTCCGCTCCTAAAATCTAACTTTCTTTAACGGTGTTAACATCTGGACATAAAAAGACATTTATGCCCTTCTTATCGTTTAAGGAAATGCAATTTCTAACTTCTTTAAGGAAATGCAATTTATGCCCTTCTTATTGTTCAAAGATCGATGGCTTCAGCAACACCAGCAGTAGCAAAAGTTGAACGACGACGGAGTGACCAGTGTCCCCAACTCCTCCTCCAATCGCACGACGCCGGATTCGAGCACTCACCGGCATCAACCAGTTCGAGCAAGCCGGAGCGGGTGGGGCCGAAATTTCAATGCTGAACGAGGGCGACGAGTTGGCTCGCCTTAAGTCGATACCTACGCGCACCCCATCTTTTCGGCCGAATCGCCGGTATCATGAGGTGAGAGACGGCAGGAGTGCCGAGGTTAGCGAGCGGGAGCTGATGGGAATGCAGATTCAGGACAAACGGAACGAGGCCGATGAGTCGACTCTGCCTAAGTCTTTACCTGCTCGTGCGTCGCCGTTTCGGTGAAATCAGGCGCTGAGATACGGCAGGAGCGCCGAAGCGAAAGAGCCGAAGGCGGTGGAGACGGAAATGCAAGCTGAGGTGGCTCAGGACGAACGCAAGACGGACGATTCGAAGAAGAAAATGAACGAGATCGACGAGTCAACTCTACCTAACTCGTTGGCTATCCTCGGCATGTGAGATTGTATATGTGTGTTTTGTAGCCCTTGGGAATGGGGATCGGTTGCCGCTGTGGTTGTCGGTGTGCCAGTGTCGGTTGTGGATGGGTATTGGGTGGGCGACTGATTTAGGCAGCTGAAGGTGTCGCCTGTAATGGCCCTTGGTGAGGTTGGCGGCCTTGGGTGCGCCGGTGTGGTTGTGGGTGGTCGTAATTTATCTTCGTGGGGAGGTGGTGGCCAGTGGTGGTGGGTCGTGGTGATGGGGATAGTTGATTGGCAGGGACAGTGGGTGTTGCTCGCGGTGTGGGTCTTGGGTGGGTGGTTTTTGTTGGGAGGTAGAGGCCGGCGTGGTGGATCGGCGTGATGAGTAGATACGTAAGGGCAGTGGGTGATGCCGGCATGGTCACCGAGATGTCGCCGGAGGTGTGTCGGAAGGTGTCGCCGACGGTGATGGATGGTGATGTGTGAAATGAGAGCAGCCAGCAACCCCGTTTGTTCCTGCATTATTGGTTGTACAGTGTGAAGTTTTGGTTGTACAACATGCATTGTTGGCTGTACAACATCACTGTTGGTAAAAGTTAAAAAAAAAAAGATATATAACAGAAGAAGAAGAAGAAAAACCTAAAGGGCAAATGAGGGTTTTATTCAAGAAAGGGAGGGTAGTTTGGGGATGAAAAAATTAAAAAGTAAGGTGTCAGGGAATCTTTTGACGGAGTTAGGGTCCCCGTCAATTTTGTGGGGCTCCGTGAAATGCGGGTACAAACCTCGGGGGTGCCGTGAGTAATTTACAAAGATAGGCGGGTCCGTGTGTAATTTAGGGCAAACCTCAGGGGTGCCGTGAGTAATTAACCCTATGTAATATATGTGCGGATCTAGATTTGAGCATTATGATTACTTTTGTTCTGAGGCTTGAATTGGGTAATTTTTTGCGCTGTCAAAACTAATGCCTTAGCAGGCCATGACCTATTGGGCTTGGGATTTTGTATGCTTGACATCGGGCAAGTACGAGGAGCTTAATAAGAATTTTCTGCTATATATACAGTAATACGTAAACGTATGCTGGACGGTTTAACTTACATCCAACTTATTACTTATCACACTTGGACCCCTGAATGACTTTTTTTTCTTGGCTTTAATTTTGGAGCACCAACCCTTGCATGCTCAAATCATCCCGTCAAACAACAATTTTGAAGTTACAGGAGGCCAAAGAGAGGACTCATCAACAGAGTCCTCCAAATTATTATAATTTTGTTCAGTAAATTCTATTTTTTTATGGGGCATTCTTTGAAATTTGATCGACTTGAAATATGGTGTGCATTATTGGTGTTATCAGAGCATGTGGTCTAGTGGTTGGGTTTTCAAAATTTAAGCTCTTCAGAAATATATTTCTGAAGGATTCAGCCGTATGAGTTGTACGCTCGATGTAACTTGAGCACTTTGAAGATTTGTCATTCAGGCCTGGCAAACATGTGTGGCCTGAATCTAATTATGTGTGTGTGCCCTCTTTTTCTTAACACGGAAAGAGAATAATTAGTTTTTTTCCGATATATGGATTATATTGGTGCTTAGCGCTTGACATGTCAGGGTTGCTGCATTATACGCGTCTGTATTTTAACTCTCTTTACTAGAATGTATAATATGCCTTTTTTTGCCTCTAATTGCTTAATTAGGAATATGTTGTTGAGGATGTGGATGGCGAGGTGACTGGATCTGATTGGTCTCCACCACCTCTTCCAACTGAACATGTTCAGCAGCTGAAAACCCTTGGCCTCTTATAAACTCGAAGAACTTCGAAAGGAAATGCAGAATGTACAGATGGAACAACTCTATATGGGTAGGTCGGTCTTTAAAACTATGCGTTTCTGAGTCTAATGCAATTAGGTCCAGCAAAGCAACGAGTACACCTCTTATTTTCCCCTTATGTTTGTTTATAATGATGTAAATTGTTCTTCCGTGTAACAAAAAATTGGAGTTTTAATAATCTGAAACAACTGAGAAGAATTATCGGATGATCACTTGCATTGGCCGCATATGTTTATGGGAATTATGAACTGCAGATTAAAATGGGTTATATATATATGTTATGGCACTCATCTTCGTAACTGTTTACCATCAAGGGTAAAACATTGCAGGGAACTATAGGGGATTAAAATCCTATGTCGATTTGAAATGTGTAGTCTTATCGTCAAACTTTCTAGATACTTTATAATATCGCTTCCCTCAATCTTCTCAGATTATGAATAAGAGGACAAGGCTACGAGGGATTGTTTCTGATGTGGGAAGAGAGCTACATGTACTGTGACCATGTGAGAGACCAGACTGAGAGGTCTCTCTTGTGAGTGAGTCTGTGACTGACCAACCATGTGGCCTTCCATGTGCACATGTCCTGCTAATACATGCGTTACTTACTGGCTCAATAATTGATACGTGAATATTTATCCTTCTGAAACTGTGGATAGCGAATTCAGGTCCTCCCTCGAGCTATTCGATCAGCTAACTTCACGTTACAGAAGCAGACCCCCCCCCAAGCACCCGTCATATTGTGCTCTCATCAAAATAAAAATTGTAGTAATCACCTACTGTTCCCAAGGATCGGTTCAGAAAAAGTGGATTGCAAAGTCACTTTATGGTACTTATTTTTAAGCTTCAACCAATTTCATGTCAGATGGATAAAGTTTGCAACTCGAATAATTTTATTGTCAAAATTCTGGGGCTAACGAGAAGGTAAATACGGAGAAAAATATCCCATTTTCTGTGCTGAATAGTCATATACAGAATCAGGGTTGGTGTGTAAAAATCCCAAACGTAGGTGAAGGGTTCATACTTGATAAGACAGGATGACAAAACTAGTTGCTGTAAATGGTCTTTCGGAAAGGCGCACACACAAAACCAAACTTGGGCAACTAGAAATATGATATGATATGATATGATGGGCGGCCACGCCCAGAAAGTGCATGTGGCAATGTCTTTTCCCTGCACCGTCATACCGCATCCAACGCCAACTGTTTTATCTCTTTCTTTCATCAGCTAATACATCATCATACAAGTTAACCTGCTCATCCGGAGTTAGATTAGCCTAACTGAACCCTTTAGTTGCTATTATTACTCGGTGATGACAACACAATAGCTTCTAGTTTTACGGTATCTTTACGAGCACATTTCGCTAAAAAATTAGGTGAAAATCGTGACAGGAATGATATCGTGTCACGGATGAGTGTGATATCTAACGAGATGAAAAGATTTCGAGATAATACGAGGGTTAAGGTTTTACTATTTTTTCATCTCATCCGTTTTTTATGCCATGTCATCTCTATTACCGTTATATTGAATTTTTTTTTCCTAATTGAGAAAGTGTCGCACACATCCCTTTAACAAAACATTTTACGGTCGTTGCATGTCAAGATACCTAAACATTTCATGTTTAGCATTACGTTTTGCCGCTAAAACTGTTCCTTTAGCAGCGTTTTTGGCTATCTGTAAACAAGAGTCTAGTTAACGTCCTTCTCAAATGTGACAAGTCAGTACTTTGAGTCGAAGAAAAGGTGCCACCTTGGTTGCTACAAGCAATAGGATCTCATAACTTCATAAGACGCCCAAGACTTGTCTTGGGCGCAATGAACTTGGCCACGACTGAGAATATGGCGTCATCATCCAGGCGCGTCAAAGCTTCCATTAAACAATCAAACAGCAGTGTATACATTCCCTAAGACCATAGGAACAACGAAACTCACAAGGCATGTCCAAAACAGCTTAACCAACAAACCACCGACCCATTAAAAAAGGCAGTCACGCAAAGTATCACCTGGCAACCTTATCCAACTTTGTGCCAAACCCATTTCCTTAATCTCAATTACAACCTATAAAACCCCCCCAAAATTGGAGTCCCGTGACAATCAAATCAGGGTTGTTTAGCAAAGGTGAGAGAAAAGAGAGAGAGACAATGGCAGAGATTGCAATGCTGGTTGCGGAGGAGTATGAGAGGAGGGTGAAGAACTCGAGAAAAAATGGCGAGGAGATGGAGATCGATTTGTTCTCCTGTGTTTCAGTTCTGGCTAGGAGGCTTGGCGGGTCTTCTGTGACCATCAAGAGTAAATTGGCAGGAGGGAGTATGGAGGCTTTGGAGCCCAAAACCCAAATTGGTCTTGCAGCTGTTAATGGGTTCTTCTCTGCTTGACAACAATTTCCTATATCAAGTATATATATATTTATGTCTTTCCAAGTGTAGAAGATAATTTCGTTGTCTCTTTGCTTCATATATATATATTGTAAATATACATAGCTACCATGTGAGCTACTGTAATGAAAGATATCGTTTTGGGTGATATGTACATGTGGGTTGAATTGAGGTTCTGGAAATTCTAGGAAGGCAAGGCATGGTGTTCATGCTACTGCTCCGCAAACAGAGACTCGTTTAGTAGGGTCATCAAATATGCATGGACTCCATGCCTCCTTCGGGGGTTCGTTTTCTTAGCTGTTCCTGTCAAATGCCTGGTATATTGAACTAGTAAGTGATAGGTCTTTTTCTCTTTCTGCTACTTTATTGTTTAGTTGCTGGCGGTGCAGCGGCGGAGCCAGAAATGTTGTACGGGATAGACACGTTAAATGGGCAAAGGTAGAATATTCTTGCGATTTTATTGATAGTCATTTCATAGACCCGTGACTAAATCTGCAAGCAATTCATTAATTCTTTTAAGTCAATTTATTTTTCCGTTGCTTACATTTTTGTAAAAGGCTTTTCTGCCGGTCAGGATGAACAACGTACCAGAAAACAAGAAATTTTATCAGTGATGAGTGGACACAATAATGTTATTAATTTGCATATTCCAAGACTACTGAGAAGTTAGGAACTAAGTAAACCTCGTACTACTACTAGTGAAGAGAGAATGTATTAATTTGATTTCATGAAGATTAGGCTCTTGTACATGTAAATTTCGCGTCTAAAACTGCAAGACAAGAAATTATAAACAAAATCAAATTTAGCGATTTTGAACTAAAATGTTACACCACTCTGTGATTTATACAAAGAATGATTCGATTTCCGATTCAGTCACATTCCAAGGGTTTGAAATAGCTTGATCTTGAAACATGAATTTGGCTTCTTCAATCTTTGCGGTTAAAAGATTGTCGAAACAGTACTTGCTCGAGGGTTTCAAAGTTTTATCCTGGACAAGTGCGGCAATCCTTGACTTGTGGAATCACCTAAGTTGAAGAAGAATTTCTCCTTGATTTTCTATTGAAGAACGACACTAGATTATTGCGTGTTGTTCTTCAAATGAAGAACAAAGATCACGAGAGACGACAAAGTTTTGACAGAGCTTTGGCTTTGATCGGGAAGACCCTGTGTCCCTTTCTTCTCTACTCCAAGTCATCTATTTTATAGACAAGATGGTAGGCTTAAATTTGCAAAATCCAAGATGGTAGGCTTAAATTTGCAAAATCCGTGATTTGAGTTTTGACTTTGTAATTAAGGAGATTTTTGTGCCCTCAGTTATCTGATCATAAACATTGACTATAATCACTTTGACAATGAAACAAACAAAAGACTGGCGCATATAGGAATGCAATTTTCACGATGACTTTCAGGATAGGATCTAACAAAATGTTTGTATCCACTGGGGCTTTTCCAATGGCCTTAAGATGGTTGTTGGAAAGGAATGAAGTATTAAAGTGATTCCAATGCTAGCAATCTGTATTCCAAATCCCTTTCTGGAAAAGTTGAAAAAAATTTGAAGTAGGGTGAGCAGAAGAAAGAACGCTTGTGGAAAGAGAAGAGATGGGATGATGGGTTGAGGTGAGATGAGCGGCTAGGTCTGGTCTTGGAGGGGATTTTTAGAACTAAAAACTCTCTCACCTCTCTGTAAGAACACAGAGCCCATCGCCGCCTCCCACCGACGCTCTACCGCTCGCGAGTGCGCATGGGGCGGCGGTGCCCTGTCTCAGTGAATATGTGCGTGTGATCGTTTGAGCAATCTTTCGAGTTCGCTGGCGACGGAGATGGTGGGTCGTGGACGGCGTCTTGTTTCCGGCTGCCTATCCTCCGATCTTTGTGATATGAGGTAATGTTTCATTCTCCGATCTTGCCGATCTCACCAGATCTGATCAGATCTAGTACATCACAGAGATCTATTAGATCCTTGATACTCCCGAGCAACATAACCCGGCTGTGAATGGTCGTTTTAGCGCCGTTTGGAAAAAAAGATCGATTTTTTGCACCCGTTCCTATCAACGATGGTTGGAAAATGACCCGCGATAGGTGAAGATCTTGCCCCCGGTGGCGGATTTCTGTTTCCAAAAAAATAAAAAAAAAAAATCAAAATCAAAATCGTTTTTATTTTTTTACAAAAACAAATGACTGTTTGATACTCAGTTTTTATTTTGAATTTTTTTTGTAGTGATTTGCGGTGCTAGTGGTGGGGAGTGGCGACAGGCGGTGGGAGGGTGATGGTTGTGTTTTAAAAAAAAACTAAAAAAAAAAGGTTATCAAACACCCACTTGTCTTTGTAAAAAAAAAATTAAACTGCTCTTTAAAAACTGAAAAACCAAAATTTTTTTTTGTCAAACGAACCCTTAGTCTAGTCCTCTTAGTCAAGCAGAGTCATCGCTGTGGCACATCGCCTTGAAAAAAATAAATTCGTAAAAATGGATTGATTTAAGAGTCGCCATCTTATTTAATTGGGCTAATTACACCTATGTCCCTGAGGTTTGGGGGTAATTACACTCAAGGACACAAAGTTTCAAAATGTAACACTTATGTCCATCGACAAACGAAAGCCTAAAAATCTTAACGGTTTTAATGAAAAGACTGTATTGCCCCTGAGTTAGAACCTTATTTTTTTTAATGCCATTACTTCATTAAAAAAAAGACTTTATTTCATCTTTACTTTACTCTTGACCCCCCACCCCCCCTCATCTGCATCCCCCTTCCCCGTCACCCACCCACCCATTCTTCCTCCCATTCCCCGGCGCCGCACCCCACCTGCCTCCCCCTTCCCCGTCACCCACTAGCCCCTTCTTCCTCCCCTTCCCCGGCGCCGCACTCCATCTGCCTCCCCCTTCCTCGTCACCCCGTCACCCCCTACCCCCCCCTCCCCCGTCACCGCCCACCTCGGATCAGCAACTGCGCCCTTTTATCGCCACGGCACCCCCTTTCCGCCGGCTGAAACTTCACCGCGCCGGCTGAAACCACTCCGCTTGTATGGGAGATCTGCGGCGAAGGTGGAGATCTGTCACGGCGGCGACGATGTGGGGCTGAGGGAAGGGCAGCGACGACGTGGGTTTGGGGGAAGGGAGGGGGCTTGGGTTACTGGCGACATGGGTCGAGGGAGGGAGCTGGGGCTGCCGGCGGCAAGATTCCAGATGTGGATAAACCCTAATTTCAAAATTAGGGTTCTGAAACCCTAATGTTAAGGTTTCAAAACCCTAACTTTTAAATTAGGGTTGATTTTGAAACCCTAATTAAATCATTTGGACATTTGAAAGCTTAATTTGCAAATTTTAAAAGCTTAATTAACAAATTAGTTTCAAACCCTAATTTTAAAGAATTAAGATTTGTTATCCTAATTTAAAAATTATAAAAATTATTCAAGATATATTGTACAAGGGCAGTATTGTCATTTTTAAAATACAAAATGATGAAAATTACACTTTTTGGACGGAAACCTGACGGTTGGACACGGGTGATACATTTGAAACACTTTTGGTCACGGAATGTTACATTTTGAAACTTTGTGTCCTTGAGTGTAATTACCCCCAAACCTTAGGGACATAGGTGTAATTAACCCTATTTAATTTGAAGAAAATGAAAAAATAAGAAAAATCCTAAAAATGACTAAGTTTGTCCAAAAGACAACAAGTCTATTGAAACCTGGAGAGGTATCCAAGGACTACGTTACGTAACGGAAGGTGTTAGGCACCCGTCGCGCCCTTTAGGTCTCTACTTCGTTTTTAATGATTTTTGGCCTAGAAAACAAGTAGCATGTAAAATTTAACAAGACTCGGCTCACCTTAAGTTAACTTTTATTGTTTTGGCTTAAACTCGACAATAGGGGTCAAGTGGCTTACGCATCGAATCAGATTGATCAGAATCAAAACCATTGTAGTTCGACACTGGTCCTACGAGAAGTAGCCTACAATCTGAACCTAGACTTAGACAAAGAAAATATAATACTTCTTTTGTTATTTTTGAAATGAAATGCGAATACGGGAAATGGGAAACAATCTATATGATTTCTACCCTAAGAAAACTGGTAAAGCTTACCACACGATGCAGCTTGCCTTGATGACTCCGGAATGCTCTCCGTTTTTAGAGTGATTTGGATGGCTAAGATTCTTGAAAGAGGTTGGATGTCACTTCAGAAAGGAAATGACATGCAAACTCTTAGGAGAATAAGCTTTTTGACTCACAAGAGATCGACCCTTAAAATGGAGGCCAAGACCCCTTTTTATAGTGATCAGGATCGCAGAATCTGATAAGATTGACAATGCCAATCCGCATGGTTGGAGATAAGTCAGAATAGATGAGAAAATTGCAGATTGACAAAAGTTAACTAACCAGTTGGTTAGTAAAAAACCGTCCACCCTATTAATTAAAAATATTTTTTTCTCAAATTTTGGGGCATTATCTGACCCTAATTTTGGTAATTATCTCATAAATAAAAAATTGGATGTACCAAATTCTAGATAAGTCATTTCTTAACCAACAAATAGATTTATATAATATTTGTATCAATGATAAATCATTGATTATTTTTGCAAATTATCTAGACAAACTTCATCGATGAGAATAATCTAGACCATGGACCAAACTTGACCTACATGGACTGGACTAATTCAGTGGATTGAACTAACAGACTGGACTGGACTGGACAGGACATGCAATGGACTCGACTGGACAATTAAACTAAACATGACTGTACTGGACAATTAAACAGGACCAAATTAATTAAATAAAATTGGACTGGATTAAATAATTAAATTACATCACTAATAATGCATTTTAATTATTAATGAACTTCTTTATGTAATTAATTAAAAGTTCCTACAAAAATGGAGTGTGTACAATAAGGATTCCATTACTCGTCACAATCAAATTTTATTAAGAGCATGTTGAGAAAATTTGAGCATTATGATTGTACATCTTTGTCTTCACCTTATGATATTGAAGTACATTTTATGAAAAAATGTAGTCATAGAGTGTCCCAAAATAAATATGCACAAATCGTTGATAGCCTCACGTTTTAATGAATCATACTCATCTTGATATTTCAAGTACATTTGGCAGATTGACTATATATACTCATAATAGTAAGGATTATAAGACTGTAATATCTAGATTATTGAGATATTTGAGAGGTACAGTTGATAATGGAGTAGCATATTGTGGTCATCTTTTTGTACTTGAAGGGTTATTGTAATGCAATTTGGATATCAGATTCACATGAGTTAAAGCCCACGAATGGATATGTATTCGCAAACTGTGACAACAAAATCCACCATGGAATACTAGTTAACTATTGTAGAGAAGGTTTATTCTGAAGCAAACTGGCTAATGAACTTTGTGGTAGATATTTGTCTATGTATTCAACCAGTTCCAACCGTGACTATGCATTGTGATTGTGAAGTTGCCATTAATCCACCTAAAAGTAAAATATACACTAGGAAAAGTTATCTCACCCGGTTGTGGCATGCTATTGTGAGGCAGCTTATTAAGAATGGTACTGTGTTAATGGAACTTTGTGAGGTTAGAAAGGAATTTGGACAAGCTTTTTAACAAGCCACTTGGAGGGAACCTAGTATACGTTACGAATAAGTTGGGTACGGATTTACCCACTTTTAAAGTCGAATTGATAGATATATATATCTAACCATCTGCAATTGACAAAACAAAGTCACTAAATCCAAGGGTGAATTGCATTCGTTAATTTTTCCCTAGGATGGGAGCCCATAAGATGAGAGTCTATCCCTATGGTGAAGACGGTGCTGCTAGAGTGTCAAAGGTTAGACATATAACTCTTAATGGATCCATAGTTGTCAATTAATAGGATGTGGGTGTTCAGCTTCAGCGCTGCCTCTAATAGTTGGTGTCACCTATAAGTGTGTGGGGTTGAGCCCTCTCAATGAGACTTGGATATGTCGTTAGAGCACAAACAACTACTAGGAAAAGGCGCATGGTTGGATTTTATATTATGTGTCATCAACCCGCTTGTGGAACAACCCTGATTAGAGAAAGGTATGTGGGTGATAAGTTTGCGCAGCTTACATCACGAAATCTGGTTGAAGGAGTCATTGCTCCACCACGTATTTCAGTAGGTTCCTACTTATTTATGTCAAGTAATGTTCAAGGCTATAGGCACAGGGCCGATGCGTATTTTCGTGCAATCCTCTTCCATATGTTTACATGTTTTTTGATATGTAGGGGATTGTAGTATAATTTAATGTGATTGTTCACTTTGGTATTTCAACACATGGGTTCGTGGAGCCCGAGATTTTTGTCTAAAGTTTTTGATTAGGTCTTGTGACCATTTCTTTTCTGACCTTTGGAACACAGAAAACTTCCTAGATTTCTTGAAAAAACCTATTTACCTTACTTGCAAGCCATTTAGTTCTTTATAATTGTCCCACTTTCCACCTTTTCCAACAAAACTCCTTCATTCTCCAGGACCGCTTCGGCATGATATTTTCCCTCAATCTTCTTCTCTTGTGCTATTTTGATAATACTTTTATTAATGAAAGTAATTTGGAGGAGAAATAACTGGAGAGGGTTGTTCATGTTTCATCGCAAACGCATGAAGTAGGTGGCAAAGACATTAGTCTAATCCTAGGAGGTGGTGGCGTGCCATTAACCCTTCGCATCGGCCCATTGGTTCTAAAGGGCGTGAATTAATTAACCTTTAGGACAATGATGTACGTGACTTGATTTTGTAATATTTATCTTTTCTATCTATTAATTCGCGTTCTGGTTTTCAAAGCTGTATTAATTTTGTGTTCAAATTTTTTATTTTCATTTCAACAACTATTTTCAAAGATTTCCAACACTAGGTCTAACACAAGCACTATCAAAATATTTTTAAACACCAGATTAATTAAACCACGGTAGTATCAAAATGATCTGGGTAATTCCAAAATATGAATGAGACTAAATGCTGACAAAAGAACTTGTTTTCATGCATGGAGTTGAATGCCTGAAGCCCCAAAGACTCTTCTTGCCTATGTACAAAAAGAGAGAAAAAAGAAAACACTATCCCAAGTCACTAGAATCGTAGATTTCCCTGTAAGTACTACTGAGAATATGTTATGCCTAATGGTGGAAAACTAGTATGATAAGAGCATAACTTACTCTTTGATTATCAATCTCAATGGTCTCCGTCACAAGTGAGACGCCCCAGTCTGTTGTCGCACCCCTATTGCTCCGTGATGAAAGAGGGGCATCCCGTACGAAAAATATTTTGAGAGAATGACAAGTTCAATGTCGCCTTTCTTCTCTTGCTCATTTAATAGTACAAATGAAATTGATAACGAAAGAGACACATATAAACTCCCCAACGATTATAGAACTTGCGGTACCATCGGAACTCTGGCGTACATAAGAATAAAAGATTACAAATATATCGTTATAAGTAGCTGGGCGTTTGATTTGCTTAGTTTGACAGCATGACTAACAAATCCTTCAATGAGATGTCCCATACAACTAGAGCTACTTTTCCAAGCACTTCACCAAATTCTTCCGACTCTTCCCAAAAACTGTACCTACCAGCGTGACAATAACGCCAAGCAGGCCTACCTACTTTGGTAGGTTGCCATTACGTTGAGCATGACACGAACCCCACACTCATTCATTGCCTTTGCAAAACTATCTACTTCATTTCATAGAACTTCGCTGTTGATAGAGGACGTTGGATAGAAGGCTTCTTCGGCAGCATTGGTAGAAACACAAGTCTTAATGCAGAAGTATGGGGTATTTATAGAGGCCTATCAACCATTCGTGAAAAAAATTGGAGGTAGACGACCCTTGAATCGGATTCTACGCCTGCACTCACATTGATCAAGGACCAAGAAATCAAATGTCACCCCCCTGCGTGCTCTAGTAGAAGACTGTCGAAAAATAATAAATAAATCAAACGAGAGATGCTTGCTGACACACACCTTGAGAGAAGGAAACAAATGCGCCGATTATCTTGCAAACCTGGGAGCAAGCCAAGGAGAATCTTAAGTCCAGCTCGATGAAGCTCCCACTGATCTGGGAAGCTTTATTGTTGCTGATATGAGTGGAGTTGCCTTTGAAAGTTCCTCCATCTAATTTCCATGTTTTCCTTTCCTTTGTACCAAAAAAATAGAACTTTGCTGTCCAAGCTTGACATGGAAACGGTTCGTGCCCATCGTCCTAATTACCTCGATTCCATGGTAACTATCGTAACAAAGAAAAATGCAGAATTTCAAAGAGAAAGACGGTGACAAACTTGGTGCGACGGGCTGTGTCGCCCTCTTTATTTCAAACCCCTTTTATCCTACAAACTAAAGTGATTTCGATTCCTCGATCAAATGTATACATACACACTAACCGAACGAGACTACTTAAATGTACAAGACATTTTGTTTAACATTAAATGTACTGCTAGCTAGCTAGCTCACAACAGTCTGCGTAGATAATTACCATGTAACGCAGATAACAAGAAAACCAGCTCCTCATCACTTCCATCGTACTCTTGAGAATTGCGCCGCTGCTGGTACTTGACCACGATCTCCTCCGGCAGGACTTTTTTCCGACAAAGCGGGCACGTGGCGGAGTCCTGCTGCAGCCACTTGTCGACGCAATCTTTGTGGAACGTGTGCCTGCAACCTAACCTTCTAATCACCTCTCCTTCCTCGAATGCCGACAAGCAAACAGCGCATTCCCTCGACTCCAGGACTAGCCCGATCTTATACCGGCTAGCCGGGTTGTTTTCTTCGATGAGCTTGAGGTACTGGGCGGCGGTGATGGGGCGGTCGCTTCCGCTGAGGGAGCGTACAAAAATCACTAGTTCGAGGAGGAGGATGGTGAAGAAGACAATGGTGATGGTGTAGAGGTGGCTTAAGAGCTGGGAGAGTGCTGCCATTTTGGTTGTAGAGAGGATTAATGGAGAGAAGGTGTTGGTGAGAGTGAGGGTGGTTTCTTATATGCTGAAATATATAAGGGGGGAGTGTGGGCTATATAGGTGCAATGTGGCTTGACGTATGGGTATGGCTCGTTTCTGTTTTGTTTGATAGGATGTGTTCACACACACACACACACACACACACTGATGGTCTTATATTCCAAGACACAAAAGAGGGATGGCCAAATCTGTTCTCTTACAATATAAAACTGTTTTCCATAAACGTTTTGTGAGATTATAGCTTTGATGTGCGAGTAGTTTGACTTTCAAGTTAGAGAAGTTTGACCACGTTATTCATGCAAATATAACACAAGAATTCATTTCAGCTCTAATAACTTTTCAAATTCTGTTTGAATGTGGTTCCAAACACACACACTATGGACTGGGATTTTGGGTCACGAAAACTATAATGAAATAAACACAAGACAAATAACAAAATGGATTAAACAAAAAAAATCTTCTACATTAAAATCTCTTCCTTTCCTTTATCCGTAGGTCTTGATATTTATTTGTTATTATTATCACTCTCTCTATACAATTCTTTTTGAAGATAAACATATATTTAGCATTGATTAAAAAGTCTTCTTAAAATCGTTTCTTGTTAAATGTAAAATGAAAGACTAGATGATTGAATACTTATTTAAAATACAAGCTAATTAATAACATGCATAATTAAACGAATGACTCTGATAAGCAACTTAATCTTTTTATTCCTTTGAATCACTTGGCTCACAATAAGACACACAATAGGTTAGAAGATAATTCCAAAAGACACGACAAAAACTCTATCAATAGTCGCCTGAGTGGCTTATAATGGAACTGCATGCTGGTGGGTATGATCATTTGGCCTTTTTTTTTGGTTAATAATCAAGACATCAAAAAGAACAGTACATAACAAGGAATAAATTAAAATCAATCTTTAACGTTACAAGAACAAAAAGGATCACAGAGCAATTATATATATCTAAAGGCCCCTCAACGAAAAACCAGCCTGAACTTGCAATACTTGAGATGAGATTAACTTTTGTAAGTATTGTGTGTATATATATATATATGGGGCCCGATCCACACCCACCGGTGGAGAAAAAAATTTTCTCCACCCAACCGCTTGTAATACAAGCGGTTGGCTACTGTGTCATTTTCTCGTGGGACCCACCACAAAAAGCCCAACCGCTTGTAAGAGCAGCGGTTGGGCATGATTATTTTTTTGGCATGGCCCACCATAAAAAACCACTCCACCCAACCGCTTCTCTTATACGCGGTTGGGACAAATTTTTTTTGCCCAACCGCTTCTAAGAGAAGCGGTTGGTAACCCCTTTTTTTTTTAACAATTTTTTAAAGAACCAACCGCATATAAAAGAAGCGGTTGGTGGCTTTTATTTTGGGTGGCTCCCACACAAAAATTTTCAAATTTTTTGATTGGCTGACACAAAAAAAAAAAAAAATCGAGCCGAGGCTGCCACGTGGCATCATCCGCGCCTGCCACGTGGCCCAACCGCGTGAAGGGGCGCCGGTTGGTGCCACGTGGCCTCCTCAGCGTCTGCCACGTGGCCCAACCGCGTGAAGAGACGCCGGTTGTTTCCGCGTGGCTTACACGCGCCTGCCACGTGGCCACCACGCGCCTGCCACGTGGCCACGCGCGGGAAGGTGGGCCTGTTGGGGCGCCGGCGGTGCCACGTGGCCTCTTCAGCGTCTGCCACGTGGCCCAACCGCGTGAAGCGACGCCCGTTGTTCCCGCGTGGCCTCCACGCGCATGCCACGTGGCCACCACGCGCCTGCCACGTGGCCACGCGCGGGAAATTGCGCCTGTTGGTACGATGCGGTGCCACGTGGCCTCCCCCGCTCCTGCCACGTGGCCCAACCGCGTGAAGGGGCCCCGCGGGTTGCCTCTCCTTCTGCCACGTGGCGCCCCTCCCCCCACGCGCCTGATGGCTCCCCGTGACTCTGTCCTTCCTCCCCGTGACTGTCCTTTTTTGCAGTGGTTCCCGCCAAATTTTTTTTTCTGCCACCACTCACGGGTTTTTTCTGCAGACACCAACCCTCTTTTTTCTTCTCTCCTCCTTTTTCTTCTCTATTTATAATCCCCTCCCCCCAACTATTCTTCTCCACATTTCTGCTCTGCTCCGCATTTTTTCTCCACAAACCAAAAAATATTAGCGCTAGAAGAAGATCGGTGAATAATCGCTAGAAGATCGGTAGATTTTTCTTCAAATCCATCAAGTCACAACAAGTAAGTATTTTGAATTTCCTTATACATCAAGTCAGCGTATTACACTTAGCGTATTACATTTATAGCGATTCAAAATAGCGTATTACATTACATTTATAGACAGATTTTTCACGGATTTATAAAAAATAGCTAGAGCGAGATTTTGCCAAAGTACAAAAAAGAGACCCTAGTTATTCTGAAAGCATCTGTATCAGGTAAAAATTTCAGATTTTTCCAAGCACTGTAGAGGGGCTAACTGATACGGGGAACCGTGTACCTTCGCAGTCTAATTTAAAATACCAAGCTAGCGCGATTTCGCGCGAAACTTTTACGAGTACCCTAGGATGTTGGCAAGTTCCATTCCCCAGGATTTCGCGCCATTCCGGAGCCGTTTGCTATTTTTTTGCCCGAACGGCCCTTTCAGCGCTCGCCCTTTAATTAGACAGCTTTTTCACGGATTTATAAAAAATAGCTAGAGCGTGATTTGGCCAAAGTGCAAAACAGGGACCCTAGTTATTCTGAAAGCATCTGTATCAGGTAAAAATTTCAGATTTTTCCAAGCGCTGTAGAGGGGCTAACTGATACGGGGAACCGTGTACCTTCGCAGTCTAATTTAAAATACCAAGCTAGCGCGATTTCGCGCGAAACTTTTACGAGTACCCTAGGATGTTGGGAAGTTCCATTCCCCAGGATTTCGCGCCATTCCGGAGCCGTTTGCTTTTTTTTGCCCGAACGGCCCTTTCAGCGCCCGCCCTTTAATTAGACAGCTTTTTCACGGATTTATAAAAAATAGCTAGAGCGTGATTTGGCCAAAGTACAAAAAAGAGACCCTAGTTATTCTGAAAGCATCTGTATCAGGTAAAAATTTCAGATTTTTCCAAGCGCTGTAGAGGGGCTAACTGATACGGGGAACCGTGTACCTTCGCAGTCTAATTTAAAATACCAAGCTAGCGCGATTTCGCGCGAAACTTTTACGAGTACCCTAGGATGTTGGGAAGTTCCATTCCCCAGGATTTCACGCCATTCCGGAGCCGTTTGCTTTTTTTTTGCCCGAACGGCCCTTTCAGCGCTCGCCCCGGACACCGGTTCGCGATTTTTGCGCGAAAAATCCGTAAAGTACTTTTTAGGCCAATGATGAACTCACGAAGCGTAAAGTAGAATTTCGAGGCACCTTTGAGATTTTTCCTGATGCCAGGGGCATTTCGGTAATTTGCCACCCCGCGAGGGGTGTTTCGGTGTTTTTCCCGCGCCAACTTTTTAATTACACAGTTTTAGTCCAGGAATGTAATCACAGAAACTGAAATGTTGTTTTGAAGCTGGTTCGGGGGCGTTGGGGTGATAGTGAACCCCCGGGGGCATTTCGGTAATCTGTCGCTCATCGGTGACTATTTTGCTAGGAAGGATCCTGCAAGTTAATACATGCCTTAAAATAACTTTTAGTTCGGCAAAGGGTGTCAGACACCCGAAAACTTTTATTGCCCCGGGTGAATTCAGGAACTTGTGACGCACCGGCGATGACTGCCAGGGGGTATTTTGCACAAGTAGCGGGTGTTTTGGTAACTTTCCCCCTTTAAAATTTTTCCTGATATATTGGGTATATAATTGAGGTAATACATTTAAAAACTTGACTTCAAAGCGGTTTTGAGGTCTTGGGGGTGTAGTGGCCGTCGGGGGGTATATTGCTATATAACCACGTTGGCGCTACATTCAGTGAGAACTGGCGTAATTAACCGTTCGGAGTGGTGGGAAGTGAGGATTTGTTTTAATACATTTAAATAATGACTATTGCTAATGTGTTGGTAAGCTAGGTTAAACATCCAGATTTTGTTCGTTACCCCCTGGGGCATTTCGGTAATTTGCCGCTCATCGGGGGCTATTTTGTTAGGAAGGATCCAGCTTAAAGGGCCATACCTTAAAATAACTTTTAGTTCAGCAAAGGGTGTCAGACACCCGAAAACTTATTTTGTCCCGGATGAATTCAGGAAGCTTAAAATGCCGTTTCAAAGCACTCGGAACGATTTTTTGATGCCAGGGGGCATTTTTCGTTAATTCGCAGCCCCGAGGGGGGTATTTTCGTAATTTTACAGCGTTAAGTTTTTTAAAGGACTTCTTAGTCCAGAAATATAAGCAAAGCACCTAAAAGGTTGTTTTCAAGCTGATTTGGGACGTTAGGGTGATAATGAACTCCCCGGGGGCATTTTGCTAATTTGCCCCCGTCGGGGGCTATTTTGATAATTTTACATTATACAAATCAGCTTAAGCAATTACGTTTAAATAATTTTTATTCTTCTTTTATTTAATTCTATGACTTGTTGATAATCGTATTGGTTTTTATTTTTTAGATTTCAGTGCTCGATATGGATGCAACTGGAGGGAATATTTTTTGTGAAGGTTCTGATCCACCTTACTTGGGTCAAATTTTCCAAACACTGGACGAAGTCGAAGCATACTACAGAGCATATTCGAAATCGATGGGTTTCGGTATTAGAACTAAGACGACTAGAAAACGGGTGAATACCGATCAAATTGGTGCAAGGTTATTTGAGTGTCATAGAGGAGCACCGTATGTACCCCCCGTCGTTCAGATCAGTGACGAAGGGACAACAAGACAAAGAAAACGGGACACATTTCCGGGTACCGGCTGCAAAGCCCATGTGTATGCAGTACACCGGAAAAATGAAAACCATTGGGTTTTGACGGCTGTGGAGTTGAGCCATAATCATCAGTTTTGCACCCCTAGTATGATTGGTCAAATTCATCAACACCGAGAAATAAGCGCGGCACACAGACAACTGATTTCAACAATGGCCGACGCTAAAATATCACCTTCTAAGATGATGGGGGTTTTCTCAAGCCAGGCTGGGGGGATTGACAAGATGACTTTCAACGACGTTGACCTTCGAAATCAACTCCGTGCTCAGAGGAGAGAGTCTTTCGGTCAGATCGATTCTCAAGCTACACTTGATATCTTCAGGTGCCTTCAGAGTGAGAATTCTGGATTTTTCTACAGTCTCCAAGTGGATGATGAGGGCCGCATTAGTACTATATTTTGGGTGGACCCCCGTTCTAGAGCTGCTTACCAAAATTTTGGGGATGTTGTGACGTTTGACACCACATACCGCACCAATAAGTACTCTATGCCTTTTGCTCCGTTCACCGGGGTGAACCACCACTATCAGTCAATCTCATTTGGCTTTGCCCTGCTTAGGGATGAGACGGAGGAGTCATTTACGTGGTTATTTGAAACGTGGCTTCAAGCAATGTATCATATTCCTCCAAAGACCATCATCACCGACCAAGATCTGGCAATGAAAAATGCAATCGCTAAGGTCCTTCCAGATACTCACCATGGCCTGTGCACGTGGCACATAAGCAACAAATATCCCGAACGGCTTCACAATGAATATGCAAAGCATCCGGAATTCAAGACTGACTTTAATACATGCGTGAAGAAATCGTTGACGGTAGACGTGTTCGAGGAGAGGTGGGCCGCGTTAATGGATGACTACGGTTTGCACAATCATGGATGGTTAAAATCGTTGTATGAGATCAAGACACAGTGGGTCGGTGCGTACACCAAGAAGTTTTTTGCAGCCGGAATGACTACGACATCGAGAAGCGAAGCTATGAATTCATTCTTCGATGGGTACGTAGGCCAGTCTTCAAGTATAGCGGAGTTTGTACTAGAGATGCAGAAAGCCCTTGAGAGGCAATTGTACCGTGAGAGAGAAGCCGACGCGGCTACAGTTTACAAAGAAAGATCCATAGTACTTCGTTCACCATTGGAGGCTCATGCGGCTCAAGTCTATACGAAGGAAATGTTTCGACAGTTTCAAGAGGAACTATTAAAGTCGAATCAATATGGCATGACAAAGTTGCACGAGTTTTCCACCAGAGATCTCAAGGTTTATGCTTTGAAAAATGTGACGAATTATGCCAATCCGTGCTCTTCGTCGGCTCCGAGGAACAGAAGACATTTTACCGTAGCTAAATGTATGGACACCGGGTTGGTAAATTGCAACTGTCAACTCTTTGAGCATAAAGGTATACTTTGTCGACATGCGTTGAGGGTTTTGAGCGCCAAGAATGCAACTCAAATCCCTCCACAGTATATCTTGGAACGGTGGACGAAGGAAGCCAATAGAGTCCACGGTCACATTCCTTACGTGCCCAGTGTTTCAGTTGATTTCAGGGAATCTGAGGCGCTGCGATATAATCATCTTTGTAACATCATGCACGGTTTATCGATGGATGCAGCGTCAACATTTGATGGGTACACTTATCAAGTTGAAGCAGCCGCACGGGATCATGCTAAGCATGCACAGTTTAGGATGGCATTACCAGAAAGCCGGGACCCTCGACCGACTCCAGCCGGTAGATTCAATCGAGCCAAACAGCCAGTCATTGACGGCACTAGCATGCAAGGTGAGGAGGACGACATTTTTGATCCAATTATTTCTCAAACAAAAGGGCGAAAACGAGAAATCCGCATGAAGAATCCGATTGAAAAAGCAACGGGTCAAAAAAAATTGCGAAAGTGTGCGTTGTGTAATAAGATGACTGATCATGACAAGAGAAACCATTACAAAGTGTTAGGTATGGAACCTGGAAGTATGGTCGAGGAGGACGATGAGGAGGAAGAGTGTTAGGGTTAATGTTTCAGTTGTATAACGAATAACTTTTCTAATGTTTAAATTTGTGATTTGATTTGTTGAATCTTTAATTTGTGATTTGGTTTGTGGATTATTGAAATTTTTTGAATGGCATATTCGCGCACGCTTTAGCGCCCAATTCATAGGTTCCTGAAAAATCTTTTAATTTGTTTTGTTCATTGCACTTTAGTCACGCTTTAGGGCCCAATTCATAACGCTCGAAAAATCTTGTAAACTTTTTCCTCACTTTTTTTTCCGCTCATTGCACATGAGGCGCGCTAGTTAGCCCATTCTTATGTATTTCGGCGAAAAACGAGACACGTTATTTTTTCGGTTTTCCTATGAAGGGCCTATTCGGGCACACTTTAGGGGCCAATTCATAACGCTCGAAAAATCTTGTAAATTTTTTCCTCACTTTTTTTCCGCTCATTGCACATGAGGCGCGCTAGTTAGCCCATTCTTATGTATTTCGGCGAAAAACGAGACACGTTATTTTTTCGGTTTTCCTATGAAGGGCCTATTCGGGCACACTTTAGGGGCCAATTCATAACGCTCGAAAAATCTTGTAAATTTTTTTCTCACTTTTTTTCCGCTCATTGCACATGAGGCGCGCTAGTTATCCCATTCTTATGTATTTCGGCGAAAAACGAGACACGTTATTTTTTCGGTTTTCCTATGAAGGGCCTATTCGGGCACACTTTAGGGGCCAATTCATAACGCTCGAAAAATCTTGTAAATTTTTTTCTCACTTTTTTTCCGCTCATTGCACATGAGGCGCGCTAGTTATCCCATTCTTATGTATTTCGGCGAACAACGAGACACGTTATTTTTTCGGTTTTCCTATGAAGGGCCTATTCGGGCACACTTTAGGGGCCAATTCATAACGCTCGAAAAATCTTGTAAATTTTTTTCTCACTTTTTTTCCGCTCATTGCACATGAGGCGCGCTAGTTATCCCATTCTTATGTATTTCGGCGAACAACGAGACACGTTATTTTTTCGAATGCGTCATATGAAATGTATATTCGCGCACATTTTAGCGCCAAATTCATAGCATGCGAAAATTTATGTACATTTCTTTTTGGTACAGTTTGTCGTAACATCACATCATCTAGCCACACACGTCAGGATAATGGTAATGAAGTCGTCTGGCTTCATTCTTTTTCAGTTCCCAGGCTATCCTATACCTAAACGTCAAGGCATCCTTCCGGGTCCACGAGGAGTGTTTGAGCACTTCCGATCGAGCAATGTAGTCCATGTACTTGAGGACGTAAATCCCGCAATCGTTACCGTTATATTGCTTTGGTCGGTCCTTTATCATCACGACCGTCCAAGGCTCCCCCCGTGGCCGTCCGCACGCTATCGAGAGGACAGTAGTCTGCATCCAACAATAAAATCGCGAATCAAGCCTATGAAACAACAACAATATACTATGAGCCAAGGTCAAAAAATAAAAACTAACCACTAAAGTGATGTAGTCGTCGTACATCTGTGCCAGCAGCTGTCCGGGCTCGTCCTCCCTTAGGCTATCGTATATGTGAACCGTTCTGAACGCTGGATGGAGAACTAATAGGAACCAGTGGTGCCCATGAAGACAAGGTATCATGATAAGGTTCGCATCAGCAGCGGGACATTGATACTCTGCGTTCATCATGCATAACATGTTTCGACCTGGTTTCCAATTACTCCAGTTGCCCCCTTGCTTCCATTGATGGAATTCCCGGATCGCTAATGCCACAAAATGAGTGGGATACATGTTAAGCTTACAGTATTCAGAACGGTTAAATTTATGCTCTCTAATCCGGAGCAGATCTATATAAGCGTTGATGACAAAATTTGAAAGATCTGTCTCCGGCGCCAACATTCTGATATCCGAATGACCTAGTCCTGTCCCAAGAGGGAAGTCTGTTGCATTGACAGGCTCATGCCCGAAGTAGTGCCGGTCGATCCAAGCCATCTTCTCCGGCCTCAATGGCTTCGTCGCTTGTCCTTTGTTCGACCGGAAACTTGGGCGCGAGGCATGGATTCCTACTTGGGGAACCTTACTCTGGCACAGAGAGTCGTATGCGTCAGGAGGAGGGCGACTATACGGCTCCCACACCTGACTGGAAGTTCCGTAGTCGTACGCGTCAGGAGGAGGGCGACTAGACGGCTCCCACACCTGACTGGAAGTTCGGTAGTCGTAGGCGTCAGGAGGAGGGCGACTAGACGGCTCCCACACCTGACTGGAAGTTCCGTAGTCGTACGCGTCAGGAGGAGGGCGACTAGACGGCTCCCACACCTGACTGGAAGTTCGGTAGTCGTACGCGTCAGGAGGAGGGCGACTAGACGGCTCCCACACCTGACTCTGAGGCTGATAGTCGTACGCGTCAGGAGGAGGGCGACTAGACGGCTCCCCTTGGCAACCCCGGTACGCAAGACTAAAGTTTTGAACATCAGTCTTGTACCTCTCAATGGACCTCTTAATATTGTCAGGAGCCTGCGCGACAAACCAGTCAAACGACTCCAGCTGCTTGAAAACGTCAGTGGCCTGGTCAACCTAACAAACATGCATAGAAAATATGGCAAATCATTTCATTTGATGGTCGATACGCGTGTGCAAATAAATTATCAAACAACACTAGCATGACTTACAATGGCCAATGCCCAGAACTGGTCATAGACCTCACGGGGCGCATAGGATTTGGTCCTCACTGGGGCAGGGCGAGTCACCCGCGTGCGCGTCACCCTGAGAAACCACTGTAAGTAGTCCTCAGTACTGGTGCCGTCGTGCTTCATCGATACAAGGCTGTCATACGTTTCCTGCCAGATATTCCATTGTTGCACCTCGTCACCCAACACAGTCAAGGCATTAGTCACCTCGAAGTTCGGCCCTCGACCACCCCTGTATGGCCGCATGTCTACAGCGGGTTTCGGAATCCCCTGTGGACAGCCAGCTTGCTTCATAACTCGATCGGGCATCTGAAACTCACATTCTTCGAAGTGAATCAGCGGCACCCGAACCAAACCTGCAAGCACGTACGACACCGGAAGTTGCCACCACAACTCATCCAACAGATGCATCACCTTGTCGTATGGCTGCCACGCCACCTGGTATGCATCCAGCATCTCTAGTTCCCCCCGATAGAACTGTAGATGGTTGTGAGGGTCTACCCGTCTCCTCCTCCGGTTGGTCGGAGGCCCCCAGGCCCACACCCTAGGCCACGTCTCATCGGAATCTACCAACGGCTCCGGACGACCCGTGGGTAGCCTCTCGTAAGACCAAACCTGTGAACGCAAACATTATATGGAATTAGTAATGAATCCCGAATATATTGACTAAGGATCCGGATAAGAAAATAAATGCTCATACCTGTAATAGAGTCAGGCAGGCGGCAATGGACTTGGCACCGAATCTCGTAGCCTTATGCAGTGCTCGATATAGGTGCGCAAGGACAGCTGAACCCCACGAGTACGAGTATACCTCGTCAAGATCCTCCAATAACACCATATACCTCGGATGCACCGTGTTTTTTTTTTTTTTTTTAAGTAATATGGCTCCAATAATATACAGAAGGTATGCCCTCGTATACGTCACGAAATCCTGACGAGAGTACTCATCCGGTAGCACGCCATACTGCTCTCTCAGCCATTTAAGCTTGACGCCGTTTGTTGTAATAGCTGCCCTTGGAATTCCCGGAAAATAATGCCTAGCCATATTCGCTACGGATGCAGACGGCACGCTCAGAGTAACGGGTCTGCCGTGACATGGGATTCCAAGTATATATCCGACGTCCTCTAACGTAACAGTCATTTCACCAAACCGGAAATGAAATGAGTTCGTCTCGCTCCTCCATCGTTCAACTAGAGCGGATATAAGGCAATCGTCGTGGCGATACCATTTCCCGCAATCGGTGAACAGGCTTAAATTTTGACCGTGTATAAGGGCTTTTTGTTCCTCGTTTAGTACCCACTCTTCAATTCCTCTTGTGGTTTGAATTGTTTCCAAAACACCCCTATCGACACCGTCAAATACGTGCCTCGCGACGTGGT
This sequence comes from Escallonia rubra, assembly GCA_033065855.1. Taxonomy (NCBI): domain Eukaryota; kingdom Viridiplantae; phylum Streptophyta; class Magnoliopsida; order Escalloniales; family Escalloniaceae; genus Escallonia; species Escallonia rubra. The sequence continues at coordinate 90,355 of JAVXUO010002219.1, read as the reverse complement.
CATCGTCATCGTATAGGATTGATGTATCATGAGGTCCGGGGTTGAAATCCATATCTATAAGAACAAAATATAATCGTAATCCAACATATCAGGTTATAATATTTACATTCCAAACCAACATATCTGGATGTTTAACCTAGCTTACCAACACATTAGCAATAGTCATTATTTAAATGTATTAAAACAAATCCTCACTTCCCACCACTCCGAACGGTTAATTACGCCAGTTCTCACTGAATGTAGCGCCAACGTGGTTATATAGCAATATACCCCCCGACGGCCCCTACACCCCCAAGACCTCAAAACCGCTTTGAAGTCAAGTTTTTAAATGTATTACGTCAATTATATACCCAATATATCAGGAAAAATTTTAAAGGGGGAAAGTTACCAAAACACCCGCTACTTGTGCAAAATACCCCCTGGCAGTCATCGCCGGTGCGTCACAAGTTCCTGAATTCACCCGGGGCAATAAAAGTTTTCGGGTGTCTGACACCCTTTGCCGAACTAAAGGGAATATTTTAAGGCATGTATCATGAGGCTGGATCCTTCCTAGCAAAATAGTCACCGATGAGCGGCAAATTACCGAAATGCCCCCGGGGGTTCACTATCACCCCAACGCCCCCGAACCAGCTTGAAAACAACATTTCAGTTTCTGTGATTACATTCCTGGACTAAAACTGTGTAATTAAAAACTTGGCGCGGGAAAAACACCGAAACACCCCTCGCGGGGTGGCAAATTACCGAAATGCCCCTGGCATCAGGAAAAATCTCAAAGGTGCCTCGAAATTCTACTTTACGCTTCGTGAGTTCATCATTGGCCTAAAAAGTACTTTACGGATTTTTCGCGCAAAAATCGCGAACCGGTGTCCGGGGCGGGCGCTGAAAGGGCCGTTCGGGCAAAAAAACAGCAAACGGCTCCAGAATGGCGCGAAATCCTGGGGAATGGAACTTCCCAACATCCTAGGGTGCTCGTAAAAGTTTCGCGCGAAATCGCGCTAGCTTGGTATTTTAAATTAGACTGCGAAGGTACACGGTTCCCCGTATCAGTTAGCCCCTCTACAGCGCTTGGAAAAATCTGAAATCTTTACCTGATACAGATGCTTTCAGAATAACTAGGGTCTCTTTTTGCACTTTGGCCAAATCACGCTCTAGCTATTTTTTATAAATCCGTGAAAAAGCTGTCTAATTAAAGGGCGGGCGCTGAAAGGGCCGTTCGGGCCAAAAAAAAGCAAACGGCTCCGGAATGGCGCGAAATCCTGGGGAATGGAACTTCCCAACATCCTAGGGTACTCGTAAAAGTTTCGCGCGAAATCGCGCTAGCTTGGTATTTTAAATTAGACTGCGAAGGTACACGGTTCCCCGTATCAGTTAGCCCCTCTACAGCGCTTGGAAAAATCTCAAATTTTTACCTGATACAGATGCTTTCAGAATAACTAGGGTCTCTTTTTTGCACTTTGGCCAAATCACGCTCTAGATATTTTTTATAAATCCGTGAAAAAGCTGTCTAATTAAAGGGCGGGCGCTGAAAGGGCCGTTCGGGCAAAAAAAAAGCAAACGGCTCCGGAATGGCGCGAAATCCTGGGGAATGGAACTTCCCAACATCCTAGGGTACTCGTAAAAGTTTCGCGCGAAATCGCGCTAGCTTGGTATTTTAAATTAGACTGCGAAGGTACACGGTTCCCCGTATCAGTTAGCCCCTCTACAGCGCTTGGAAAAATCTGAAATTTTTACCTGATACAGATGCTTTCAGAATAACTAGGGTCTCTTTTTTGCACTTTGGCCAAATCACGCTCTAGCTATTTTTTATAAATCCGTGAAAAAGCTGTCTAATTAAAGGGCGGGCGCTGAAAGGGCCGTTCGGGCAAAAAAAAAGCAAACGGCTCCGGAATGGCGCGAAATCCTGGGGAATGGAACTTCCCAACATCCTAGGGTACTCGTAAAAGTTTCGCGCGAAATCGCGCTAGCTTGGTATTTTAAATTAGACTGCGAAGGTACACGGTTCCCCGTATCAGTTAGCCCCTCTACAGCGCTTGGAAAAATCTGAAATTTTTACCTGATACAGATGCTTTCAGAATAACTAGGGTCTCTTTTTTGCACTTTGGCAAAATCTCGCTCTAGCTATTTTTTATAAATCCGTGAAAAAGCTGTCTATAAATGTAATGTAATACGCTATTTTGAATCGCTATAAATGTAATACGCTAAGTGTAATACGCTGACTTGATGTATAAGGAAATTCAAAATACTTACTTGTTGTGACTTGATGTATTTGAAGAAAAATCTACCGATCTTCTAGCGATTATTCACCGATCTTCTTCTAGCGCTAAAATTTTTTGGTTTGTGGAGAAAAAATTCGGAGCAGAACAGAAATGTGGAGAAGAATGGTTGGGGGGAGGGGATTATAAATAGAGAAGAAAAAGGAAGAGAGAAGAAAAAAAGAGGGTTCGTGTCTGCAGAAAACACCCGTGAGTGGTGGCAGTAAAAAAGGACTCTGCAAAAAAGGACAGTCACGGGGAGCAAGGACAGACTCACGGGGAGCCAACAGGCGCGTGGGGGGAGGGCCGCCACGTGGCAGAAGGAGAGGGCTTCACGCGGGGACCCTTCACGCGGTTGGGCCACGTGGCAGGAGCGGGGGAGGCCACGTGGCACCGCCACCGTACCAACAGGCACAATTTCCCGCGTTTGGCCACGTGGCAGGCGCGTGGTGGCCACGTGGCAGGCGCGTGGAGGCCACGCGGCAACAACCGGCGTCCTTTCACGCGGTTGCGCCACGTGGCAGACGCTGAAGAGGCCACGTGGCAATAACAGGCGTCCCTTCACGCGGTTGGGCCACGTGGCAGGCGCGGATGAGGCCACGTGGCACCGCCCAGGCGCACCTTCCCGCGTTTGGCCACGTGGCAGGCGCGTGGTGGCCACGTGGCAGGCGCGTGTAGGCCACGCGGCAACAACCGGCGTCCTTTCACGCGGTTGGGCCACGTGGCAGGCGCGGATGATGCCACGTGGCAGCCTTGGCTCGAATTTTTTTTTTTTTTTTTTTTCAGCCAATCAAAAAATTTGAAAAGTTTTGTGTGGGAGCCACCCAAAATTAAAGCCACCAACCGCTTGTTTTAGATGCGGTTGGTTGTTTAAAAAATTGTTAAAAAAAAAAGGGGTTACCAACCGCTTCTAAGAGAAGCGGTTGGACAAAAATTTTTTTTTTCCCAACCGCGTATAAGAGAAGCGGTTGGGTGGAGTGGTTTTTTATGGTGGGGCCATGTCAAAAAAATAATCATACCCAACCGCTGCTCTTACATGCGGTTGGGCTTTTTGTGGTGGGGCCCACGAGAAAATGACACAGTAGCCAACCGCTTGTCTTACAAGCGGTTGGGTGGAGAAAATTTTTTTCTCCACCGGTGGGTGTGGATCGGGCCCCTATATATATATATATATATATATATATATATATTGATTCAGTGTTGATGGGCCGTCACGTCATTTATTGATTGATCTGCCACTTGGGCGCTACGTAAATGTTCACCACCCTGACTCATTTTTGTCCCTTTTCTAGTACTGTTTTTTTTTGTTTTTTGGAGAACTGAAAATATATACCAAATCATGAAGAAGAATTTACATCAAAGATTTTACCATCCATGGGAGACAACATATATATAACATTAACAAGAACTGCGATAATCAAAACACCTCAAGAGATTCAGCATGAGCAAGCCCGGACACCAGGAAGCGGAACCACAAGCTGTACATCAGTAAATCACTGCTGTTGAATCCCGCCACTGGACTGGATACCAAATGATGCCAACGCTGAGGCGAGAGATAGAACTCCCTGTTTCCTTGGATGATATGCAATGAGTGCAAAATTTTCAGTTCGACTTTAATCTACGCAAAATATCGACGAAGAATACACTCCGACAATCAGACAACTCCATCTGTAACATGAAGTTAGAATGAGGAAGAAGAACAATAGCATGTAAACATTGTAATCTAGTCATCCAAGTGACAACAATGAGAATGGCCGCCAGCTCAAAAGCAGAAATCTCATCAACAATATCAATAACATTCAAGAGAGCGGCCACCGGACCCTATTCAGCATTGAACAAAACCAAACTAATCCCAAGTTTCGTATCCTCGGAGAACTAGCAACAGAGGTTGCACAAAAAAACTGGAAGAGAACGGATCACACAGACAAGAAGAAGAGTAATAAACCAGGTGAAGAAGGGGATAGAAGTGAGGAAAACAATCCAGTTTCCTAACAGGGAAGAATTAACATTTCTACACTTTACTAAAACAACGCCGAAAAGTTCGAGTGGTTGTAATATTAGAAATCAGAGTCCTAGGTTTGTGAATGAGCTGACCCGAAGAAAATTGTTTCCCTTTGAAGAAGACATCATTCCTAGAGAGCCCATATAGACCAGGAGGACAACTAAAATATACACGATGGCTGACCAAGCCAGAAGAGGGAACTACGAAAAGGCTAGATCAAAAAAATAATCCCAAACTGGATTGAGACGAGGGCACTCAAGAAAGAAGTGATTATGCGTTTCAGGACCGAGAGTACAAAAAGAACAGCAATTCTGAATAGGGCAATGGCGTTTCACGAGTTCAGATGCCAGGGGAAGTCGAGCATGGAGAAATTGCCATAAAAAAAAATTAAAAGTTTGTCTGGGATAGGAAGTTTCCATAGTTTCAGCCATAAGCCCGGTGATTAGAAAGGAGGAGGACTACGGGAGAGTACTAAATTTTTTTATGCTAGGAAACGGTAGGCAAAAGCCACCGAGAAGATATTTGCTTTAACGAAAGGCCAAAATTTCTCATCGCGAGAGCCAACCGGTAAAATCTAAAGTTGTAAAATGTGAGAAACTATTCCCGCTAGAAAAGTAGCAAATAGAAATTCTAGATCCCACAGAGAGGTATTAGACTGAAGTAGGTCTGATACCATCCATTGAGCATTCATAGCTGGCCTGTAACAAAAGCGGTGGAACATAAGGTAACCACTGATCCATCCAACTGAGATTGATCCACCATCCCCAATGTGTCATTGTAAGCCCTGTTTAAGAATACGCTGCCCTACCAAAACACCGCGCCACACGCAAGAGGAAGAATGCACAGGGTGATCTTGGAGAAATTGACGTCTAACAAAATAAAGACCTTTCAGTACTTGACTTAAAAGGCTTTGTGGATGAGCCCAAATTTTCCAGGCCTGTTTGGCTAGCGGTGCTTGATTAAACAAGGAAAAGTTCCAAAACCCTAAGCCGCCAAGCCGTTTAGAGAAGCACAAAGTAGGCAACGCCATCCAATGAATAGAGGTACGCAACGCGTCGCCGGACCACCAGGAACGAGCTAGGATTTTATCTAATTGACGATAGACCGAACTAGGAAGCTTATACACATACATATAATTCACAAGGAGAGAAGAAATAATAGATTTGATGTGGGTAGCACGATCGGCTTTGTTGAGTAAGAGCTCTAACCAATGTATACACCTGCCCTGTGCACGCTAAACTAATTCTCCAAAAAATCTCATTTTTCCTTGACACGATATCTAACTGAATTCCCAAGTATTTACCAAACTCCTAGGTAGCAGAGAATTCAAACCCTTCTTCAATCATTCTCCTCGTAGATGTCAAATCATTAGGACTAATAACTAGACTAGACTTAGCCCAGTTAATACTTTGTCCACGAAAAACGACAGTATAGCACTCTCCTAACTTCCCTAATGTCCAACATTACATCTTTACTAAGCTTAAGGAAGAGGTAAATTGTCTGCATACATTAAATGGGAAACTAAAGGAGAATGACACCTGACTTTGATACCATGAAATTTCTCCTCTCGTTCTGCCTGTAGTTACCCGGTAGAAAGGATCTCTGAACAAGAAACGAACAAAAAAAGGAGAGTGGATCACCCTGACGGATGACAGGTGTCGGTTCAAAGGGAGGTGTAGGAGCCCCATTTATCAAAATCGAAAGAGAAACTGTAGTAACACATTGCATAACTAGTTTAACCCAAGCAAGGGGCAAGCCAAATTTAGAAAGCAATGTCTGGATACAGTCCCATCTCAATCGATCAAAAGATTTACTTATATCCAGCTTAAGAGCAACTAGGACCAAAGTAGTTATTTAATATTTAATATTTTATTTTGTGTCGTTTTTTACAAATTTTTTTTATAGTGACACTTGTCACTATTCTAGATAGGTAGTTGTGTAACATCAAAATGAGGGTTTTCATTATATATATAGTACAAGTTACCATAACACACGCGATGCATGTGGAAAAATAAAGTTGATAATATCAATTTTGCTAAAAAAAAAAATCAAACATCATGTATAAGTGTTTATTCACATTCGGTTAAAGTGAATCTTAAATTGCAAAAAAATAAGTTAATCATGCCTGTATGGCAAAATTAGTCAGCAAAATATTATCATCATATAAAACTTAGATTTAATTTTAACTATAATTTTTTAATAAATTTGAAATTGTTAAAACAAAACATGTACAAAGATAAAGTTAGCAATATGATATTTTTTTAATATCAAGTTTGGGTTTTATATTTTATTTTAACTATATTCTTTTAGTAAAGCTTAAATTATGAAAACTAAACATGCCTTTATAGGTAATTATTTAAATTTAAGATTTGTACTTTGTGTCATTTTTTAAAAATTTCTTGAAATGTCACTTGTCACTATTCTAGATAGGTAGTTGGTAACACGAAAGCGATGTTACACCAAAAGAGGTTTTCCCTTCGTATATATATAATATAGATAGATAAATTTTGTGATATAGTGTCTGCTTCATCATAGCATCTGATGTTTTCAGCTCTTACTATTCTACGGAAAAAAGAGATCAAAATTGTTCCAGCCGTCGGTTACCTGAAAATCATGCTAAGCTTTGACAATTCTACAACCCAGAGAGAATATAATTTGTGATATACCACATGCTGATTAATCTGTTAACTAATGTGTGGCACGTCCCAGAGCCTTGAGTCCATCCATGTCCATGACAAACTTAGTACTGGTGATTAACTCAAGTACATTGCTTAAGGGATAAGGGGTGTGAAGTACCATTATGTAAGTACCAATTAGCATGAGAAACTAGCTATGCAGATGTATTGTGGCCATCTATACTGTTATCAAGAGACAATAGCCTTGTGTAAAATATTTTATAGTTTTCAGTTTTGTCTATTTTTTATTTAAATCATCTTATTAAAGGGTTTTAAAGTTGAACAATAAAAAAAATAAACTAAAACTCGTAAACAATCCACGTCTCTTATTTCTCTCGCCACAATCCCAAACCAACTAAAAAAGAAGATGCCAGTGATAGACGTAAGCGTGGTGCAACTAACGGATATGATGAGATGATAGTGATTTATTGACCTCTTACTTTTTAAGAATCCCTCTATCTCGTTAAATCTCACAAACCCTTGCTATTTGGTAATATTTTCATCTCGTTAGATCTCACTTACCCCCTACACCACGTTATATATATATCACTATTACCTCGGAAATTTTCTTATCAGGCTCACGTCACCCTCCTCATAACTCCACTAACTCTTTAAACTCCAACAAGATTGATAAAATATTTTATCCGTTTATCATATCTGGCACATGATCACATGTCCCCAAATCAGTTGTTCTTTGTCATGGAAGTGTGAGGCGAAGCCCACTTCTTTTTTTTTTGGTAAGAAGACAAACTTTGTATTAACATCAAGCAATTACAACCATATTCCTATCTTCGTCCATATTTGCAAACAAGCTGGATGAAGGTGGAACAAAGCCAAAAAAGTTGTAAACAAAAGCATCAGCTGCAAGATTATGTGCTGCCAAATTCGCCTCTCTAGGAGTGTGAATCGCCTCCCAACAGGAAATCTTTGTCAACAGCACCTTTAATTCTTGAATGGCATTTCTGCTTCTCCAGCTTGGACTAGAAAAAAGGGTCTATTATGTTGTTGATTATGATTTCAGCATCCCCTTCCAAAAGAACATAATCAATCTGGTATTCCACAGCTTTTTCTCTCCGAAAACAAGAACATTAACATCTCTGCTCTTCACAGTATCCAGAATTTTCACATCTTCAGGATCGAACCACACGTACTTTTTGGAATTAGTGATCTGGGAGACTAAAACAAGATTTTTCCTTAATCCCGAAACGTGATAGACATTGCTTAAAACAATAGCATCTTCCTTCAACCTTTTTGATGTGATACTCACACTACCTTCTTTCTCCATATGATGCACAAAATTATCAACTATGATGATCACTTTATCCCCACTATGTTGATGTAGCTCTGAAAATAGCGAATCATTTCCAGTCACATGATGTGAGTAGCCGGAGTCAATGATACACTCCTTCTTATAGTTGACAGAGGCTGAAAATGCAGCACTTGTATTAGCATTACCTTCTGCTACTACACTTGAAAAGCATTGCTCCCATTTTGGTTGATCAGAAGCTTCATCAGTTACCACGTTTGCATTCTCGTCCACAAGCTTCACATGACACATTCTCTTGATGTGAACAAGATGTCCACATCTGTAACACCGCACATTATTCCATCTAGGTTGGTTATTCTTCTCTGGATGTGAGCTTTTGGCAGCATTCTTGTTACCACCTATTGCTTCGACTTGGATTTCTCTTTTTGAAAAGAGAACATCATTGGATTCAGTTTGTAAAGACATTTGTTTTGCCAAGGCTTCTTGATTGGAAAGTAAAATCTCTAACTCCTCCACCAATGGCTGACTAGCCAACCCTTGCACAGAGGTTACAAACGACACATACTCTTTCCTGAGACCACATATAAGATATCGCCACAACCGTACTTCACTAACAGACTCGTCCACATCCAACTCTGAAATTTCAGAGCATATATTTTTTATATTCAAAAAATAATCTGAAATGGACATACCTCCTTGCGTCAGCCCAGCAAGCTCATTCTCAAGCAATTGTAGTCTGGCTGTGTTCTTCTTTGTAAACAGCCTCTCAAGAGTTTTCCATACTTCCTTTGGCGAGTTCACATCACGAATGTGATCAATATGCTCCTTGCTAATTAATGTTCTCAGAGTAAAGAGAGCCTTTTCACACTTGATCTTCCATTTCCGTCTTGGTTCGGCATTTTCTGGAGTGTCGTTTGGAATATTTGAATCAGCACCGTCAACGAGATCCCATAGATCTTGACCTTGAAGGTAAGATTCCATGCACAATCGCCAATAATTGTAGTTTGTGCCTATAAGTTTTTTCATACCATAAATTGTTGAGTTACTTCCACTGTTGTTCCATCACTACACAAAGTCTAAGAGACAAAACAGCAAACACCTCTTCTGTACACCTGACACCAAGTGAAGTTAGCACTTCCAACCTGACTCAGATACCATAACAACAATGGTTAGATTGCAGAAGTATGAATCTGTCACACCCGCACCCACATGAATTTACAGATGAAGCACTCAAAGAACAAAAGATTACAGAAGAAGAAACTTTATTTATTGCTTACCACCAAAATAGAACCGTGCATATAAACATATAAAGAAGGACTCCTCCTAAGATGATGCCACTAACAAATAACAAACTAACCACTACTGCCACTAACAAAGCATATATCACATGATAATCACTTTAGGTGACATCTCACCAAGTAAAGAAATTGACTTATTCAAAGCTAAAACAAACTAACTAGAAAGTAGTAAGTCAGTAAGATGCACTAATTTTAACAAGTTGTTGGTGATGCCAGCTGCAATGGTGGTTGTGGGTGGCGCCAATAGGAGTTCTAGTGATGGCGATGCATGTCAAATTGCAAAACTGTTGGGGGGTATGTGAGATAAAAATAAATTGCATCAGTGGTGTCGAGGCGGGAGATGAAGCCGATAGCATTACTTTTATTTTTAATGGCCTCAGCCGCCATTGAGTATCTCCATAGTTTTTGGTGGTGATATGTTTGTGGTGGTGGGATAATTTGGTGGTAGCCGGTCTGTGGTGGTGGTGGTGGTGGTTTGGGGGATAGGGGTTGGAATTGGTTCCTTGGAAGTATTTTAATTTTCAGAATGCGTTACACATTTATGGGCAATTGTGTTAATTCAACAAAAAAATTACACCACCTTCCAAAAACTAAAAGTGAGGAGTGTCGGTGTAATTTTTTCAAAAGGAGGGCTAGCTAGTGTATTAATATATAAATTTAAGGATAAAATGTATTATATTCACTCATTAAACAGATACATGGCAGTGATTAGTGGGATTTCCGTGAATAAAAAGCCCGGAGATGTATAACATTGGGAAGCCAGAGTCCAGAATGACTCCCCACGCCCTTATTCTCTTTTCAGTATGTTAGATTGATAGATAACTTTTTGGCCAAATTGGAGTAACTTTTAAGCACCTTCTTTATTTTCTTTTTCCATTTTACTTACGAATACGGCCAATAAGCGCTAAAGCTAAATTATAATCTTTTTCTTCTTAGATCTAAACTCTTTTTTGGCTACATCGGCAGTGGCGGACGCACGTTGGGGCAAGGGGGGCTGAAGCCCCTCCTGGCTTCAGGGAAATTTTTTTCTTTTTTTCGGGAATTGCGCTGACGCCGTTCCCAACATCCCGTTTCCCGAGGCTCAATCCCCAATACCCCGTTCTCCATTTCCCGAGAGACCCACAAACACGTCTCTCTCTCTCACAGTCTCACGGACTCTCTCCTTCGGCTTCACCGGCGACTCTCTTCACGGCTTCACTCCTCCGGCGAGTCGGCGACGAGCTTGAAGAAGAAGAACCAGATCTGAGACCCGCAGATCCTGGCTTGCCTCCCGCAGGTTGAAGAAGAAGAACGCCGACGCCAACGCGACGCCGGCTGCTGCGGTGCTGCACTGCTGCCGCTGCCTCTCCAGTCCAGACTCCAGTCTTCCCTGTTCTGGAGCTTTGGTACCCGCGTAGTTGGTACTCTCTTCTGAGTCTTCTCTTCCTGTCTTCCAGTTTCCTTTTCTTCCCTTTTTAGTCAAAATATGACTATATGACTAATATGAGCCGGGTTCTTTTTGTCTGTCTTGGCTAGTTCAGTTATATGACTAATATGAGCTAGGTTCTTTTTTCTGTCTTGGCTAGTTGAGTGTACTAGTTAGTTGGCTTTATATTATAGTTCCCAAGTTGCAGAGGTGAAGGATGTCCTTGAGTTATTGGCTCTTCATACGAATTAAACTTAAAAAAAGAGATCAGTTCCTAGGCTTTGCTAGAAAATTCTACCACTATCCAAGAAGGTCTGCAGATGAACTCAAAATATAATAAGACTTAGGGAGTTCACATTAAAAAATAGAGTTCACATTAAAAAGTAGTGACAAAAGTAAAGTTCACATTAAAAAATAATTATTATGGTGATTAGTGACAAAAGTAATTATTATGGTGAATTGGTGATTAGTGACAAAAGTAAAGTTCACATTAAAAAATAACTTTAAATAAGCACATTATTATTAGATGTCAATTTTGTAGAAATGTACAAGCACAAGTACTAAGTAGAAGTACTAATTAAGAAAAAAATAGTAATAATGTTGGCAACAAAAGTGAAATATTAAAGCAATGGAAATATTTTAATTTTTCATTCTCATTTTTTTTCTCTCTTTTTATCAAATTAATGCAGGCACATAAAAGTTTAGACCAACACCTGTATTGGTGGCTTCAACTGCTTATCATAACTCATCATCAACTGTTGTCACTCTTTGAGGTAATGATTGTATTTGTTTTTAATATTATTTTAAAAAAATTTAGTATCGGACATATAATTTTTGCCCCCCCTAAAAAATATTCCTGGTTCCGCCCCTGTACATCGGAGCAACTTTTAAGCACCTTCTTTTTTCTCTTTATACTTGTTAACACAGCAAATAAGTTACGGTGAAGCTAAATTTACACTTTTTTTTTCTTCTTATTCAAGCATTTTTTTTTATTTTTTTTAATAATGGGTAACCATATTTAAAATATTTACTAAAATGCCACTAAATTGTAACATTAATTTATGAAGGTTTCATTTTGTTGTGTTTTTCTACTTTTTGTGTCACTCGCCGTCATAATCTTTATCTTTTTCATTTCCTTGCTCCATCTTCAGTTTTTGTCAACTATATCTGAGCTTTCTCCTTAGCTTGTCAAGACCAGGAAATCAATTATATATCCACTTCTTAGTAGGTTGGTCAGGCTTGTACTTACTCTTCTGGTATCTACTGCAAATACAAAACGAGCATTTTCAGTTATGAAGCTGGTCAAAACTCAACTCCGAAATAAGATGGATGATCTTCTCACGGATCCATTGATTGTGCATGTTGTGAGAGATAATATATAGACATCTTTGACCATAGATTCATACATATTAGAAAAGTAGCTTTTCTTATAATTTCTTGTTTTGTGGAATCTTTATGAACTACTTCTAATTTTAATATTTTTTGATTTTGCATTTTTTATGTGAACTTCAACCTTCTGAATTCGTTTATGTTAGCCATGAAATATTTTTATGACTTTTTGGCCCCCCACCGATTAGACTTCCTAAGTCCGCCTCTGGTCGGAACTGTACTTGAGATTCTTGAAAATCACTAATTGTGAAGTATTAGAGATTCCTAAGTATATCTTATGGATCAAAATTAATTTGTTAAAGTTATAGACTATTAGAGATTCTTCACTTATAAACTTTCGTCATTTAAGCCTAGCATGCAGTACTCTTGAATGCTTGCCTTCCAAAATCCTGACTTTCACAAGGTTGTATTCTCGTTCTCAGAGGGGAGAGAGAAATCCAAAATTGGTATATGATGCCACCCCACAAAACACGATTAAGCCTAGCATGCATATTATAGGTCTAAACTTTCTGTTTCTTAATCTGGTCACAGCTTTAAGACTAAAAGGGAGATCCTTGAGAAATTCCTTTTGCTAGCTAAAATAGGATTCCAGAATCAATAAGTTATCTCTGAACTTTATCCATAACTTATTAATTTCAGTCCAAACCACTAAGTAACCAAAATTGCAGCCTAGTCCCTAAAATATGGTTTAAGCCCTTATTACTAATTATCTGCAAAATTTTCCTATACAAGATAACCTTCAAAATCTCAAGATCAATTTACAATACTTTTTACACATTTATATCTAATCCTGTAAAACCTAATTCATAACCTTGATAATATATTTAACAAATTAAATCAACCTTCTAGTAATATACCCTACTAAAAGACTTAGATGTTGTTTGATAAAACTGAAATTTAAGTGTTGAAAGTTAAGCACTAAAATCGTAAAGCTAAAAATTTTAAGCAATTGAATTTTTACTGAAAAATAAGTTAACATGTTTGGTAACCCAAAAGCAAATGTCTAAAAATTGTTCCATTTACAAATTTATCCATTTTACCAAATTATCCATTTATTTATGTATTTTACAATTTTTTTTTGCCAAAATCGTGGTGGCGGTAGCGGTGGCAGTGGAAAGGTGTCGATGGTGGCGGTAGAGGTGCATGACGACGTGTTGTTGGTAATTGTGGTGATAATAATAGATGGAGACATCGCGATCATGGCAATGATTGTAGTGTTTTAGATGTTTAGATAGTTGTGGCGGACATGGACATGGACATGGTGAAGGCAATGATGGTGTGGTGGAGGTGGCGGTGTCCTTGTGGTGGTAGTGGTGGTGGTTGTGGCTTGGTCGTGGTAATTGTGGTGGTGGTAGCAAAAATGAATATACTTGTGGTGGTGGTTGTAGTATTGTGGAAGTGGTGTTGCTAAATTGAATCGGCATCATGGTGGTTATTATACTTTTTATGTAAAATTATATATGTTCAATAACTTTTAACCATCTCGCTTAGTCTATTTTTTGTAAGAATTAAAATTTTAAGTGATATAATGTTAAGCGTTATCAAATGTACTTAATTGAAAATATTAAAAATTTATAGTTTTAAGTACTTAATTACGCTATCAAACACACTCTTAGCCAAGATTCATGATCAACAAAAAGTTGAACTTAAGGGAATATTTTTTTATTCGAGAATGTAGAACTTCATGACAATAGATAATGTTCTCAATATCACTAATAATATTCTTAACGTCACTAACACACATAACTAGTAGTCGACGTATTGATTGTTATAAAACAATCGCACTATTAGGAATATCAAAGTATTGTTTGTTCTGAATTTGAGTTCATCATTATCTCAGAATTATGAATTTTCACATATTAGCTATATTGTAAAAATTATTTTATCAGATAGGAGCATGATGAAATATTATTCACATTGATTGATTTCGTTCAATGCACTATATACCAATGTACTAGTACATAACTCAAAGTCTCCACTTTCATCGTCAAGATAAACTATTTCACTAAGTATTACAACTCTATCACTTAAAGAGATTGGGAGGTTTGCCCCTCAAGGTCAACGGGTGTCCACAATTTTTTTTATAAAATAAAGAGACGATTTTGGATCCAATTGTAACGGATTTAAAACATTAGGTGTTATGTAATACAATTGAAACCATATGATTTTAAGTGAGAAAACAATCCAAACCTCTAGAGGTTATTTATTTGCACTTTAGCCATTATTTTTCTTTTTTAGCTTTTTTTCAACTCAGTAAAAACACCAGACATATGTAAAACCGTAGGATCTTGAATTTTTGGGACTTTAAGGCATAGACAATTAGTTTCTTACGAATATTTAAGACAATTTATTTTTAGTAAATTATTTGATCATATCTGAAGTGCCTACAGTTGACTTTGTCAAAAACCGTATACATGGGACGGTACGACCAACTCCCACAGAAACAAAAAGCAAACAAGACAGCACGTTGTGGCAATAGTATTATTATTAAATTAATTCCGCTAATAATAATACATGGATTGATAATGGAACAACAGATCCGATCCATAAAAGATTCTTATGCAAAAGCTAAACCACTCCACTCTTCAAAATATCATTTTGGTAGTGGATGATGATTGCACTTTATCTGTAGTCCCACTTGTATTCAAGATTTTTGCATGAATGGATACTGGATAAGCCATAAGATACCAACTTTCACGTTAGGGGACATGATTAAAAAAACAAAAAAAGGCAACACTTTGCCTATAAATTATCTCCTCATAACTCCATCTTAATGCAGCATTACCATATATTCTTCCGCATCGCATTTATCGGTCATGTCGTCCGTCGGAACAAGTTTCGCTCACATTTACGTTCAGCAGCAACGCCAAGTCAAGAAAATGAAGAAAATGGAGGAGGAAAGAGCGAGAAAGGAGGGGCGTGGAGTAGACGAAACAAATGTTTGCGACAGAAAGCACAAGCATGGTGGAACTCGCAGCAAGATTCACCCCGGAAGTGATAGCTTTCCATCAACTGATTCTACAGAGGTAGGAAACTTGGGGCTTGTAGTATAGGGGGGGGGTATATTGATAGATCAGATGTATTTAAAGCAGTAGCTGGACTTTTCTCTCAAATGTTGTTCCTGACCAAATTTGTCCATGGTTAATCAGCTTTGTTGTTACCACCAGATATCTTATTCACCATCCATTTCCCACCACAGGGGCAAATTCAAGAGGTTACATCGAGGAGAGTTAAGTTAGTCATGTATTGCAGTTTCAATTTTTAAGTTTTACAAACTTTTGTGACAAATTAAGAAGTTTCAAAAAATTTTACCTCCTTACACGACTCATAACTTTCATCTTTGAGACGTGAAATGCGATACCAACAAGCTGATAGCCGAATGGTAGAAAGTTCTTATGTTACCTGTTTAAGGTTACATATTTGTATCCCATGGAGGACGGGATCTGTGCGGTAAGCGAAGGGAGGGCTGCCCCCTGATATAAAGCCCATATATTCAGTGGAGCAAAAAAGTAGAAAAGCAAAAATTGGTAGGTAAATATGCTTCTTTTGAAACAAAGAAAAAATTAGACTCCTGTTCTCTTCAACATAAAACCACCAATTGAAATTCCCTAATAATTGTTTATCTTGTTTATATTACCTCTTCCGTATTCCTAAAACAGTAAAATGACTACCGAAGTTTTACATGGCAATGATTCAATGAAATTGGATACATCGGTGCTATAATTTCATGGACATGGTGCAAAATGATGAAACTTAGACATAAAATGCAGCAATCATGTACCTACCAAATTGGGAATGGCAGATCCACATGGTTGTGGTTGGATAAATGAGTACCAGGTGGTCCATTAATTAAGCAATTTGGACAAAGGATCATATATGATGCTGGGATGAGCTGGAATGCTAAAGTTGCAGATATCATTACAGGTAGCAACTGGACTACATTGCCACTAAGATCCCAGGCTTTGCAGCAAACGCATGATATAATCAGTAAACAGTCATTACCTAGGACTGAGTCTAATGATAAAATCATTTGGGATTTACACCCCACTGGGGAATTCACCATACAATCAGCATGGAATTGGTTGAGAACTAAAGCATCTAAAGCTGAATGATGGAAGATAATCTGGTTCACAAGGCATATACCAAAATGCTCTGTAATAGTATGGATGGTATGCAAGGGAGGCATAAGAACAAGAGATAAACTCAACAAATGGAAAATTGTCCAAGATGATAGCTGCAGCCTATGCCAATCACAGAAGGAGACCATAGACCATTTGTTTGTGCAATGTGCCTATGCTAAAGAAGTCTGGGAATATATCTTTACAAAGATTGGAAAAAGACTACCATTGGTTTCTTGGCAACATCTAATGTAGTTTGCAATGCTACAGTTTAGAGGGAAGAGTTTCCGAGCTAGACTCTTAAAACTCTCACTTGCTGTTACAATCTATGGATATAGATGGAGAGAAACACAAGGGTTTTTTTTAGCAAAAACAGGCTACACCACAAGGATGTGCTCATGTCATACAACAATGGGTGAAGTTTAGAGTAGAAAGCTGGAACAAGATACAAAAAACAGAGAAGAATGAAGAATTATGTACTGCTAGTTGGGGGATAAATGAGGGAATTTTCATGTAAATAGGTAGAAGAGAGGTTATACCATAAAAGTAGTAGCAATTTTGTCTTTGTAAATTGGAAACAAATGTACATGTTATGAGCTTCAATGAAATAAAAGGACATTTGACCACACACACACACACACACACAAATTGGATAGATCTAATGTAGAATATCCAATTTTTAATATGATTATGACCATATTTATTTTAAAAAACTAATTGACGCAAATTATGCAAAATCATTGAAATGGATTTAGTATTAAGTCAACACTTAGATGTATGTAACAAAAGTAATAAATAAAATAAAAGAACCGCTGGCTAGTGAGAGACACGAATTTATTCATTCATTTTAGATCATTGTTTTTCTTTCTTAGTACAGATTCTAACGGGGAAGAACGATCCAAGATTTAACACAGGCTCACAACGATGTCTTCACAAATAGCCTGACCACATTAGTACTTGCGAACTGGTCCAATAAAATTTCTCACATATTTATTTGATGTAGAAAATATAATTGATTAGTAGTATCTCTAGAATATCCCTATCTTATTTTTTTAACATTTGTTTAACTTTTGTTTAACTTTTGTCTAACTAGATCACTTTTTTCTAGTCAAATCTCTTATTGATACAAAGTGAAAGGGCACAAAGACAGCTTTTAAAAGAAATGACACAACCTTAAAAATATACTTAATGAGATGGGAGATCCCTTATATAAATGACTTTTTTAGGAAGTTTCAAAACTTTGTAACAGTCACAATCCCTTTTTTTTCTTTCTAAACAAGTTGCATTGATTAAAATCAACCATTACAGCCTAAAGGCAATACTCAAATGAGCATTCCTAGAAAGATAGAGACAATCGCATCCAAACGGATGGTCCCAGAAATGGCCAACATGTTTTGGAGAAAAAAAAAGTAAACATAAGAGCTACTTGTATTTAGGAGTACCAAATTAAGGGGTAGCCAGATCGGGAAGATGCAAGGAATTGCATCAGATCTCTCGCTCCCACTGAAACAGAGATGAGAGCCTTGGGCCGCATAAAGTGGCAGTTTACAGTACTGTCGCGATCAACATCGGAGACATAGAAGGCGGAGGGGGGTCTTCCCAAGGTCAGATCGAAGCGATCCGCAGCTTGTATGGAATGCGCATCCTTCAAATCTAGTAGATCCAGCATCTTCAAACCACAATCCCACCTATTCGGACCCGCATCGGAGATTTCTAGCCAAACCCGCTGGATCGGCGGTTCGGAGACAAAGACGAATCTAAGAGTAGTGAAAGGGATGAGGTACCTATAGGGGTGAAGGAATTCCGATCTAGAGGGATAGTGGAGATCGGAGAGGGAAGAAAAGTGGTGGTGGGTGTTGGGAATTGGCAGGGTGGGGTGCCGGCCGGGCCCAAATCTTGGAAATAGAGGCCCTGTCCAGCCCTAGGCCCTAACTTTAGGGCCGGGCCAAGGGCCGACCCAGGCCCTTTTTTTTCTTTTCTTTTTTGTGTTGCAAAAATACTAATTCACAAAATAAATACAATTGATAGGCCCTAAACCATTCAATATCTCTCTCGTGACTAATGAAGTGTCTTAGAGCTTTACGTTTACTCTATTTGAGAATAGTGATTAGCAACAAAGAGTAATTTTGTTTGCAAAAAGACAATATTTTCACATGAATAAATATAAAGAAATGTGCATGTCCAAAAAGTTAAAATAAAAGAGTAAAATATGAGGTGTAGAGAGAATGATGTGCAAGAAAAAAGGGGAAAAGAAAAAAAAATGACTCAAAATGGTTTAGGGCCAAATTTAGGGCCAAAGGGCTGGGCCAAAATAGGGCCGAAAAGAGGGCCAGAAACAGACCAAGGGCCGGGCCGGACCTGACCCGGGCCTTTTTAGGGTCGGGTCGGGCCGACCCAATTTGAGTAAATATTAGGCCTGGCCCTAGCCCAGGCCCAAGGCCCTACAGGTTAGGGCCAGCACTATTCACGTTTAGGGTCGGCCCGGCCCTTTTGACATCTCTATTGCCAAGAGACTAATGGCAGTCTTATTCCAAGCTTTGTAAAGATAGATTCCCAGACCTCTTTAGCATAGGCACATTGCACAAACAAATGGTCTATGGTCTCATTCTGTAGTTGGCATTAGGGGTGAGCACGGTTCGGTTTGGTTCGGTTTGGGGGTCAAACCGCAAACCGAACCAATGGACCTCGGTTCACAAAATCTCAAACCAAACCAAACCGAGACACCTCGCTTTGAACGGTTCGGTTTGAACGGTTCACTCGGTTCAAATTGAACGGTTCGGATCGGTTTTAGCGTAGTTCAAACATTGTTCTGTTTCAAGAAAAAACAATAGTCCAATAACAAAAAAATACATCATAATTGCATTACATGACAAATTGAAAAGCTTAAATTAGTCACCAACTGTAAAAGTCCTACAAAGTTACATTACAGAACCATTAATAATATAGTAGTGCATCACTGCATTCATGTAAAGAACATCAACATGCTATTGCACTAAAGGTGACAGAGATGAATCTTTACCACAAAGAAATTAAAAACCAAGTCAATTGCAAGCAAAATAAACTAAATAAAGTGCAATGTGAAGAACTTCATGCAAGGTAAGTGCATTATTGGCTTAGTGCAGTGTGAAAACTTCACATGTACAGGATGAAGTTTTACTATAATCCATATATCAAGAACAATGAAAAGTGAAAACCCAACAAACACCAACATCTTCACATGTACAGGATGAAGTTAAGAACAATTGATTCAACATGTAAGATTGGAAAAACTGGAAACTGAAATTGGAGGTTAATTATGAAACTGGGTACCTCTAATGGGGGGAAGAACAATGAAAAGTGAACCGAACAATGAAAAGTGAAAACCCAACAAACTCGTGAGCTGTCTTGCCACTGCTGCCGGCTTCACCACTGCTGTCCACTGCACTGATGCCTGCTCTCTTCTTCTTCGGCACTTCCCAGTCAACAGACCCGATCTTCACGTATCGCGGCAGTGGTCGACGAACTTGGATCTTGCAAGCTGGAACTATAAAATTGCGCACCAGATCATTCATCAATGATGCTCGAATGAAGCTGAAATCCTTCCTTCATGGTCGATTTGTATTATATGTGGGTGTGTTTGATTTTCTCAGTGGGTGTGCTCTGAAGAAGAAGAGGAGCAGAAGAAGAGTTATGGCAAATGAAGAATTGAAGATAAGGGTTTTATTTAGGGCAAACATATTAAATTTACCCTGGTTAGTTAGTTAACCATGGTAAGGTATATTATTTTTTTAATGGTTATATAGTCATCGGTTCGGTTCGGTTCGGTTCATAGCCGGTTTGAAAATCCCGAACCGTGAACCGAACCGAATCGGCCTCGGTTTGAAAATCTCAAACCAAACCGTTCAAGGTTATCAACGGTTCGAATTCGATCGGTCCGGTTTCATCGGTTTCAATGGTTCGGATCGGTTTTATCGGTTCGCTGCTCACCCCTAGTTGGCATAGACTGTATTTGTCATCCTGAACAATGTTCCATTCTTTGAGTTTATCTCTTGTTCTTATTGCTAATTGATTATTATTGTTCCAATAAAATTAATGGTGCAAATTGAAAAAACAACTCTCAAAAATAAAATTAAGATTAACTGACTAAGATGTAAACTGTAAAACAACCCGTAATCGGCACCCCTTCAATAAGCAGGACATTATAATTTCACAACCTTTTAGCACTTTACCACATCAATAGAATTGACTTATTAGGCAACAAACCTTATAAAAACCCTAAACAAGAAAGAAATTCCTAATGGTATGTGAAACAAAAATTAATTATTTTTAATATTATTTTAATAAAAAAATTTGGTGAATTCGATATAATTTTTACACCCCATGAAAAAAAATTATGGTTTCGCCCCTGCACATAATAGATTATAGAAGATGGAAAATGAACGTTGTGAACAAAGATTTCTGGCTAAATGTACGAAGGTTAAGTACTCCATTAAATATCTGCTCAAAACGATGGTAAAATCATTTGACTCTATCGAAAAAGGGGCTTTTTTTACCCGTTAGGAGTGCTTACTGGTCGATTCATCATGGGGAAAGCGTTATCCTCCATTACGGAGCGAGCCCATGGTTTCAAGTTCTAATGGTGCAATGAAATGAAAATTAATATGGAAAAGAAGAGCTAGGCAAAGTAATGGTTTTTATATGGCGAGCTTGTAGAAATGCTCTTTTTTTTGCAAAATGCCAATCTCCACTAGGAAGAAGAACTAAAAAAAAGAGTATAGCGCATTGGATAAGCACAACGAAAGAAAATTACCATGCGTTGAGAGATTGTGAATTCTTGGTTGTCGTGCAGCAATGCCCAAAAATGGCTGGTAACAAACCTCATCCCGCACGTTCATACAATCATGGCATGTAGCCCTCCACCTACGGGGTATCCAACTCGAGGAGTACCGTTCTAACATAATCGGATTCAATTCAAATGGTGGTGATAAGGACAGGAAAGCCGGTGTTATTTAGCACAAAAATTTGTCAATGAGTTAGCCAGGTTTGCTCTCCTTTTGAGAGAGGACTTGGACGAGCTCCTGATTTTATTTTATTTTATTTTTTGGTATTGTTTCATCCATCCTAAAAGAAGAAACCCATTTTGAGCAATAAAAGAAACCGCTATCTAGCTTAAGAAAAAAAAATTGATAAATGATTGTGTAAGTATTAAAGGGGCTTAAGTACAAAATAAAAGGCCAAAACCATTGTGCAACACATAAGCTCCTAAGAACTTTAAAAGCATAGGGAAGGCCCTGACCCATCTTGTCTTACTATGGCTCCATATGTGACTTTGATACATGAATCGGTCCCAAAATCTGACAACTGTTTTTTAGTTAGTTAGTATCTTATCTACATGCATGTCCAAGCCTTCTGCTTTTGAACAAAGTAGTCGAAGCATTTATATAGCGATGGACCTGGAGCTCTACCGTTGCTAAATTAGCAGGATCTACATTATTCGAAGGTAAAATTAACAAGAAATGGGTGATAGCCCAGTGGTGAGCATGTCCCTCTTCAGTGTAAGGTCACATGTTCGACTATCACGTAGCATGACATATTTGAAATCAGGGAGGGGGAGGGCTTACACTGACTGTGTAGCCATGATCTACAAAATAAAACGGCAACATGACATGAACAAAATTCAACTTTTAACTTTTCTTGGTAATTGTCAATGATGTGTCGTGCAGTCTTTTATATAATGACTTGTCTTTTGTTCAGTGAGTTCAATACCATGTATACTCTTCGTTATCTTTATATAGTTGACTTGTACCATATTTGACTTGTACTCGATAACATATTTACCGATTGTTTAAGTCCTATAGTTTTGGTTACTTAGAAACGAATGGCACCCATGAATTGATGCTTGAACTCCAAAATAATAGGTCTAACTTACGATGGAAAAATATGGCGACCAAAATAAAAAAGAGGGTCATATGTTCCTTTGGGTTAACCCCAAAATACAAAGAATTCCAAATATGACAATTATTGTTAGATTTAATTATAAGTTTTTGCACTTCATATGGGTCAATTATATATTCACCAAACAAATGTCCAAAAATGAAAGATCATTAAACAAATTGCATGGTTTAAATGCTCGAGGAATAAGCCCAAGGGTTTTAGGTGAACGTTGCTAACCCATTTTGGCTTCCACATGTCGCCACTTTCGGGCCCACTTTCTGTGTCGTGACACAAAAATTCAACACCATCAAAGTCAAATGATCAAGGTTGATTGATCAGAAGTCAATCGATGAAAGTCAACCCATTCATGCAGTGAACTCAAGTAAGAGAGTCACTTGAACCAACACTCAAGCAACGAAAAGACGGGGGGATGGAGTACCCCTATAGTGGCGCTTCAGAGGGAGAGTGTTCTACAGGCGACGGGTGATCATCTTCCTCATTTTCGCCATTGTTCAACTTGTTTTACCTCTAACCTCTTCCAACACCCCTGACATACTACAACATCATTAGGAGCGCATTAACACCTTTGTAGGTCGCTCATGCACCGCATTCTTGCATGGTGTGCATGTGTCGTGTCTATGCACAGAATCATTTCATTGCATATATGTGTCGCATCCATGCTGTGCCCATGCACCATATCCTTCCACTGTGCCCTAACGACATGCCCATGCACCGCGTCCTTACACTGTCCCCATGTGTCAACTCTCATCCATGCTACGCCATGCACATTTGCTTTGGCTCAAAGAAATGCTTAACACCAAGGGCAACTCGTCCAAGTGCTCCGCCACGAGGAATTCTCTCCTCACGGAGCTCCAAATTCCTCTACAGAGTGACGCCTATTTTGGATTAGCGAAGTGCTGAACACCTTGCGGACCTCCACTTGTACTAATCTAGCATAAAGATTTTTAATTTTTTATCTTAACTATGGTAGGCTCGCTCCTCTGGGGCACTACCTCAGGGAGCTATGCTCTTAGTGCATCGTCACAATTAGTTTCACCACTAGGGTACGCTCGCTTCATCCCACACTACCTCAGTGAGGGCTCCTGGCACGAGGACTTCATAACATGAGTAGTAGGCTTACTCTTTCAGGACAATACCTCAATGAGCTCTGATCATAGTGCTCCGGCACAATTAGTCTTAGCCATAAGGTACGCTCGCTCTTTTTCGACACTACCTCAAGGTGCTCCCATTGTAGTGCTTCGGCATGAAGACTCATTGCCATGAGTGGTGAGTTTGGTCTTCAATGAGCTCCGCACATAATTCTCCGGGATAAGGACTCGTCGCTACTAGGGTATGCTTGCTCTTTTCTGACACTACCTCAGGAAGTTTGCCAGTAGTGCTCTGACATGAGGACTCTTTTCCATTGGATAAGCGACTTCCCTTGAACACTATTTTAGCTCAATGTGACTTCCTTGATGACAGGGATTCTTAGGAAAGTTCTTATCAACTTTTTCCAAAGTTAATGGGAGTTTTAGAACGTCAGAATTAGTTGGAAAGATCCTTAAGATTCTGGTCAAAGTTTAGTGCACGCTTTACCAACTATTTGACCACACTGTTTCTTGAATTCATTAATTGAACAAGAAATCAAAGCGCACGGCTTCTCCTAGTAGGCATTGTTCAGTTCTGTGTAATATTACCTCTTTACCCTTAAGTAGGATTACAGAAATTTATGTCAAGACTGCCCTAAGACGACATAAATAGATCGTGTGTTTTGTTTTTGATAAGCACATTGAAAGTAATAAAATTCGAATGAAGTAGTTCTTCTTCCTAAAGCTAACTATTACTCCCTCCGTCCCAATTTTTATTTTTTTGGGTCAAAAGTTCCTTTGTATTTCATTGATGCACAAACTATTTACAAAATCTTACACACCATACTGTACAATTTGTACCTCCGTCCTAAATTATTTGATTATGTTTAACTTGCACGCTTATTTAGGATATGAGTCATATGTAGACCTTGCAAATGGGTATACCCGCCAGGTACGAGTAAAATCCGATCGGGTACGAGTAAAAGCGAGTCGGGTATATTTTACCTGATTTTTCTCGGGTAGGAATTCTGAGAACTCGTACCCTACCCTTGCGGGTAGGGTATTACCCGCAGGTAAATCATTAATTTCTGATTAATTATTTTTTTGAATAATTAAACAGATTTTAATCACCTACTAATTATACATTTTAACCTCCAACAATCAAATAATTCATTGTTTCTCCATCAACATTCATTACACAAAAATCTAAACATCTTTCGATCGAAGAAAAAACAATCTGAACATCTTTTCATCTTGAAAAAAAAAAAAACAATCTGCACATCGATCAAGAACACACAACAACCATCAAGATCTACCCAACAACCACAAGGCGCAGAGTGATGGTCGGCGACGGTGGCGACTGATCAGTCGTGACGGGGCCACAGTGGTGGCCGATTGGTGGCAACGGGCCAGGGGTGACCGAACTGTGGCGACGAGGTAACGGAGTGACGGAATGACCGACCGATGTGGTGTCGTGGGTGGAGTAGGGTGGTCGTGACTTTGGTAGATCTGAGAGAGAGAGAGATATACTTAAGAGATGGGATGTGTGAGGGAGACTTGAGAGGAGGGGCGGCGAAAACAAGTGAGAAGATGAGAGAATGAGTTGTTGTAACCCTAAAAGTCTTATATATAGGCATATAAACGGGTAAACATGGGTACCCGGTAACCCACCCGGATTTTACGGGTCAGTTCGGACACAGGTCTATTTTCAGCGGGTCTCCTAATTATGTACCCGTACCAGGGTTTTTTGCACAGGTACGGGTAGACCCGCGGGTCCGGGTCAGTTTTTGTCAGGTCTACTAATATGTTATGAGTTTTTCATTTTACGCCAAGAGAGAGAGGGCAGAAAGTGAGTCAGAAAAGAGAAAATGCGTTGGTGGATAATTAAATGCGAAAAAAAATATAATAAAAAATATAAAAATGAAAAACATGAAAAAACACCTGCAAAATCTTTTTTTAATGTAAAAGGATAATTAATTTTTTGAAACGGCTAAAAGAAATATATGATTAAAATTTTTTTTATGGCAGAGGGAATATGTGTTTATTCTCGTTTATGCTGTCGATCCATTCTACTGAATTAGAGGGACTTCGGCAAGAGAAGGTACAAAGTACATTCCACTGATTTAGAGGGAGTTCGGCAAGAGAAGCTACAAAGTACAAACTCAATAATCAACAAGATTGGGTGGGTGGGTGCGTGCAGCGTGCGTGCGTACTTGGTGTGCCCATTCGGCATAAATGTACTCGTAGCTGACATCCACCTGCGGAGCTCTCTATAGCAGTAAACCGGATCCCGATCCACTGCTGTGGCTAGGGTTACAGCAGTGGTGCTGTGACCCTGTCACAGCCGTCCGATCCTTGTGGGTGGGGGGGAACGGTCTAGATCATGCCACGTGGCCACGCCCTTAAAGCCCTGCTTTTCCCCTCATTTACTCTCCCTCATTTACTCTGCCGCCCACCCCACCAACCAACATTCACTCCCTCTCTCCTTACGCCTGCGACCAAGCACCACGCCGGGATCTCCTTACGCCGGCGACATTCCCGGCGAAGGCACAGCGACGTCACCGCGACCAAGCACCACCCGTAAGGATCTTTCGGCGACGAAAGGAGATCGTTCGCTCTCTCTCTCCACAGCACTCTGCCGGGATCTCCTTTCGCCGGCGACGTCACCGCCACCCATAAAGAACTGACGGCGACGCGACGCATCTATCAAGCCTGCCGTCCATCGACCAGCGGCAGCGGCTCCTCAAGCTCACTGTACACAGCGGCAGCGGCTCCTCACGCCGTCCAATTTCCGGTGAAGACACGGCAACGCCAAATCCAACTTCCGGCGACGTCCCCGGCCACTTTCCGGCGAAGAGAGTTGCCCAAGAAGGTATAAATAGTGCCTTGTGATTTATTGGATATCTTTTCAGTCGATATTGTTTGTTGATTATTCTTGCATAAACTGAATGGCGTGGCATGCGTACTCAAATTTGGCATTTTTCTGAATTATACGTAAATCGATTTGAATCGTGACATTGCTTTTTACTTTTTCTTGAGTTCAAATCCCATTTTATAGGGTTTGCAATTCCTTGTATAACTGATTTCGGAAAGTGGTGGTTCTTGCTCATAATATTACGTTCGGCTCAATTGGAAGTCCAGGTTGGTTTGTGGGAAGGGTTTTCGTGCAACTTTCCAGATCTCAATGCTCTATAGAATCAGTCTTGAAACAAACGTAATATCAAGCAGTTTGAAACTTTTTATCTTGGGTAGAGAGAGACTCAGGAGAAAGACGATAAGACCGTTGCTAGAGAAAGAGACAGTAGTTGAATTAAAGCATCAGATATTAGAATGTAGATTCACTCCTGTTTTACCTTGATATGACACTTGAACTATACAATAAGAATTGAGCAAGGCATGCCCATATTACTTATTCACCCTGAAACCTAGTGAGATGCCTGTATTGCGAAAAATTCTTCAAATTCTTAAGAAAGCAAAAAATTAGTTTTCGTACAGGTTGGTGTGCAAATCAGTATGTTTCCAGCCAAAGCAAATGGAAATCATAAATATGTTAACTTAGAAGATGAATGATTACTGTATCCAGAGTAATGGGTAATCTTTGTTAATATCTGAATGGGCTTATTGGGTGCTTGGCAACTTGGTTCATTATGGCCTAATGGTATTAATTTTTACAGCTTCGGCAAGGGCAAGTTTTTAATATTGAAGCAGGAAAAGAAGCTCTACGGAATATAAATTCTCTAGCCTTGTTTTCTAATACACAGTTTGGATACAGTGCATTATACTGCAGTTGGGTTTGTTGGTTTTTGATTGAAAATTGGGAACTGATAATGAAATGCTTGCTCAAACACTACATTTGCAGTAATTGCGTCAAGTCAATTGCGCAATGCTTAATCTGGAATCTGTTGCCGACACTCCCTCTCTCTCCTCCGACGGCCTGAAATCGCGCCGCTGACCTACCATCTGTCGGCGCCAATCTACACCTTCCCCACCTTCCGGCGACGCCGATTTACAGCTCGTCACTGGAGGTTTCTCGGTCTACATTGCCATGGAAGACCCATCATCGTCAACTCCTCCGGCCACCATAAGGTATCCGGACATTGACGCGTGATGGATTTTATCATGAATGTACCTAAATGTGGACTTGATCGATATTTAATTTTCATCAAATTGTTGGAACAAAAGGCGATGGACTTGTCCAGCAATTGATCCTAACGGATCTGTAAATTGGTTTGATTATGCTAAAAGACAACACTTTGATGGTGCACAATGAACACCACACTTAGACCCCATATCCCATTCTAGTTAATGTATTTATGCTAGCATATGTTACTGCTGTTTGGAGCATTGGAGCATATTTACTTTTGGAGCATTAGAGCATATTTAATTTTGGAGCATTGGAGCATATTGTTTTTAGTTTTTAGAAAGATGTAGATATATTTCATATTCTGTTTTTTAATCCCAAGTTGACTATGTACAAACCAATGTTCAACTAATGCATGTATTGAAAATGATATTGTTTATGAAGTTTAAAATTTATGAATTGCATTTATACTTTATGGTTACGTAATCTACACTTGTTCAAGTAATAAGTAATGAATTTATATTTAAACGCAGCGTTGATGATTGGGTACCTAAAAATGGTATGGAATTTGATAGCCGGGAGGAAGCATGGAAATTTTGGGTGGATTATGGAGAGAAAATGGGTTTTGGTGTGCGCAAGGATTATTCAAACAAAAATCGTAAAGATGAAGTTGTCACCTCTGAAAAATTTGTGTGCAACAAAGAGGGTTTTCGGGAGATTGATAAACGTGACCATTTGTATAAAGCTTCTAGAGCCGAGACAAGAACGGATTGTCATGTAGGGATGAAAATTGTAAATCAGTTTCTGGCTGAGGAAGATATTATAAATCTTTAAAAACTTCCAACTACTCGCCCTCATCTAAACACGCTCGAGACAATTCCTCAGTTGCAAAAGCTCACAACTCAGCACGTGAATCTAACGTTCTATCAAAATCTTAACACATTTCTCCTACCACCTGCATTTCTCTTCAAATAGTGTTGCATGCCTCGTTTTTCCATATGGGTGAACACGCCATGGATTACATAAAAGAACATTCAGATGTCAGAAGAACCCTAAGGGAAGATTATATTAACACAACCGCCCAGATAAGGTCCAGACAACAGGTGATGTTACATCAAGGTGGTAAGTGAACTTCTCATCTTCCATTTATACATGACCAAGGTGATTTCGAAACCTGAACAGATCTAATCTGACAGTTCTGATTCTAAGCATAGGTGTACGCTGGCACTTGTAGTACCAGAATTGCATGCTCCTCGTCAACAAGATCACCATCAATTTGAGAATTCTGTTACCATATTGAATGCTTCATCCCAAGACCATTACATGTTAGAATAAGGCCCTTGTAACGGTTAAGGTACTCCTGGAGCAAAAAAAAAGAAAAAGGGTTTCAAGGCCAAACCCACCACGAGCAGATGAAAGAAAAACAAACTGAAGCATTTCAAGATAAAGAAAGGGAGAAATAGCTCACAACAATATTGTAGTCGTAAACATGCAGCATCCCTTTCTTGTCATACTCGCGCCTTTTCTCAGGATTGCTCAGAACTGTTGCAAAAAATTAAAATTACTAAATTGTCAACTACAAATCATTTGAAACTGAGACTTAAACAGGTAGTTTCAGTAATAGGAGTACTATTCTACGACTCGTTACATACATAAACAAAATAGGTTTTCTGTATTAGGATCTAAACTCACAGGACCTAAAATCACTGAGTATGGGAGAAGTAAAAGT
Source organism: Escallonia rubra (assembly GCA_033065855.1). Classification (NCBI taxonomy): domain Eukaryota; kingdom Viridiplantae; phylum Streptophyta; class Magnoliopsida; order Escalloniales; family Escalloniaceae; genus Escallonia; species Escallonia rubra. The sequence goes on along the minus strand of JAVXUO010002219.1, from coordinate 61,138 downwards.
GACATTAGTAAACGTGCAATTTGCTTAACTTATCCTGCATCCAGCACCAACACCAAGGCTACAGCTGATATATTCCGTGGAGGAAAAATTCCTTACTGGAGAAGGCAACAAGTTTCCCAGGGCTCAACTTAACACAGGGAAAGCTCAACATGGAAAGCTTGATCATCTAATCAGGGAAAAAACAAAAGTTCTGTGTGGGCTATGACCCTATAATTGTGAAATCCCACCTCAACCACGACTTCGTCCTCATAAAGCCACACGCATCTACTTCTCCCTCACACAATCACGTCGTATTAAAGCTTTCTCCTTCATATAGCTCCTTGGAACTAAGATACACTCGTTATATTTCCTCATCAGAAGACGATCCTTCATATTATACAGAAACGGTTTGCCTTTATACAAAAGGTCCAAAGAATAGGCTTATGCATCCTAATGGACTCGTAAAAAATCCATCATCCTAGATATGCATACATATCTACATCCTGTTAAAGGCTTTACTGTATAGATAATGGAATCAGTTTCAGCTCATGTTGACCAAGTATATCTGCAGACATGCATAAACATCCAGCTCCGCTTTAATAACTGAATGTGTTACAAATCTCATCATCCATGAAATATTTCTTGCTTTGAGATCATTAACATATGATCTATTGAAATGCAGTATTGCTTTACAAATATGTCTGACAGCAACTTAATAGCATCTGTTAATCGCCCTTTAGACAACAATCGTTTCTATTATCTTCAAACCCCAGACATTTCGATTAACCCAACTCAACTCAACTAGTTCTTCATTCCAAACTAGAAAGGGTGTCGTAACACCACCCTCCTCCTTTGTCCGGGAGCAGGACCAGCTATGTACAAGGCACAAACAAAGTGTAATTACTTTGCCACGAGAATTTTAACAATAAGAAGAATCTTTAACAGCTATAGAGCTTAAGATAGATGATTAATCTGGTGTTGCTCATGAAGGGGTAACAACTGTACACCTTAGATGTTTTCTAAAATGCCTCTCTAGTCAACACAATCTTAGAATATCAATTCTCTGCCATTGGGATTTCCAAGATTCTTCAATTTCCTAAACGAATCAAATCCCTACTGCAAACCGGTTAAGAGATGACTAATACTTTGTTTCTAGGTGCGCTTTCGGCCATCAAATGATGTTAAGAGTTAACGCAGTGCACAAGGCTCCCGCCGTTGCAAGGCCTGAGGAGGGTAGAATTGTACGCAACCTGAACCAATCCCTAAGAGAAAGCTCTAATAAATTTTGCAGCAGCTATCAAATTGGATATCAGGAAGGCGGGTTTACGTTCAATGTGAAGACCAAATGTGCAATTTCATTTTCCTAAAGTTCTGAATCATTGCTACAGGAAAGTAGCAACAGTTTTAAGTACGAAAACCCTTCCCACAAACCAACCTCGACTTCCAATTGAGCCGAACGTAATATTATGAGCAAGAACCACCACTTTCCGAAATCAGTTATACAAGGAATTGCAAACCCTATAAAATGGGATTTGAACTCAAGAAAAAGTAAAAAGCAATGTCACGATTCAAATCGATTTACGTATAATTCAGAAAAATGCCAAATTTGAGTACGCATGCCACGCCATTCAGTTTATGCAAGAATAATCAACAAACAATATCGACTGAAAAGATATCCAATAAATCACAAGGCACTATTTATACCTTCTTGGGCAACTCTCTTCGCCGGAAAGTGGCCGGGGACGTCGCCGGAAGTTGGATTTGGCGTTGCCGTGTCTTCACCGGAAATTGGACGGCGTGAGGAGCCGCTGCCGCTGTGTACAGTGAGCTTGAGGAGCCGCTGCCGCTGGTCGATGGACGGCAGGCTTGATAGATGCGTCGCGTCGCCGTCAGTTCCTTATGGGTGGCGGTGACGTCGCCGGCGAAAGGAGATCCCGGCAGAGTGCGTGGAGAGAGAGAGCGAACGATCTCCTTTCGTCGCCGAAAGATCCTTACGGGTGGTGCTTGGTCGCGGTGACGTCGCTGTGCCTTCGCCGGGAATGTCGCCGGCGTAAGGAGATCCCGGCGTGGTGCTTGGTCGCAGGCGTAAGGAGAGAGGGAGTGAATGTTGGTTGGTGGGGTGGGCGGCAGAGTAAATGAGGGAGAGTAAATGAGGGGAAAAGCAGGGCTTTAAGGGCGTGGCCACGTGGCATGATCTAGACCGTTCCCCCCCACCCACAAGGATCGGACGGCTGTGACAGGGTCACAGCACCACTGCTGTAACCCTAGCCACAGCAGTGGATCGGGATCCCAGTAAACCAGAGTGACAGTCGAACACCCTGTTGTACCAAATGGAACTCGGCGACAAACAGGTGGTCCTGATCACTGGCTGCTCCACCGGCGGCATTGGCCACGCCCTCGCACGGGCTTTCGCCGCCGAGAGCTGCCTCGTGGTGGCCACCGCCCGCTCACTTTCCTCCATGGCTGACCTGGGCGGCGACCCCAGCAGCTTCTTTCTTCATCAACTCGATGTTCTGTCCGATGAAAGCGTGCAAACTGTTGTCTCTACTGTTTTACAGAAGTTTGGCCGCATTGATGTTGTCGTCAACAATGCTGGGGTGCAGTGTGTTGGCCCTCTTGCTGAACTACCTTTATCTCAGCTTGAAAGCACCTTTAATACCAATGTCTTTGGTAAATCACTCATTTAATTCTACTTGTTTGTTATGTTTTTTGGGCTTTTATAATCCAAATGGTGAATTGCGATGAAACAACCGGATCATATGTTTCTGTAATTTGAGCCAGAATCTTTAGTTTTTGGTTCTGCTTGAGTTAGTTAAGGATGAAGATGTGGAATTAGACATGAACAATCAATTGGGATAGATGTATAAGAATGATATTCAATTGAATTGGTTTTCATTCCTAGTGCGGTGATTTATGCCTCTTTCTGTGTACATAAATAATCAAGACGTTCAGTTGTTTGGATCACTCAATTGTCCAAACTCCCATCAAATCGGTAAAGGTGAAACGATGATTCGCCAATAGATAACGTCGACCAATCTAATCAAAGGTGTCGGTGAACTTCGGATTGCCTCTGAGAAGAGAAAAGGGTGTAGCAAAAGTTTATTTCTCGGGAAAATATGCAAGAATGATATATAGAATGGTAAAAGAGATTCCAAATTGTGTTTCTCGGTAAATATAGAGTAGTAACGAGACCAAGTGTGGGCTAGGCCTAGTAATAAACGCTAAATCTAGGCTATGGTGTGTAGTTATGAATCCTAAATCTAAGCTCTTGTGGGCTAGTAATGAACACCCTAAAGGCTATGATGTTTCTATTACCTTGAAATTTGAACAATGAATGACATACAAGTGAAGTAACACTATCCTAGCTACTTCCCTTTTGAAATTGTTGATTTTGGACTATGTCAAACTACAAATGTATAGATCAAGTTCTTCATTAAAACTTGCTAGAACATGTTTTGGTGCATTATGATTTTAATTTCTGCTACCAGAATAGTCTAAGATTACTTCTTCTATCCCGTATAATCTATGTTTTCTTTACAAGCTGAGTATTCAATTTACTTCTGGTTTAATTGGCAAAGTTAAAGACAGCTCGAGATTGAAAAGCAATTGATTTTGCATAACCCACCCATACCAAACTTGATTTACGAAGCATGAGTAGTTTCGTCCAACGACAAGGTCTTGACGATTGGTGGGGTGAGCAAAATGACAATGGCTGGGGGTAATTGCCATGTGACACTGGAGATATTTGTGGCATCCATGTAGCTAGGCATAGCTTTAGCTGTGGTCTCTTGACAAAATTAAAGGAAGAGGCCACAATTTTTAGGGTCCACGCCTTAACCTCGACAACGCAGTTTTTACCTCAGTTTTGCAATTGTGGAGGTATCCATGCCGGTTGTATCGTTTCTCGACTTTTTCAAGATGTTAGTCTGAAAACTCAAAACATTGAAGCCTAGTGTAACACTGTGGTGTTGCCTAAGATGTCAAAGTCTGAGATCGATGAAATTCCTACATTTCTCCTCTTCCTCTCCCACCTTTATGTTACCCCGTGCATCTCTTTCTGTCTCACCAAAATGGCAACAGAATCTGAAACATGGTGCTCTTTGAGTATATGAAGGCTACAGCTCTAATCCTACAGCTGTCCTAACCTTAGCCCACACCAAGCCCTACATATTATTGTTACCTGGTTTGGACTAAAGTTTCATCAATCCCAGCTGCTAGTTAACATTCAAATCGACCATTAAACGTCATTGCTAAAGTACTACTCTTGATAGAGAGGAGTTTGTCTAACTCTACTCGAAAACGTTTTCTAGGTAGTTTTTAAAGCAGATACAATATAACTGAATTACTTTCCACGCACATTATATTGTTGGCAAGAAAGTTGGTAGCACTTTGTCCAATTCTTTCTACTATGAACGTGACATGATGATATGCGTGTGTTCATGCTCTTCTAAGATTCTTACTGTGGACAAACTTTTGAGTGAAGTGGACACTACACTATTTTCTTTTGCTTTAAACTTCACAATAGTTAGAGTATAGCTTGTCCTCGACCATTTTCTCATTCAGGAAGGTATTACATGCAACCAATGGATGTGACAAGATTCTTCATATTCTCCTATTTATTGTGTCATAATGTGTGAATTTATAGGTTCCTTAAGGTTGATCCAAGCTGTGGTGCCTCACATGGCATCTAGGAAGAAGGGGAAGATCGTAAACACTGGAAGTGTGACAGTTTTGGGCCCTGGACCTTGGTCAGGTGCTTACACTGCATCTAAAGCTGCTCTACATGCACTAACCGATACCCTAAGGTTTGTTTACTATCGTGGCCTCGCGTAAAATTTTATAAGCAGCATCTTATCTGGATAAGATATGACATGCTCCATCGCTTTTCCCCACACAGAATACAAACATGTAAAAGAAGTATAAAGGAAGAAAAGAAAGTAAAGAAATAGAAGTTGAGAGAAGCTGTTCTGAAAATTTCTTGTGGAATCGAGAACAAGGGTTTTCATCCATATAATTACACGAGATTCCTCTTTCTTAATATTTAAAAAGTCCTTGGTGGAATTTGTTTCATCTTTCGGTTAGGTACCTTTGGCTTTTTGAACAATTTTGCCGCCATCTTACTCTTAGAGGATTTATCAGCAGTGATGAACCAGCACTCGTTCCCCATCGTAGTCATAAGGCAGCTACACCTACTCCCTAACCTAACTTAGAAGAATACCACGCGGTCTTCTCATTTAATTTAGAGACTTATGCTGTCTAATAGTTTAACAAAAAACAAATAATTGCAATCTCTTATTTGGGGTTGAGTTGATTATCATCATGGTGATGGATATCAATCAACACTTATTTCATGTGATACTGACAAAGCCTCTGCAACCATTGAATTTGTTGACAAATTGTATTCCTAAGCCCTGACGTCCTGTAAAATTTCGACACCTTATTCAAAAAGATATAATGAGTTGTCACTCTGCAAAATTCAGGCAAATCGGTCTCCCCCGTGAACTTGATCTATAATCACTGGACAGGCCAGTGGACGTTTGATACATTGCGGCAGCATGGCATTCAGTATTGTATACCTTCTAGTAGAAAGTTTGGTTGTAAATCAATCTGATTGTTGCACCAATATTCTGGACAGATTGGAACTCGGGCCTTTTGGGATCGACGTGATTAATGTCGTCCCTGGAGCAGTTAGGTCAAACATAGGAAATTCTGCTATAGCCAACTACAGTCAGATGCCAGAAACGAAGTTGTACAAGCAGTATGAAGAAGCAATCCGAGCAAGAGCCTACTTCTCACAAGGTCCAAAGTCGATGCCCTCAGAAGAGTTTGCAAAGCGGACAGTCGCAGCAGTGCTGAAGAAGAATCCACCTGCGTGGTTCACTTTAGGCCCTTACTCCACTATAATGGCCATCATGCACCATCTGCCTCTCTGCATCAAGGATTTTCTTCTTCGGAAGGCAATGAAATGTTGAAGTTCTCCATTCCTTGTGACTTTTATGCTGTATACGTACAGTGCCAACATGAATATGCAACCTCCAAATGCCAAGCTGTACATTTATGCATTTATTTACACGATAATACCTGCAATCCCCGTGTAGTCGATTTAAGTTTATTCATCATCGGTCGCTAATAATAGGGTGGTAGAAAGTGGTTTTATGTGCGTGTTTGTTGATAATTAGGGAGATGGCCGGGAAACTTAGGCTGCTAGTAGCTTCGCCCTTTCTCTCTCTCTCTCATCATACTTTTATTTTTTGCCAAAAAGACCAAAATACCCCCAAGAAGCAACAAGTTAAAGGGTATGCTTGCCAGATGATCGGGAGGCTAGTTTTTCATATTTACATGTATAGAGAGCGCTCGTCCTCTCCCAAGGGCCAAGCTTGGGATGACTCCTATCTTCCCAAGCCACTCACCGTCAGGTGGCGGCCCAGGATCACAATAATTGGTGCCTTCCACTTTACAAAACCAGCTTTTGAATCCAATTTCCAATGTGTCTGGCATTTTCAATCTAATCGTGTACCTTCACAAATAATTTGAATCAGCGATGTAATATCACGTTGCTTCCTTAAGTAGCTTCCTGGAAAGGCCAAGCATTTGATTTGAAAATAAGAATAGAAGAGCATCTGATTCAGAAGACGTAAGCAGCGGGGAAGTAGTCAATTTAGTTGGGCTCAATATGTTTTTGAAACTTTGCCTTATCAAGAAAGGTAATGCTTTTATCCGGATGCTACAAAATTCTCGTCTGGATACTCAATTTACAGTGTTTTTTATAGCAAGAAGAGATTATGACAACACGATTGCCCACCGATCCTAATTCTGACAGTGCTCGAGACTAAGAAAGAAACTGCTATGTCACCTGCATGGTCAGTGGCTCTCTAAAGACGTGTACCTGTATGATTATCGTCAGACTTCTATACCAGGAACGTTCAAGAAATTCTTCAGCCTGAACACTTTTCACTAAATGGCAATCATTGATTAGAGGCCCTTTCACTGTGAATGGTGAGGGTGAGTATAGTAGACCATTCCTGGAGGCTGCATTGGACCGAGAGGCCGGAAACTAGGAGGTGCAGGCGGTTGATGAGGCATAGACAATGGCTGCTGCAAAGTCAACAATGATGGCTGATGGGTCATCTGCAAGGGCTGTTGAGTCAAAGGCACCATTGGACTCAGCATGTAAGACGGGGGTGGAGGCGGAGGTGGCCCTGGTGGTAAGGGAGGAACGCTACCATAACCATATGTGGTCACAATCCCACCTGATGGATGCAAATATTGATGGGAAGGGGGGTTATTAAGTGTGTGATATTGAGCTTGGGTTTGGGGTATCAAAATTGATTGGTAACTGTTGTTTGTTGGCATAAAACCATTGGGATCTGAAACAGCAGGAAGTGATGGTTCTGTTTTCGACGAATTGGTAGCTGTTGAGGCCTTTGTCAGGCCAGCACTTTTAGCCTCTTCAGCTGCAAATGTAGACAGAACAGAACTCATAATATACTGAGAAGAGCTAGACGCCGCAAGCCTATCTGCAACCTCAGCTGCAATAGCTGCAGCTGTCTTCTTGGAACCTTGTCCTGCTTTCGCGTTGACGTCACCTACTGGTGGCGTTGCAGAAGAAGCTTTAGAATCGCTTACGTAATTTTCATCATCAAGCCATTTCCTCATATTGCTAGCTTCTTCTGTCTGTGCCTGTGCTACCTGGAAATCAATTGTACATAGACATGGTTTTACATTCTTCTACACACGCCATGTTCAAGGTCAAACATTTAGACGCACAACAGGGAACAGAAAACAGAGCAAATGAGTTTTAAGGTAACGATGTAACTAGAATAGTTCCATATATCAGAAAGCCCACAGTTGGTTCCCTAATTTGTTTTATATCTTTTCAGTCAAATGTGAGGGCATAGATTTATTCTTTTGGCTGGGGTGGGGGTAGTGGAAGGTTCAGTTGACACCAGGAAAGCTCAAGTCCGATGCCATCAAAATTTGTATCCTTGGACCCAACTGGAGCAATAAAGAAATAAAGCTTCAGTCTTCACGTTCAATAGTGGGAGCCAAGCAACAAACATATGCACTTCTGGCAAAACCTTTTTCAGTAAATTGCTACTTATATGGCTTCAAACAAGCAGCCAGCTATCCGTCCATACTCCCACTTCCTTTTTGGTGCCAGATGTGTATGCAATGACATAGTGTTCTTTATCCAGAGCATAATGTATTCCTTTTCTATTACAGAGATGTGGACGCAGGAAGAAAAAAGCATGAACTGTTAGCATAATGTTTTAACTAGAACCATGACGCAAGATTGACTTGTTCACATTTAGAAGTGAATAACACTCCACAACTAGATGCAACTACACTATGCGATTGTTTGGGCTAATTTATTATACTCCTATCTTTCCGTGTGAACTACTTTGTGCCCACATACTTTTAAGGATCAATTAACTTGTGACCTGCGATACCAAAAGTCATCCAGTCTTATCGCACATAGATGCAAATTCAGTACGGTTATGCAGTGCGCATATTAGCTCATAAGTCATAACCCATCTCTATCTACTCAGCAAGAGAGAGAAGTGAAAAGGATATAATTGTTAAAGAATCTTGCATCAGATTACAAACCTGCACCTGAGTGCGAACGTTCTCTAGTTCAGATTCCTGGAAATTTTTAAGAAGTAAGCACAAAGAATAAACAAAATTATTGAACAGGACATCACTTAACATCGTGTTATTTAACAGGTACCTCTTCATTTAGCGCTTCTCGTAATTGAGATACAAGGGCCAATCTATTTGCTTCAACAACTTTAAGTTTCTCAAGACACTCTTTAAGATTATTTTCTTCCTCCTCTAGTTCCTTGGCCAAAGTTGAACGCTTGGGATCCTTCGCTGGATAAGAATAAAGTAATCATTAAACACCACAACGGCAAGGGCACCATAAAACGAGCCTTACACGCAAGAATTACAATATAAGAATCCTAAGGCTATGTTTCACACTGCATGTTTCCAGCCTACCTTTGGTTAAAGCTAGATCAACATCTTTCTCCATCTTCCTTACACGATGGACAGCAGACTTGCATTTGTTCATCTCTTCATCTTCACCGGAATGTTCACTGAGCACCAAGTGAAAAGCGGATACTATTCTTTCTGCTGCGCCTCCGATCGTCAGTTTCTGGTTTTATAAATAACGATCAGAAAGTGAACAATTCCCTAACCAACAATCATTATGATTTTCCTTTATTTTTCAGTTTTTACCTTTTAATTTTTTGATCACCGGGAGAAAGAGTGCAGATGTTCTCAAGAGAGCTCCAAAATAAACACCAGAAATGGAAGGAAAAATATGACAGAGAGCAGAGGATGAGAGCAGGTCCTCACCGTTCTAATGGATCGTGAATCCCTTTTTACAATTCTGACAGAACGAGAACGTTTTCTGCTGAACTCGAGTGGTTGAGGCAATTGCTCTCCCAGCATTGTATCTTTAAGGCTCAGTCCACGGGATCCAAATACTCTTCTTTCTCCCCATATATCGACCTTTCAGTTAGTAAGCACCAGCTTAGCACAAATATCATTTTGAACTTTCAGATACATGTCTCTTATGACATGATTGACATCTTAGGTAAACTTTCAAGAATGCTTTGAAACAGGAAAAATGATAAGACATTAAATTTCAATGAGTTTGGTTGTTCCACAAACGTAACCCGTGTTCAAACCATTTTTTTAGTACTTTTAACTTAAATCCACCATTTCCAAGGAGCTATTTAGAAAATATGCAACTATCTGAGAATGAGAAACTTGTCATGCCAAGGAACACATCATACAAGCTCGTTAAAAGAAATATGTGAAAATCCAAATTTTTTCTCTATGGCTCCATTTATTTCACAATGGTCCCTTCAAATATAGGTTTGAAGTAATAGCCAATCAAAAATTGAACACATTACAATTTCCAAGGACAGCCAAATTGGTCCAAAACTAAAGAGGGACATACCAATCTGGAGACCACATTCTTTCCATGATCATCACCTTTCTCAATCAAATCTTTAAGTGCTACAGGGAGAACCTTCCAAAACTCAGTGACGAACTCATTTCCTTTGCGCTTGCTGTTCTGCAAGATATCATTCGCAAGATACAAAAGAGGAACTTTCTGAACTATCTCTGAATCATGGAACTGTTTAGCCCATGTTGCAACAACTAGCTCTGCTTTGCTCCGGTGGAATATACACCAATGTGACAATGCTATATACAAAGTCAAGGTAGCAAGATATGACTAAATGCAACGAATTACCATCCAAACCAAAATTCAAAAATATTCACTTCTCCTAGACCAGACATCTTGAAGCTTTCAAAGTTGAAACTTTGAGTAAGTTCAAAAGGCTCGTCATTCCATATTATAGAGGACTCCTGTTCTACAAAAAGGGATCTAATAGGTTTCTGGATTCGATTTGTCAGTTTGACAGGATTCATCAACAAAAACTTACTAACAAAAGATCAAGCACGTTTTTGCATACATTTTTGGGATGGTAAGAAATTTGCTCTCTAACCACCTCACCCCCCCCAGAAAATGAAGGGTATACATGCATAAAATGAAAAGCTGCCAGGGAGCGTTCTTATGGTTACTCAAGTGACATGAATAAATGAGTCATCGAAACTCATCAAGAAAAAAATATAAAATGTTCTATATGGAGTAGCAGATGATTACTAATTAGTAAGCAACAGCCACAGAAGCACATATGACAACATTCTTATGAGTCCCAAGTATCTGTTATTAGCCAAGAATGCAACCGTGTATTAAGAATTCAACATTCAATAACAAAAATATCAGTCACAAACTGAAAGATTCAACACAAAAGAGACGTCATAGTAAGCATCCAACAAGAGTTAGCCACGTCCCTAAAAGTTTCCACATAACCTCACTGATATCCAGAAATGGCATGCACGTCCTGCATATAGTCAAATAAGGAAAACCTCTAACTAAACATGCAAACAGATGACTCCTCTCCAGAATCACCTGTGTTTAGTTATTCGTTAGATTGGGTAAAAAATATACTAATCACACCATAGTCTCTCATGATTACATGTTTTGTGAATATCTGATCGTTGAAATAAACTCATTATATCTCGGTCTGAACCGATAGCTCTCTGAGACAGGCAACCACACTGTCCAAATAAAAGACATACAAGCTATCACAGTATTAAATAATTTTAAAGCAACTGTGTTGACTAAAAGTGATCTAATTTTATTCTGATCGAAGCATTAAACATGAATGAAGGTAAGTCAAAACCGGTTCCATAGCAAGTTCCGACATGGACAGGCAGAAACGGAAACCGTTGACCTTTTCTCTTCTAAGCCCTGAATGTAATGGGCAAAATCAGCTAAAATGCTTATTATCAAACCCCAAACTAGAACTACGAAAACAACGCCCAAATTTCAAAAACTAAAGTGACACCAAAGCAATTCAAGTTGTCAATTATCAAAAGCTATCATTCAGCAGAAGCAATTCAAAAGCAAGAAACAGTTGTTATGTTTAACAGGGGAAAGAAGTGCAATGCAAATTGAAGTGAATGAAAAAGGATACTTTCGATACACTGTTGGGTGCTGTTAAGCTTTGCAAGCTTGTCTGCAAGTATCTGCTCACTGAACACACTATTCATCCCCACCACAGCCGCCGCCGCCACGGAAGGTGTGCTGGCAAACAAATGTACGTGCAACCTAAAACCCTGATCGAAAGATTCGATCCTTAAACCCTAACATCAGTTAAAAAAAACGAGCCCAGCTAAGAAAATAACAAAATGGGTGGAACAGGAAAACCCTAAGGGAGCAAGACGACGACGAATCGAAGAGAATTGGCGTTACGGGAAGAGGGTTTTGTTTGAAAGATTACGATATGGGTAGTAGAGGGTCAATTCGAATGAGGCAAATTCGAACAAAACTCGTAAAAGGGTTTTGTTATTTAAGGTTGTACAGAGAAGAAACGAAGAAAAGGTATCCGCTGAAGTACAGGAGAGGGGGGAAGGGAAGTTGGAGAGGGGTTTTTATTTAGAACTGTAGCTGCAAAGTTGGTTTTTCAGTTACAAGTCTTTGGTATGTATAGAACTAAATTAGTTAAAAATATCCATTTTCGTGAGATTTATATAACTTTTGACAACATTTAAATTTCCAATTTTTTCTCTAATTTTATAAATTAAAGGAAAAAAATGCATTTAGTACACATTTTTTATTTTTTTTCTTTCAGTTTTTAAAACAAGAGCAATTTGAAAATCTTTTCTCCAAAACCCACTTCACATTTCATCACTCCCACCAGTATTCCATATCACCCACCATAAAATGATTCTGCACGCCATTATCACAACGCTGTCGTCGCCCACATCTACCACACTATCACCCCCATACTGCCCCTGACCTCAACCCACTGTCGCCACCCCACTAATATCACCACCCCACCACCATTGTCATTCACTACCATGTCCACATATCGCCACTGCAACCACAGATCTGCCTAATCGCCATTGTTGCAATCACCACCAACTTCGCTAATATCCCGCCACCTCACCCACTGAAGTGCCCTTCCCTTGCAGCCGAACGGTCGTAGATCTGTTCTACCCATCGCCAAATGAATCACACAAATGTGATGTCGAACATCCATGGATCTCCGATCGGTGGATGTGTCCGGTGCCAAAAGCGTCACACCTCTGTCCCACTGTCGCCAACGCACACATATTTGCCTCGTCGTCGCTACTGCACCCACAGATCTGCGCCGCCGTCACAGCAGTTGTGCTGTGGGTTTCTTGGTGGTCCGGCCTGGTGATGCAGAAGGTTTTCTGATGGTGGTGGTGTTGGGATTTGATATGGGGAGGTGGTGGTGGTAGTGTGTTGTGATTCAAATTTTATGATTTGCTAAGGGTGGGTGGTGATGCAAGTTTGATGGTGGTGGAGGTATTGACCGGCGGCGGCGGTTCGGTCATGTTTTCTAGAGAAAGTTAATTTTTGAAAGCAAAAAAAAAAATTTGAATGAAGTAGATAACTCAAAAAAAAATGCTTACCAAACACATCGCGGTTTTTAGAAAAACTAAAAACCAAAAGAGGGTTTTGTTTTCAGTTTTTTGTGAACTGAAAACTAAAAACCACAATGTTTTCAAACAATCCAGTTTTACTTTTATTATTTTGCTTTTGGTATAGTATTTCTCATTCACTTCATCCCTTTTTTGAATCCATTATCTCTGGGTAGCTTTGAGTTTGCATAAAGATTATTGTGAGAAAGGTAAGAAGATCAACTGGATTAGTTGAAAGTGGACCTGTTGATGCAAGAATGATGGCCAAAATGGGCTTCAGAGATCTCAGGGCGTTCAGTATGACTCGTCCACCCTGCAAAGCAAGCTTGGCGCCTATCTTGTTAAGGGTGTTGAGTTCCATTTCTCGAGTCGGGACCTTGCTTCAGACAACAAGGGAAATCATTCTAGTTGTACGTGAAATAATGGTGGTAAGTTCCAGATGAGAAGTAGAAAAAGGTGATGTTGCTGCTAGAATATTGATCGGGAATCACAGCCGGGAAATGGACCTGCAAAATAGAACACAGAGTGACCGCCGGGGGAGTTCCGGCGGAGTAAGCTCTGATGCTAAAGTCAGAACGTTGCTACCGGGTAGAGCTCTGAATAACCAAAATGCACTAGTGCGCATCTGTGTGTGAACTTGTTCGCGTACCTGAGGCTTTCCACATGATATAAGCTTATCTCCCAGAACCCTGACTGCCTCAGAACTCTTTTCATATTGGTCTGAACACCCATTAGTCTCGTGTTAGGACTCTCATAGATCACGTTACTATCCCTTGGGGGATAGCATCAGTGTTCTACCAGGATTCTGACACCGCTGGTAGAGTTTCCCTCAAATGCAAAATCCTCTGTTGACTCGGGTCAACCTTACCACGTGTCGTCACTTGGTTAGGCGAGCACATTTAGCCATATCATAATGCCCCCTGCTTTTGACGGTTCTTCTAGAGGATAGCCAAAAGCACATAATTGGAAAAATTAACCCGAAACGGTCTAGCTGAAGTCCCCTCTTTTCCGTTATCCATTGTTTGGTGGAATTACGAAGACCGTGTTCAATTGATATGCTAGGGCAGTCAGCTCAAAAGATCTGCTCGGACAATCTTATCAAGGTGCTTGAATATCCGCCTGGGATCTCTGCTCGGGCTGTCTGCTCGACATGGTCTTAGCATGTGCTTGAGCACTCTGCTCAAGATCTCTGCTCGGGCAAGATCTTAGCAGGTGCTTGAGCGTCCTGTTCGGGAGACCTGCTCGGGCATGGTCTTAGCAGGTGCTTGAGCACTCTGCTCGGGATGTCTGTTCTGGCAGTCTGCTCAAGCATGATCTTAGCAGGTGCTGGAGCACTCTGCTCGGGAGACCTGCTCAGGCCTTGTCTTAGCAGGTGCTTGAACACTCTGCTTGGGAGACCTGCTTGGGCAGTCTGCACAGGCAGTCTATTTTTTCTACCACGTGGCAGGGACTTTTAAGGTATTTTACTCCACATCTTCTTGGGAAATGTACAGGTTCAACGGTTCTTTTGCCGCCAAAACTAAGGCGGTTACCAAATGAATTTTGAAATTTATTGCTCGGAAGATCGCGTCAGATAGGTACATTGAATGTTGTCGCCAACTTAGGGGCGGTTACTCAAGCCCCTTCTATATATTGAGATTCCCTGCTTTATTTGCCCCCTGTTACTCACTTTCTTCAGGCTCGGCTCAATCTCAACAAGTAAGTCCTTCTTATGTTCCTTCTTGTTCGGCGCTTTATCTATTTCCCTTCAGTAGTTTCCAATATTTAGAACTCTCAATGCAAAATGTCTTCAACATCGTCAAGTAGCTCTTCGTCGTCCTCAACCAGTTCAACAGAAAATGTTCTAGAAAGTGAATCAGAAAGTAGTTCTTCACAAGTAGGCACTTCAACCCTTAGGAGTAGAGTAGGAACTTCCACCCTTAGGAGTAGAGTAGGAACTTCCACCCCATAAGCCAGCACTTTGTTCCCCCGCAGAGATGCACTTGGGAATATCAAAGATGAAGCCGGAGATAAATTTGACGAAGATACTTGGTTTACCTCGGACGAGAAGAGGAAAATATGACCAAGGAGAGCATAATAGAGCTTTTGGAGGAACTTCCCTTGCCTCCACCATTTTTTGCTTGGGTTCCAGCACTCTAAGAACCTGCCAACTATGGCACGGATCTGGAAACAAGTGTCTATGAGGGCCAGATAGGTCTGGCTACAGAATCCCTATTCACCCATTCACCGTTGCCTTTTTTAACTATTACAAAATGGCGCCTGGTCAATTTGTCCCCAATGGGTGGAGAAAACTTGTTGGCTTAATCTATCTTGTGCAAACTTCGGGGTATCCAGTGACAGTTCATGACTTTATGAGGTTATATCTCGAAGTATGCTTCATAAAGAATGTGGCCAAAAGTGTGGGATGGTATTATATTCACAATAGGATTAGGGTGATTAAAGGAGGCCACAAATCCAACAAAGGTTGGCACCCCAGGTACTTCTTCATACAGCGGCTGAGTGGTAAATAGGAGTTCCCCAGAAAATGGAATGGTTTCTATAAAGATTTCGAAAAGAAAGGCTTTCTTGCCCCCAATGCTCTCACGAAGACCATCATTGATCACATAAAGAGAAGGGGCAGTCTCAGTATCGACGAACCCCTTACTGATTAAGAGATGCGGTATGCGGGGCTCATTCTTCCTGCCCCTGCTAGGCCTGTTCCTCAAACCCCTGTCGTAGAATCTCGTGTTGTTTTGAGGGGTAGAACTTCAGAGTTAGTCCTAGGGACGTCGTCCTCTAGGACTCCAAGTCTAGGTAGAGGCTATAGCTATGTTCATCTGATTATTTCCCTTACTAAATTTGACTTCTTTAATTAACTCTACTCTTTTCGAACAGCTTTCGACTGAGGCGGTGACGAAGGTCTCCCCTTTTCAGGAGAGGGGTTGGGGAACGAGTTCCCCTAGAACCCTCGCTCGTCTGTGGAGTGAGTGAAGTTACATTGATCCGGACGTCGCTAGAATACCAGTGAGACAGTGTTGAACGTCGGCCATCTCGGCGAGAGCCGCTGGATCATGTTCGCCGATTGTGGACTGAGCGAATGACTGGAGACGTGTCGGAAGATGATTGTCTGGCCATGTCCACTGGCGGTCCCACGGATAGCGCCAAATTGTTGCTGCTAGAATATTGATCGGGAACCACAGCCGGAAAATGAACCTGCAAAATATAACACGGAGTGACCGCCGGGGGTGTTCTGGCGGAGGAAGCTCCGATGCTAAAGTCAGAACGTTGCTACCGGGTAAAGCTCTGAATAACCGAAATGCACTAGTGTGCGTCTGTGTGTGAACTTGTTCACGTACCTGAGGCTTTCCACATGATATAGGCTTATCTCCCAGAACCCTAACTGCCTCAGAACTTTTTTCTGATTGGTTTGGACACCCATTAGTCTCGTGTTAGGACTTTCATAGATCACGTTACTATCCCTTTGGGGATAGCATCAGTGTTCTACCAGGACTCTGACACCTCTGGTAGAGTTTCCCTCAAATGTAAGATCTTTTGTTGACCCGGGGTCAACCTTACCACATATCGTCACTTGGGTGGGCGAGCACATTTAGCCATATCGGGTGATAAGAATTGGCACAGGATGAACACTACTTCGGCTTCCAACAACTTCCAAGATTCGAACTCCATGCAACGATATGCAGCATGTTTAAAAAGTCATCAATTTAATTTTCTTTGGCCTTTGGAAGCTACGGTAATAAAGAAAAACTACTGGGGAGCAACATTAGATCACTAGATGGAAATGCACTATTTCAAAAATGGAAATCTCCAACAGGAAATGCTTGCAGATTGATCATGGGTCAAAATTTTCTTATCAGTCTTTCAAACAAAATCGGAGGCTGGTATGGGCCTGAACATGTAAATGCAGTAGCAACAACAGACAGTAATTATATAATATTCCATGATGGAAACAAGGTTCTCAGATGTTCAAAATGGAGGCGTTTCGGCCATCGTGATAACAGTGTGATCAAATATGGAGAAAGCTTCATTTTTCACTTACTATAAATTGCATGGGGGATGATAAATATTTTTCGAGAAGCTTTGTCCCTAGTTTAAAGTTGTTAGATGCACACGAGTTACTGTTGTGCATGTAGTACCAAAGATGTAAAGTTTGTTAGAAATTTTGTAGCATGATGACCTCCATCTTTCATGATATTTCCCAATGAAGTGACCTCCATCTTTCATGATATTTCCCAATGATCTCAATAAAATTTTCTAATTAACAAAAAGAAGGGAAACATTATAGTGGTTATTAATTCATTAGGCATATTAACTTGCATCGCATCCCTCAGATGAAGAAATTTCACAACAATCTGTATACATTGTCCCTTACTTTGCGTAGTTAAACTTGAATTAGTCTTTCAACTAGCTATCAGATTTAAGGGGGTGAACTAGTCATTTCTTAACAACATATGATGGTGGAATCCATGATTGTAATTATCTAATGTTTATTCGATGACTAACTGTGCTCACACGTCATCCTCGTCGTCTTTGATGAAAAGGATATGAGTATGCACTTTTTGACCGCTTATGGGACCCGCTTTCACGACATGTCAACATTTTCAATGGTCAATGTTCAACGCTTTCAAGTTGGTCAATTCTGGTGCACATGATCAAGTCACGTGCACACCGCTTTCTTTCTTTTCCCTCTAATTGTCAAAATTTAGCGCGACATTCCCCCTTAAAAGATGCGGCCTAACCCCCCCTTTCGAAGGTGCAGCCTCATCCCCTTTAAGGGGTGCAGCCTAGCCCCCCTTGTAGGTACGGTGTCATCTCGTTCAGGAAGTGTGGCATTCCCCTCTTATGGGGTCTGCCTCCTTGCCCTTTGCGGTTCCCCATCCTTGGTCTCTCCCTTTGGCAACTCCTCTCCTCACCGCTTGGGGGCTACTCTTCTCACCCCTTTAGGGCGCCCTTGCTTGACCCCCTAGGAACTCTTGTCATCATCCCTTGGGTGCTTCCTTGCCTCACCCCTTGCTCACTCCTTCCCTAAGGAGCTCCACGCTCCATGACCTCCATCTTTATGCCTTGGCGCCGTGACACTCCTCCGCGCCCGAGCGCCATCGCTGCATCACGTGCCCCCAATACAACGCCCAACTCTGCAACACCCCTCGTTGCGCCCAAGCACCGTCTTCGCGTTACATGCCCCCAGTACGACCCCCCTCTATACGACACCCGTCGTCACGTGTTAAGCTTCGCGACACCTATCACCATGCCCAAGCACCGTCTTCGGATCATGTGGCCCCGCACAACACTTAGTGACCGCGCCCCACGCTATCTCCATCGAGCGTGCTCTCAACACCGCATCGACTATCTCCATTAGGGAACTTAGTGCAGGTGTGTGTGTGTGTGTGTGTGTGTGTGTGTGTGTGTGTATTGGTTCACAATTGGGAATGATATTCATGGAAATTGTAAATTCGAGTTCTTGTGGATCAAACTTATTTACCATATCCTTTGCTTGTGGTCCAAAAGACACCAATGTTTGGGCACTACTTTCTCGTGTTCCTCTTTGTTGTATCTTGCTTGTTAATCTAACACGTGTTTTTAGTAAAGCTAAATAAACTCCATATGTTGAGGATTTGTCTGCCCTAATTAAATAGCCGTTACAAGAGCTAATCTAGCCCATCTATTTTACATTTTTTCTTCCTTGCCTCTACTATAAAAGGCCATCACTTCCAATCATTCCACACACCAAAAGAAAATCATAAAGCTGTTTCTTCTCTCTCAATATTTTCTACTACACCTTATTGGTGTGTTCATGTTGTAATTTCAAACAAGTCAAGGTTATTCCAGTGTCTCCAAGCTTTTCGATTGCTTGTTAGCATAGAGAAGATTGTTAATCATGGATGGTGTTTTGCCAGTGACTTTCAGCACCAAGACATCGGCTTCAAGGGGCCGAACTAACTCTTAAGGACAGTGCACTACGCGCGCTTCAACTCATATCCTATAAATTTGTTAAGTCCTTCCTATTCACTTTGGTTTTATAGTAGTTTCCAATACCATATTTACAACAAGTGTTTTATAGATGGGTCAAACTAAACTAAGCATGGATCTGAGAAGCAAGGAGAAGTCTCGTAATATGAGGGAAAAAATGGCTTGAAGAAGAAATGTGACTAGTTTCAACAATCTATAGTATCATTGTGAGCATGATTGTTTTTGCACTTGAACATGAGCCCAAGTTATGGCCTGCAAATCACCATAAGCTTCTTGATTTGGTCAAGAAGTAACAGAACCATCCTAGCGACGAGAGTAAGAATAGGATTGTTTTGATGATCAAAAGAGAAAAACCGAGACAATGCTCATGAATTTTATGAAGATGAATGAGGAGGCAATGTCCAGCAAGTGGATGAGTTGTACAGCAATATGACCGAGGAAGAACTGTAAGAAGTTTAGAGTTCTTTATAGACTAAGATTGTAGAAATGCAAGTGAAGCATGATTCTCTTAGGGGCAATCAAAGAGTTGAAGCCTCGAGTTTGTATTTGCCAAAAAACATGTTTAGGACAAGAAGCATGTACTTGGAGATTATTCTAGAGCAGCCTAATTCAACTCTTGACATACATGACTAATTTGACCAGATACAATAAGAGCTTTCATTTGATGTAAATACAATGGCAGATTTATTGATGTCAGTGTTCATGAAGATTAACAATATTAATGGTCAACTTGATGGCACATCTTGGACTAACTTCCTATGTGCTCTGTTGTGTTGGCCCAGAATACTATGAGCCTATAACGAGGGCTGCCCTTGAGAGTGGGATCCTCGACTTGCAACCAGACCATGCCTACACCAACGAATTATTGTCATGAAGTGAATTTGCAAGGGCATGCTTCTCAGACGGATGAAGCATTATAGATTTGACTATGCACTCCTTTTTAACTTTGATATGGATTTGACAATAGATCTACGTGGTTATGACTACTTACTCTGGAAACATGTTTTGGTTGTTACTAACTTTATATCTTTGTGAATTTTTTGCATCGGTTTACCTACTACTCATAACATGTCCAAGTGCTAACTCTCTAATATTTTTTGGTTGGTTTACTGACTTTACATATTTTCGTCATGTTGTAATCATGTTTTCTCAAGCATAATTCAATGATCACCAATAGTTTTCATTTGCTCTGAAAAAGTTGTACCCCAAGGATATCCATATATGCAACAGATAGACGAACAAAATTGCGCTTAACTTGGGATTGAATTGGTTGTTATTATCACGATGATCACATTGATTAGTCTGGAATCTACTCGACAAACTTCTTGTGCAACAATTTGCAGTTTACCCTCGTGAACATAAGCGCAAAATTTTCTCCTTACATGTATGGATCTCTAGTCTTAACAAAGTACACGTGTGCAGAGTGCAAGTCCAACGACGACGAAAATTGGCGATGGCATTGATGATGCTAAAGTAAATAAAATAATTATGCACGCTTACCGGTGTCCAGGTTTACAAAACAAAATGCAATGAAAAGCCCTTGGAAGGAAGACAACAAGTCTTTAAGGGAGTTGTGTGGTATTCTTGTACAGATAATATCTAAAGGGTGTAAATAACAAACCCTAAAATGATGCAAAATGAAGGTACACTAACATTTTCTAGTCGTTGTCTAGGACTTGATATTGCTAATCAGGGATCCCCTTTATGTAGTTAGCTGTGGTGGAGCTACATGGTGGCAAAAAGTGGAACTTGAGAGCCACCTGCTATGCTTTTGATACGAAATGTGTTTAACATAGATGAAAGCAATTGAACATAGAAAAACAAGTAGAATCAAAACATGATACAAGAATGAGTGCCAAAGAATGAAGTTGCAAAACTATTTCTTGTTATAGAATGGATTAGAAGTGTTAGAAAGGGTAGAATCTGTTGGAACAAATGCATGTAAAATTCAGAGATAATAAACAACAATACCCAAATTAATATAGTTAAAAAAACTAAGGCTTATAGGCGCATAAAAGCTTCTTGAAGATAGTTTAAGCCTCTTACACGTGCAAATAGAAAACTACTATACAGCTTTGTTTTTGGGATTCAATTAAGCCCCAATTTACTATTCAACCAAGAGAGTTGCATTTCTCCACAATGGATCGTGTATCCACCTCTGTCAATCAAAATATAAGTATGGAACAAGTCGATCAGAATATAAGTATAAAACAAAAGCTTAATTCAAGAAATTTTCTCTCTAGTGAAAATGGTGTGTCCTGAACCGTATCAAGTCAAGATTCATCAGAGAATCTATAAAATGGTTGAACTAAAAGATGGGTGAATCTTATCCAAAGATACATGAAACTAAGGCTCCATTTTGTAACGTTTATTTTTTTCAGTTTTTTCTCCAGTTTTGTAAACTGGAGAAAATAAACGCGTTTGGCACACATGTATAGAGTATACAGACCAAATTTAATATTATTTCAAGTACTATTGCTATTGTTTAAAATTCATGGCTTGAAACCTGTCCTGTGAAACTGTACAGCCATGAAATTAGGGTAACTTTGGTGCTTAAAAATGTATACTTTTATTTGAGATATGGGTTTGGTTATTTTATATGTTATACTATTACATGTATATAGTATACAGACCAAATTTCCGATTATTTGAAGTACTATTGCTATGGTTTAAAATTCGTGGCTTGAAACCTGTCTTGTGAAACTGTTGTTGGACAGATTCTAAAGTCTATTTTTGGAAGGGCTTAACATGACCTTAAAATAATATTTTCGTACCAATTAAAATACTTGGATGTAGATATTTAAGTCTAGTTTCCAGAAATATATTGTCTGACTGTAGAGGCCTTGTAATTAAATTGTTATGATGTTTGGAGTACAGACTACTTCTGCTACCAATTGAAATACTGGACAGATTATGTAACCTAAACTAGTACTTATTTGTGCTGGGCTTAATGGTGAATAACTAGGTAAATTGTAGGTCTTAAATGGGCACTCAAATATATACATGCTAATATAAGTATGCATGTGTGTAGGGTAGTTAAGGAAGAACATCAATTATTTCTTGCTTGATCACCGAATTAGTTGGCGAATTAGAGATTAGTTTACATGTTTGGCATATGTTGTTGATATTATGAAAAATATGACTTGAGAGGGGATTAGACCTCTTTTGACGTACTTGATGACATTTTGTTGACATATGTGCATGATTATGCATGTCACATGAAAGAGGAGGAAAAAGTGAGTTGGGGTGTTATTTGTCGGCGTTGGAAGTTATCCGGCCAGGGTTCTCATTCTCGTTCATGTCTCGATAGTACGCACTAGCTATGCGTACTACTTCTCGAAAGGAATTATTGGCGTGCATGTGATGACGTTAGACTTCTTCTATCGAACCTGCTATATCAGCTGGTCGCAATACGAAAAGTTTCTCGTACTCAGGGAAGGTTGGCTTGTGCATGAGGGGCATACCTGCATATTGATATTCTCATACTTGGCTCATATTTGTCTTGAACTTGTTTATACTGTTTCGTTATACTTAGCGAAATCAAGTTAATATTTAGGTCTTGCTTGCCATTCTTGTATATGTTCTAAGAACACGAAGAACAGAGCAGAGCAGAAGCAGCGGGAAAGAATAAGAAGGAAAAAAATAAGAGAAGAAAGGAAGAAAGTAGAGAGGAAAGAGATAAAGAAAGAATCTCGAATTCATTTGGGTATGATTTTGAACCCTAAATCGCGAAATTATGGAAGAATGGGAACATGCGTGTGTGTGTGTGTGTCTATATATATAAAAAAAATAAGAGAAGAAAGGAAGAAAGTAGAGAGGAAAGAGAGAAAGAAAGAATCTCAAATTTATTTGGGTATGATTTTGAACCCTAAATCGCGAAATTATGGAAGAATTGGATGAAATTTTGGTGAAAGAACATGTGTGTGTGTTATATATATACCCAAATGAATTTGAGAGAGAGAGAGAGAGATATATATATATATATATATATATATATATATAGGCTGTGTATATAGATTCGGGGTGAAAATTGAAAGGGAATCTTGATGGATTGTGTAATACGAGAATTTAAAGCACAACCAAGATGAGAAAATGGTTAGGGTTTCGCATTTAGGGGGGTGTCCATTGTGCGGGGTTTGTGTTTTTCGTGTATGACAGTGTGTGTTCTTCAATTTGGTTCATGGGTTTGGATTCAATTAGTGTAATTGTGTGAATTGAAAGGGTTTAGGGCATTAATGTATAGTTTGTAATGAAATTTAGTGGTTAAAGTGTATAAAAGTGAGAAATTTAGGTGTGATTGAAGGAGAAATGTACCCAGGTGTGCGTGACGGCTGAAGGAGGAAGAAGATGAGTGTGTGTGGTCAAGGTGTGTTAGTATGTGTGACGATCTGAATAGTAACATGTAATTGTCGCTAAAGATGAAAAGTCATGAAGCAGTTTCTTATCCGATTTTTTTTAAAAAGTTAGGGTCAGATTTAGCCAAAATGCAAAAAATAAACCCCAGTTATTTTTAAGCGATCTAAATTGTGGAAACATTTCAAATTTTCCAAGGTCGGGAAGAGAGTTAACGAATGCTGTGATTTTGAAACTTTACAGTGAAACTTAAAATACCAAACTAGCGCGGTTTTGCACAAAAATTTTATGAGGATCATAGGATGCTGAGAAGTTCCATTTTTCAAATTTTCGGGTCATTTCAAAGTCGTTAGCTATTTTTTGCCGAACGAACTTTTTAGCGCTCGATCTGAACACCGCTTCAGAATTTTTGGGCAAAAATTTTCTGAAATTCTCTTTTAACTCAAAAATGACTTCGGTACGCTTAAAATAGCATTTTAAAGTGGTTTTGAGATTTTTGTAGTGCAAGGAACCCTCAGGGAATATTTTGGTAAATTACCGCCCGAAGAGGGGTATTTTGGTAATTTTCTCGATAAAATTTTTCAAAGGACTTGTTAGTCTGGGGAAGGTTGTAAAACGCCTGAAAGGTTGTTTTGAAGCAGATTTGAGTGTGGGGATGGTAGTGAACCCTCAGGGGGCATTTTGGTAATTTGTCGCCTAGAGGGAGGTGTTTTGGTAATTTTTCCTTTAAATTTTTTTGAGGGACTATTTGGGCTATAAATGATGTACTTCATCTAAAAAGTAGTTTCAAAGCAAATTTGGGATGTTAGTGGTGTAGCTGCCATTAGGGGGTATTTTGGTAATTTCCCATGTTGACGCCAAATTTTGGGGAACGCGCGTTATTCAGCGTTCAGAGTGGTAGGAAGTGAGGAATTGTGTTAATACGTTAAATAATGGGAGTGGTTATTGTGGAGGCGTCGATAAGGCTGGGTTAATGATCTGGTTACCGGATCGGATTAACAAGTTGTCATAAGACGCTATGAACGGTTAAGTGGGAAGGGATAGAATAAGGAATACTTATATGTTGAATGATGACTAACGAGCAGGGTATGATTTGACTAGGTGATGCCGCTCGTTGTGATCAGAGATTGCGAGTTGCTTCGGCTATAAGCCAATGAGGTAAGGACAATGCGATTCTATTATGCTAATGAGTTAATTACTCACGGCACCCCTGAGGTTTACCCTAAATTACACACAGACCCCTTTATCTTTTGAAAATTACACTCCGCTCCCCCAGGTTTGTACCCACATTTCACAGAGCCCCACAAAATTGACGGGGACCCTAACTCCGTCTAAAGATTCTCTGACACCTTACTTTTTGGATTTTTCATCCCCAAACTGCCCTCCCTTTCTTGAATAAATACCCCCCTTGCCCTTTAAGATTCTTCTTCTTCTTCTTCATTATCTTTCCCCTTTGCAAACCCATTTGGGTCTGCGTTTGTGCGGCGTTTGTGCGGTGTTGGTTGCGGCATTTGGGTGGCTGTTTTCCAGCCGGTATTGGTGGACAGCGTGTGGGGTTGGTTGTGGTTGCGGTCGGGGAAATCGAGATCGGTAAAGGAAAAGGAAACGATCTCCTCGACGGCAGAGAAGAGGGATGGGTGAAGGCGAAGATGGTCTGCGGCGTTCGATCCATCCCTGTTACAGAGAAGAATGTGTGGCAGTTGGTGATAGAACTTGACAGTGTGGATGGTGGCTGCCTCGACATCGTCGAAATTTCATTGGTTGGGCATCCGTAGCCGAAATTTCTGCCGGGGCCGTCAAGGGTTTTTCCTGTTGGTTGCTTGCTAGTGGCACCGGATACAATGCCTGCAGCAGCGATTGCATGCAGCTTGAAGGTGGTGATGGGCGGTGCTTTGGTCACGGCACGGTGGTCGTGGATGTGGGGCGCGGTGCTGCTCGGTGAAAGGTGCGGCTGGATTTGGCTGTCGGTGATGGCGTGTGGGCCCGGCTGGAGCGGCGAGGGCAGCCGCTTCAGGAGACGACGGATCCTTGGCCTTGGGCGGCCATCCACGGCCCCGCTTCGGCGGAGCAGACGGGTCCGGCGGAGGTGAGGTTGAACTGGGAGATGGTTGGGCATCTGTGGTTTTCTTGGAATATAAAGGAGGAAATAGAAGAATATAAGGAAAATTCTCAAGAATATGAGCAAAAAAAAAGAGGGCAAAAACGTCTTTTTATGACCAGCCGTTAACACCGTCAAAGAAATTTAGATTTTTGGAGCGGAGTGTAATTTTCAAAGATAGTGGGGTCCGTGTGTAATTTAGGATAAACCTTAAGGGTACCGTGAATAATTAACCTTATGCTAATTCATTATTTCGATTAGCATACCATGTTGATGACGTTTATGTTGGACTCTTACTGTTATGAGTTGACACCGGTAGTCATTGTGACCGGTATACGTATATTTGAATTGTGATGTTGAGGACTTAGGATAGAATAATTCCCTTAGTCCGCACTGTTGATAGAATTTAATGAGGATGATGCATGTCCTAGTATGTTATGATTCAACTCGATTAGCATACCTGACGTTGGGGGTGATATTGTGTAGCGGTTGTTGTGAGATGTCGGCAATTATTGATTGCCGACATCTCTTCTCTTTAAGAACACCATTGAGGACTTGCGGCAAACTTCTCCCGAGTTTGCCCTATTGTTGTTGATGATGTTGTAGAGATCGTTACGTTGTTGTTATGAAATGTCGGCACTTAATGATAACCGACATTTCTCTTATGTAAGAATGTTGTTGAGGGCTTGTGGCATACTTCTCCCGAGTCAGCCATGTTGATGATGTTACGTTGAACTCTTGTTCTTAGGTTGGAACACCGATTGATCTTTTAATCAGGTATTCCTTGTTGAGTTGTGTTGTTGAGGACATAAGATGGAATCATTTTCCCTTAGTCCGCCCCGTTGATGAAGTACCGCTGTTTAGCTGTAACGCGGTTAGGGACAAACACTCGTGGTGAGTCCCCTCTTGTTGACAGTGTCTCTCTTAAACTACTTGAGACTGAGATGAACACCCCATGTAATGGGACATCAATAAGTTGAATACCAGTGAAAGTGGAGTAACTGGTGACCAGTGAAAATAAAGTAACTGGTAGTTAGTGAAAAATTAAGTAACTGGCAAGGAGAATATAGCGTGCTAGAGTTTGTCGGTCGAGTCAAGTCAAGTCTGCATTAGCAATTGATTTTAATTGATGTTGTTGATTTTTACTACTCTATATGTTTCCTATGATTAGTGTTTTCTTTATTGTTTTCTTTTGCATTACACTTGCATAGTCAATGTCAGTCGTGTCCCTGTCCAAGTTGAAATGATGATACTCTGTTGGGCCTTGAAGCCGTTCAGTCTGACGAAAGAAAGTATTGTTTGACAATTATGCTGATGTCGAAAATTTATTGGAACTCTTGATTCATTGTTATCGTTGAGATGATTATTATTCATCCGAGTCTCTTGAATCACTTGTACACGATACTCTTCGTGTTGTCTTTACTGGGCGATTTGCGCTCATTCCTTATGTTGTATTGTGCAGGTTATAAGGTTGATCATGAAAAACCCTCTAGAAAAGGGAAGAGAAACAAGCTAGAAAAATTGAGTAAGGGGATAAGTTGTGTGAGGTAAGACAAGTTAGAAATTGTGAGATATAGATTGAGCTGCGAGATAAGCTGATAAGGGTCCTACGACTACAGTCATATATTAGGTTGTAAACATTCATGTTGTTTAGAGACCTGAAAGTCTTCCGCTACAGTACGATGTATGTTTGTAAGGAAAATTTTTGTAAGGACGCATTTTAGAGCGTCTATTAATGATGTATGAGTATGAGGATGTAGTTGCTCTATATTTTATACAGGGTTTTGAAGGTGATTATGATCGATAACTCAACCCGATGATGTCACCATGTTTGAGGGTGTCGCATCCAGCTTCATGATCGTTGGCCATAGGCTGAGCCCAAGACAAATTAGAGCCATATTGATCCAGTAAATGGGCCTGCAAATGCTTAAAACTCTTGGGCCAAAGGGGAGGATCAGTCCAGGCTTCATTTGGTGAGGCCGGTACCAAAGGTGAATTGGGTCGTTCACCAAAAGAGTCTACAAAGAGTCTCAATTCCTTGCATGTATAATTGAGGAGCTGCACAAACTGTTAACATGCCCGATTACCCCCACAGCGGTAACAAACCCGAAAAATTTTCTCGTAAGTAGCCCAATCCCAGGTGCCTTCCTCTGCTACTGTGGGTACAGACACGCCGGAGACCAGTTGTTCTTCAACAAATATTTTAACAAAAATCCAGAGATAATCCTTACGTTGTTGTCTTGTATCCATCAATCGAAAGCGAAGACTTCACCGAAGTAGCCATCCAACGCGAAAGCAAATTCATACGAGATATACACAACTGGAACATCATTCAACATAACCCACAGATTAACATTGTTAAATTTGATCCTAGGTAGACATTTTGATCCTAGGTAAACATTGAAAAGGCTACCAACGGATTAAGCTCAAAAGAGCGCCTTGAATATTTCAAGTTCCCTCTCTGCTAGGAGACACTCTAAATCGACAGGATCTGAAAAATGAAAAGTGAAGTAGTCACTACAAGCTCAACCTCTATCGTTCCTAATAACTGTCAATATTGATTCACAGAGTGTCGAACGAGAGAGAGAGAGAGGGAGAGAAAACCCAGTGGTCCATGAATTTCCCTAGCAAAGTATTGTTCCATTTACACTGTTGAGCATCAAATTGTTCTTGATCAACCAAAACAAAATTTCCATAGTGCCCTAAAATCGGGGCATCAGCTCGATTGGAAGAAGAAATACTTGAGATCGACATCACTGAACTTCTCCTAAGGAGTTCCTGACATTGTTAATTATGAAAGAGTTGACTCTAATTGATGCATTTTTTTTTATCGCAAGACTTACAAAAAAAAGGTCAATAAAGATTGAGTTAAACGAGTGATGTTAGTGGGATACTTACATTCAACACGATTGAGACTTGTGTTTATAACATCGCTTGTAGGTTTAAAAAATTAGACTTACCATAGTTTATTGTTGTCTTGCACCCCCCCTCGCCCACTCCAGTTAAGACTCTGTCACTTACGCTGACAGAAAAATAATGTAGCATACATGAAGTCTTTTCAATTAAACCCCTCTACCAATTGCTTTCAAGTTTCTCTACAATGACTTAATGATGGTCAATAAAGTAATTTTGCCTAAAACACTTATATGTGCAACTTGCCCACAACCCCTTTATCTGTTGCACCCACGTCATACAGACTCTCACACCTCTCCCTGAACACTCTCTCAATCTCTTATTCCTATTTGGTTTTGAATTGCAATTTCCTATTGCAAAGAACCTCCTCTAGAGTGCTTTATTATTCAATCCTTATTAGCGTGTTTGTGAGTTTTTTCTAGGTGAAGAAAAGAAAAGAAAGTGGTTCATCCTCCCTTTTTTTAACTGATTTTTTTTTTTTTAAGAGAGAGAAGAAAATGGAGGAAAGTTTGGACTTCTTTCTATTCCAATCTTTCCTCTCAAAATTGGGAAGAAACAGAAATAAATGACACACTAATTAGTAATAGGGTTAAATACACTTTAGTATCCTAAAAGTACCCCGAAATCTCACCTGATGGTCCAAATGTTCAATTTTTAAAGAAATTGATATGCATATTCAATTACGTAATAAATAAGGACTTCCGTACAAATTCCTAACGTTCTAACAAAACCGTCAGGAAAAATTTGGTCAAGCCAACTTTTTTTTTTCAAACCCTCGTTTAATCCCAATTTACAAATCACAGGTTTTACACAATTTTCTTCAGGTTAATGGACATGTAATCTCTCTCTCTCTCTCTACACGCCCAACTGGAACTTCTTCTTCTTCTCTCTCTCTCTCTATCAATACACGCCCAACTGGAACTTCTGTTTGGGAATTAAGTCCCCTTGCTTGATGAATCACACCCTTTGCTCTTTCCCATTTATAAATTTTCCCTTCTTCACCCCTCCCCCTGCACTAATAAAATTACGCCACCCCCCAACTAGCTCACCGCAACCAAAATGGAGCACCCGATGGTCGACGCAAACAAGATCAGCCCTTTCAGCACCTTCACCCTTATCAAGTTCTACGTCCGCCACTCAGTGACTCACTCCTCCCACTACATCACCAACCCTAGAGGACTCCGGCTCTTCACCCAGTCCTGGACCCCGCTCCCCTAACCCAAATCCTTGGCTTCGTCTCTATCTTGTACAACTACACCGGCTCATCCAGCTCACCACCATCCACTCGCCAAGTCTGATCCAAATGCTGCCCAAACAAATGGACGACCAAATAAATCCTACTGCAAAATCAACCCGATTACCACCCTAATCAAGAAGAAAAACGCTGCCTAAACAAAACGGTCGACTAAAGAAACCAACCGGGAGTCAGATCTTGGGTGGTCTTGGATGGCTAGTGGCGTTGCCGTCGACGGATCTGTGGGTTGGCGTGGTCGTGACAGCGGATCTATGGATTAAAGTGGTCGTGGTTAAGAAGTGAATCGGTGGTGGTGGGTTTTGTTTCCTGTGTTGGTAGCTCGTCAATGCTGAAGCAGGTGAACAGTGGTGGGTGGGCCTTGGGCATGGGTTGATGATGGTGGTGATTGGGGAATATGGCGACATAGTGAGTGGTGGTCGATGGTGTGACATTTGGTTTGTGACGGGGTTGGCGAGATGGTGGTAGATTTAGGGACGTTGGGGGTTGGCGAGGTCGCGGCGGGGCTGGGATGTGGAGATGACAATGGGTGACGACAATTTCGGTCGTTTATCAGGCGTTGTCACCGCTCGTTGTCAGCGACCATCGCCTCTAATTCCCCCCCCCCCCCCCGCCGCGTTTACCCCTTTATGTGTGTGTGTATGTTCCAGCAGTGGTGGGGCTTGGGAGGGGTTGGCTGTGATTTGTAAATTGGAATTAAACGAGGGTTTGAAAAAAATAAAGTTGGTTTGACAAAATTACCCCCGACGGTTTTGCTTAGAACGTTAGGAATTTAGACAAAAGTCCCTAGGGCCCGTACGCTTACGAGATTTTTTTCTGTATTCTGTTTTGTTTTTTAAATTTTAGTATTCAGTTCTAAAATTGAATTTTGTACTTTTAGTTGTTTCCGTATTATTTTTTTTCAATTTTTCTTGTACGTTTACCATTCTCATTTTTTTTTTTTCCAACTTTTTTTTATCCATTCTCCCGCTTCCCCTTCACGAGTTCCCTTTCCCCTTCCCCTTCCCCTTCCCTGTTCCCAGCTCTGCATCACTGCCCATTTCCCTTCCCCTTCCATGTTCCCAGCTCCGCGTCGCTACCCATTTCCCCTTCCCTGTTCCCAGCTCCGCGTCGCTACCCATTTCTCTTCCATGTTCCCAGCTCTGCGTCGCTACCCATTTCCCTTCCCCTTCACCTTCCCCTTCATTACCCTCACCGTAATCCCAACATCCTCAATCCCATCAAATACCCCACAAGTCCCTCCATTTCCACCGCCGACCACCACGGGCCACAGTCCAGCCACCGCCACAGGGTGACTCGTCACTGCTTCGGCAATCTCGCCATGGATTCCGGCGAGATCTCCTTCGTCTGGATTCCGGCGAGACCCTCATCGTATGGATTCCGGTGAACAATGGTTCTGTACGGGGTGCTAGGGAGGAGAGAGAGGGAGGGAGCAGCTTCTGACATTGAGTTATTTTTTTGGAAAAAGGTGAAAACAGCTCAAGGTTGTTTTCATGATATTCGCTACTGTTTGAATATTTGTATCCAAAACGAAATTGAAAAAATGTAAAAGTACACGAAAAAAAGCATTTTTTTAGTCATCATTGCTAAATACAAAAACAAAATAATGTAAACGTGTGGGCCCTTACTTATTGCGTAATTGAAAATACACTATTTTCTACAAAAATTGGACATTTAGATCCTCAGGTGAGATTTCGGAATAATTTTGGGTACTAAAGAATATTTAACCCTTAGTAATACTTCGATAATGCCTATATTATTCTTGAGATGACAAAACTAAGGGTATGTTTGAAACCTATTTCAGTTTTTAGTTTTTGTTTTCCAAAAAACCAAAATGAAAACCCCTTTGAGTTTTCTTTATTTACAAAACTGATGGGTTGTTTGATAGTAGTTTTGTATAATTGATTTTTACTTTTATTTTTCTTTTTTATGTTTTCTTTCTTCTCTTTTATTTCATTTTCTAGTACTTGAGAGCTTCTTCTAAACTATTATGTTCAACAAGTAGAAGCGCCCCTACCCCGACCAGCATATCTACTTCGCGGCCGTCCAACTCCTGCTATGACAGTAACACACAAGCTTGCGAATTAGGGCTTCATTAGGTATGATTGGGGTTTGAATTGGTGAATGGGTTTGATTAGCTTGGAATTTATATGCGCATGTCGAAGATACTAAAGCTAATCATCTTGTGGTGTGTTGGTATGATGGTGGATTTGAATTTAGAGGAGCGGTGGTGCCGTGGTGGTGACGTGTGTTAGAGGGTTTGGTTTTTCTGACGATGTTAGTCATTGGTGGTGGTGGTGATGGTTGTGGTTATCAGTGGCTATGGTGGTTGATGGTGTTCATGGGTGTTGGTCATTGGTGGTGATGGCGTCGGTCAGTGGCTATGGTGGTAAGAGGTGTTGGCAAGTTTGGTGTTTGAGTGTGTTGATCAGTGGTGGTGGCAAATCGACCATCAATGGTTGTGGTGGTTGACAATGTTTATAATTTGGTCTTCAGGGTGTTGCTTAGTGGTGGTGGTGGATGTGGTGGTGGCGGTCAATAGGTGTGGTGTTTGGCAATGTTGGTGGTTTGGTGTTCTTGGGTGATAGGTGTTGGTGATGAAGATTGAAAGAAATAAGAGACATAAAATGCCTCCAAATGTAGATCTCAAAAAATAAAAAAATCAAAACTGAACACTAAAAACTCCAAAATGGAGTTTTCAAAAACTGTCATATTTTGAAAACTGCTTTATAAAACTGAAGAAAAAAAAACTAAAACTGTCTGTCAAACACCGATATTTTTTTTCAGTTTTCAGAACTGAACAAAAGCTGAAGACAAAAACTGTTTCAAATGACCTAAGTTTATATTTACTTTTAGGTTTCAGGATTTTTTACAAAAACTTACCATTTCATTTACAAATGAATGATTGTTTCGGATGTTACGATTGACTCGTGATTAATTGTTTTGCTTTTGATGTAACATCAATTAGATTTTAGATGTCTGAATGTTTGTTATCTACTCATTACTTTTGATGTGACATCAATTAATTTGGTGTCTTTTCTTACCTTTTCTGTTGACTAACAAACAAGAGAAAGAGTGATGTTTTTTTCTCTCTCTTAAACTCACAAATAAGAGTAAGAAAAATTGTCTTCGATTCTCTTCCTTTCTTTTCTTTTCTCTTCTCTTCTCTCAAAGCTAACAAACAGGCCACATGTCTTGAATCCATACATACCCGTGGCACTATTTTTGTTGGCCACTTGGAATAAGTTTAAACAATTGGAGGTTTGCATGTTATTTTTTACGAGTCACCGTGGTGCATACAATGGGCTTACAAAAATAAAGCTCGTAATATGAAGTTCGTTAAAAAATTCAAGCATCGTGTATAAATGTTTCTTATCACATTCGGTAAAATTGATTTCAGATAATGGAGACCAAATATGCCGTTGTAGGTAGTTAATTACTATTTATCATCTTTTGTTATTTTTCAATAAGAAACTATAGAATGTCAAGTGTCAACATTCTACATTGGTAGTTATATAACACCAAAAGAACCATTCTCTTTAGATATAGTACGAGCCACCATGCCATACGCGATGCCTGTGAAAAAATTATTACATACGGTGAAATAAACCTTAAATTATGAAACTAAACATGTTCTTAGAAGTACTTAAATACTATCCAAGCTTTTGATTTATGTCATTCATCCTCACACATGAATTTCGTGTGCGGAAATAAAATTATTTTATCAAGCATGGTCTTTGGAATGTATTTTGAGTACATTTTTTAAAATATTTTTTAGATTTTAAGAACCAAAGATGTCTTTTTAGGTAGTTATTTAATATTCAGAGACTATATTTTGTGTTACTTTGAAAAATTATTACGATGTCAACTGTCAACATTTTAAGGAGATAATTATGTAACACGAAAAATAGTGTTACGCCAAAAAGGATATTCTATTTTACATAAATAGTGTAGATATATGTTTACTTTTCTAAGCTTTGCACCCATATCATGTGCGTCCATGACCCTTATATATTTAGATAGGGCTAATAACACCTATGTCCCTGAGGTTTGGGAGTAATTACAGGTAAGGACAATAGTTTGGACAAATTACACCTATGTCCATTGACCAAACGAAATCTAAAAAATACTAACGATTTTAAGGAAAAGACTTTATTGCCCCTAAGTTTGAACCTTATTTTTTTTCCAATGCCATTACTTCATCTAAAACATAAAATCAAACTTGGTTTTGGGTGGGTGTGTGTGTGGGGGGGGGGGGGGGGGGGCTTCACTACCTCACCACCATCTTCAATTTCTCCACCACCACGCCGCCGCGGCACCCCCACGCTTTCATCACGAGCCACTGTCACGATCACCACCATGGCACCTTCACAATCAAAGAATCGAGCACCGCCGATGAAGGAGCCTGCCAAAGACGTCCCGGCGTTCATCGAACACCATGGCTGTTTCATCGAACATATCCACACCATCTAAGCAAAGGTTGGTGGTCCTTGTCACAGGCAACCAGCGAGACATCTCGGCGTTCTCTCTCCTTCCCGATCTGAAACAGCCACTACCGTCACTTCCCCCAACGCCGCGGCCTCTCAACTCCCATCACCCAGTCGTGGCCCTTCTCTCACCTCCCGCCCCTTGAAATCCTACTCAGTCAATGGGATTAATCCACCACCGCCTGCGGCGCACCGGCAAAACCCCAATCTCCAAAGCCGAAATCCTACGCCGACGGCTACCCTGCCCTGCGATATGCCAAGGACAATAGCATCTCTTTCATCACGAGTCGGCACCACTGGTTGCCTTCTTGCGATGTGGCCACCACTTCGCTAATTTCAGATTGGAGAAGAAGTTTGGAGAGAGAACCCCTAATTTTAAGGTTTCAAAATCCTAATTTTCAAATTAGGATTTGAAATCTTCCTGATTTCAGGGTTTGAAAAGCCTAAATTTCAAATTAGGGTTTCAAAACCCTAATATAAAATTATTCATGATATATTGTACAAGGGCAGTATTGTCATTTTTAAAATACGTAATGATAAAAATTATACTTTTTTTACGGAACCCTGACGGATGGATACAAGTGTTACTTTTTTAACGTGTTTGGTCACGGTATGTTACATTTTCAAAGTTGGTGTCCTTGACTGTAATAACTCCTAACCTCAGTGACATAGGTGTAATTAGCCCATTTAGATATCATGCGCCGAGATTGCCTTTAAAAATTGCAAAAATGAAATCATCCATGCTCGACACGAGCATCCCTCACCGCATTTCACATACCTGCCGCCAACTAAGGCCACACTGCCTCCTATTTCCAAAACAAGAATTCATATCTGAACCTACACCTTCATGATTCACGCACATTCCAAAGGGACGTTTCCAGTTCGTTATGGTTGGAAATGGTGAACAATTTGGAATGATTTTGGAATCGGCGGTAGGGGGTGGTTTTTTCAACTTTTGATCTTTTGATTCTGATTTTCTTCGGTTGGTTGAATCTTTAGCCTTGCAATTCATACTGATTTTCTTCGGTTGATTGAATCTTTCGATATTTTGATTCTGATTTACTTGGCACGATCTGAGCCGTGAAATCGGAGGCCATAACAAGGCCTTTTGACAGTGTGTGACACACGAAAATTGCCAAGAGGAGGTTAGTACGAATACAAGTTAGAATCGTCCTTTTTCGGGTGATGGTGGAGGAGATCAAGCGGGCAGAATGGCCGCTTGATGCTAAGAGACTATAACAGGTTGGGGAAACAAGGATTTTGGCTGTGGCAACATCACCTCCTCACACGAGTGTGTGAAAGAAGAAACGAGCTCTTGAATCTGTAAGACGCAACATAAACACATGACATGCACTAAAAAAGGTAGTTCCGCCAATTTGAGGTTAATGAAGTTATCACTCCGGCTTCCTACAAAAGCAGAAATTACACGAGATGGTTCAACCCACTCAAGAAGGGAAATCTCAAATTTTTAAGAGGTTCACAATCTATATAAAATTCAGCCTCAACCCAAAGCAGTCCTCGGAAAAACCCAAACCCTTCAGCGAACAAGCTCCTCCCTGCACCACCTCGCCTGGAACAGTTCCCTCCAACAAGCAACACCTGCAGACCTGCAAAGACGTAATTATATGATACTTTCTTACCATAACCTACTCAGCTATCCATTAGGAAATCCTAAGAGCAGCTGGTTTTAAGCTAATCCTACTGCTGGACATTTTTTCCCTGAGCCTTCAGCTTTGCTGCAACTTGTTCATCCGACAACGGCAAGTAGTAGATCCGAGGGGTTGCTTTCGTCTTCCTAAAAAGATCGTCCAGTGTCACAATTGGAGGGTCAACTTTCTGCGGTAGTGGAGGAGGGGGCGGAAGAGCGCGTTCTCTTGCTGGAGGTGGATTAGACAACGGTGGTGGAGGTGGGAGAGGAGGTGGAGGTGGAAGCTGCTGCACCTGAACCTGTTTTCGGGGGGAGGGCTTAGGCTGTATAGCAGCTGGGGCAAAAGGGACAGGAGGACCTGTGCTGGCAGGAGTTGCTGGCGATGGAGGCGGGGCCTCAACTCGCATTTTAACTTCCTGGGGATCAACAAAATCGGCCACCAAAAGGCGTCCTCCATTTCGAGGCCACTGTAAATTGTAGACAGCATTTCGAGTTTCCACAGCTTCTTCAGTCGATGAATACTACATGCAATGACAAAACGATGCTTTAGATATCACAATGGCCCATAGAGCTACTCTCTGCTATTTAATTGTTTGTATACTTCTTCCAGCCCACCCCACACAAGCACACATAAGATTTAAGTCTACTATTTTTCTTTTAAATAGGTGGAATGCTCCTTCCATGCCATAGCGAAACACAGAGAGTAGCAAGCCACGCAAGCAGAGATGAACAACACAGGGCACACATGTACACGCGCGCACACACATATAAACACACACACACAGAGAGAGAGAGAGAGCATACAGTAACATAGCAGTGCGTTTTGATATGATCCATCCAGAAACTGGTGACAGTACCCGTTTGGCCAAGAAGTTCTTGCACAGCTTTTAAAGTAAAAGGTCGGAGAAAGCGGTCAATCCTAAGAGAATTAGTTGGAGGCTTTGCCGAAGTTGGAACTGCCAAAAGAACAAAAACAACAGAGTTGAAGTGCTGAAGCATCCTCAAGTGAAATTACAAAAAATCATTTCATAAACAACTCACCAACACGTTCCTGGGGCACCTCATTACTAACTGTAGAGTCTGATCTCGAGAAGTTTCGTTTGACGACAGGCGAAAATGCATCTCTAGGTGTAGTAGAAGGAGAAACACTAGCATTTTGTGGTTCAAGGACTTTGAGGCCTTCGAAATTCCTTCGCTGCCTTTTTATAGTCTCTCTGATTTCTGCTGTTTCTTGGCCTGTCATAAAAGCTTCTTTAAGGAACTCATTTTATTAACTAAGGCACAACAAGGAAAAGACGGTTGACTTGTGTTTTCCTATATTTTTTTATTAGCCCATTGGTACTATAATACCGAAACATACGGTTATGAGAACTGAGAAGCAAAACTCAGATAAACATCATTAATTCTAACTTATAAAGCCATATCCTGTTGTCTGATAAAAATTTGCTATCTTGGGTTTCAAGACAAATTTGAACAGTATAAGCACATGTGATTGAAGAGTAAATGGGTGCCCACCAAATGTTAGCTAAAGTTCACACTACCGTGCAAGCCAAGTACTTGAAAAATTCTTTACTAGAACTGATCACGTGTCACAAAATGAGGAAGCCAATATAACCTGTACTCCTTGTTGTAAGTTGTGACCCTCCTTGTTGAAACATAAGTTCATTTCTCCCTACAATCATTTCTCTAATTTCATTATTCACTGCGTTACAATTGAAAATATTAACTGGTGCAAGTACACAATGGAGTTTGGAAGCAGCCATCAGGAGTGACGAAGAAATTGATGTCCTGCTACATACTCCATGCCAAGACTAAGCTTTTAAGGCAACTTTCAATCGAAAAGGAAGCAGTACTCCAGACTTACGAGAACATCAAGCTTAACTTAATAGTTATGCACAAATTTGTGGATGAGTGAACAAAAGTAAAAAGATATGTCAACTACTGTCAATTAAATAGAAGAACAAATTTGGGTGCTCACCAGGAAGCTTCCTTTTAACAGACGGCACAGCAAGATCATTTTTATCTTCACCGCTAGCAATCTTATTCTCAGTATCACCTTCCTCCACCACAGGCACTTCAGTTTTTACAACCCCATCTCTCCCTTCACCAGGACTAAACTTCGAATCGACTTGCTTACTTTCCAATGCATCTTCTTCCATGGAATCATCACCAGAACTTCGGTCTAAGTTTAACTTTTCTGGAGAACCCCCATCAACACTATCATTTCTCTTGCTCGTATTTGGATTCTCAGTGATGTTTCCATCTACCTCACCAGAAACCTTGTTCTCATGTAGCTCTTCAACGTCCATTGGTTGTAATATGCCACCATCCAGGCCAATATTGCTGGATGATGGCTGCACCATCTCAGGCTTAACATCAAGTTCTAATTTGACATCACCAGCAATTACATTATCCTTTAGTTCATTCTTTTCATTAAGCGAGACAGTATCAGTAGAAATAGAATCAGATTTTACTTGGTTGACCTCGAATACCTGGTTGTTAAGATCAGAAAACTTTAGCTTGGCTTCCTCATGTGGAGGCTTTAAATCCTCAATCTCCATCTGAAAGTTTGGATCTTCAATCTTGTTCAGGGATGCATCACTGTCAAGCTGGGAAGTTGAATCTCCAACCTTGTTCTGTGTTGAATCATTGTTCTGCAGCTCTTGCCCCCCCAAAGCCATTTCAGATACGACACTCTCAGTAACGACATTTTCAGTTACGACACTCTCAGTAACAACACTCTCAGTAACGACACACTCAGTAACGACACTCTCAGTAACGACAACAGTTGTTTCCACGAGAGTTGTATCATTCTCCAGCTGGGAGTTTGGTTCTTCACTCGTGTTTTGCATTTCATTGTTCCGCAACTCTTGCCCACTCAAAGCTCCTTGACCTACCAGACTCTGACTGACCAGAGCACTAGTTTGCACAGCAGTTTCTTCTCTTACCTGTTCCCCTTCAATTCCCACAGAATCAGTACCTATTGGCTCATCCTCTTTAACTTCTTCTTTGCCCAACGACCATAAACCATCATCATTGTCAACCTCAATCATATGACTATCCACCACCTCAGCCCCATTACTAATCTCATCGGTTGGTTCAGCAACAACCCTCACATCGTCAGGCTGATCCTCAGGTTGAGGAACATACGCAGGACCATTCCCAACATTTTCTTCAGCACTTTGCCTTTCAATGTAAATAGCTTCACCCAACCGCTTTACCAAATCATCTTTCCGCCCACTTGTTGTCAATTTACGTCTCCTAAGTTCTTCTTTTAACTCTGTCACTTTCAACTGATCAATTGGTTTATTGTCAATAATGGGGTATATGGATGACATCCTTTTACGATCCAAAGTTCCCGTTTCACAAATAACTCACCCTGTATACATCAAAAAATAAACAGAATATACTCACATCAATACGCCAGCAAAAACTTCCAAACAGGGTAAGGGAAAAGCCCTGCTTCTATAACACACAAAGCATTCATGTCGATCGTGTGTCATTTTGTAGCATTTCAATACCCAAAAATCTTTAACAGATTGACATAGAACACAACAGCCCAGAACCATAAAATCACATACAAGCAAACATCTGAACCATTCCAAAGTGATTGTCAACAATATACTGAAGCTTTTGGCAATTTTATCTCCATAACAGTGATCACCAAAAGCTCCAGTAATGCCCAGGCCAATACTGGACAAACATACGTATGAGGTGGGTTTCTGGTAACTTAAGTGAATTGGGTTCATATAAACGTCATGAAATAATGCATATAACACACACTTCCACAAAGCCGCAAAAATCACATACAAATATTATAAGTGGTTAAAATACTCTTCTGTTTCAATCTTTTTGTCCTGCTATGACTTCTTTAACAATTTCTAGAATAAAGCTCGAACAGGCAAACGCTGAATTGCACATTATTTTACAAGTCAAACTAGGGCAAAAACGAGCCAAGTCGATGCTTACATGTTGAACATCCTATTCAAATAATTCGCAGGAAGATAAGGGAACCAAAATAATGAAACGTATGAATTATCCTAACTAGTAGTTCACAAATTATAACATGTCAACCTGTAAATGATAGCTTCAGCATAAACTAAAAATTAATCAATGCATTCATCCTGAACAGGGCAATTAGCACACCAAAAGACAACCATCACAATACAAGGCTGAGTTACTACTCACACAATAATTAAATTTGTAGCCTTGAACGCTGATCAGTACCGGTACGAAACCCTAGTTTCATCAGAACACAAAAACAAGCACCATCAGGCCACTGACTAGTGAAACCGTTCGACAAACACCGAAAATAACGCAAAATGGAACAGAAATTTTAGCTAGGGCACGAATCTGCGACCGACTTTCCCTGAAAACCAAAGAAGAGGTGAAAAGTCCGAATCTAAAACAGAAAAAACATGGAAAACAGAAATAAAGGTGAGATTTTCCGGAGCAAAAACGCTTATTGCTTCGGATTATCGGCCATCGATTCTGGTGGCTTTTTAGGGTTTTGGTGGTTCCGTGTGTGTGTGGGTGGGTGACTCTGCGTGTTCCGATGGAAAGAATAAGGCTGAGCGACGAGGGTTGGGCTGAAATGCTTGTAAGCCGCATGCCATACCGAAAATACCCCTCGTTGACCTGTTGGGGTTTCTGCCCATTTTTCGTTATTGGGCTTCTGAAGAAAGCCTTGGTACAGTGGGCCTTGTGGGATTACTCTAAAAAATTAGACTTTGGGACAGATGAGTAAATATTGGCTGATTCGGATTATTAGCTCCGACAATTTAGGACCATTAAATTTGAAAAGTCAAGAAGTTATTTCACGACATATTTAACGGTCTGTGATGCTGAGAGCATTGGTCCAAGACAGTACAGTACTAGTACTTTCGAGCGAAGATAAATTAGATGGACCGTTAGATAACATGGAAAATTTCTCTTCAGTTCTATGAAACAGTTTGATCGGAGGGGCTAAATATGATTAGTCACATTAAAAAAGCACATTTAAGAATTATCGCTAAGGGTGTCTACAAAAATATTAATTACCATATTTAGTAACCATTAACTCTCTATGCTGCTAAAGTTTATTCAACAGAATAGTTGTGTTTTGTTCTTTTTGAAATGTTATCTCGTTTCTAAAAACGTTTTCAATTTGAAAAATAGCCTCTTTTATGATAGGTCGAAAGAAAAACTGAGAATATGGTAATCAAACGAAGCATAAGATTCAGGCAAACAAACAAGAAGGGATCAAGCACCAATGGAGGCGAGCTACCTATGTTACAGTGTGTTTGATTGGAATTTCATTTCAAATATTTAAATTTTGTTGTTTGGAACATTAAAAAAGGGATTTGGATTTCATCTGCATCGTCTTTTTTGCCATGTCGCCAAACCACCTTTACTTTCACTACCGCCACCACTGCTACCACTATTAGGTTATTGTCACACCCACCACCACTGGACATCTACACCCACTACCATCGGACAGCTACACCCACCACAACTGTTACACAACATATCATCATTATCGCCACAATCACCGCGATTGTCCAGTGTGTTACATCACCACCACGACCACCATTACCATCAATGGATCACCATTGTCGTTGTCGCAGCCACATCACCACCACCATCAATGTTGGACCACTGTTATTGTCACTACTATTAACACCGGAGCCACAGTGTCAACCTTGTTGCGTTCAACATGATTGTCGTCACCACACTGCTGCCACCCTGTCGCAGCCACATCACCACCACCATCAATGTTGCACCACCGTTATTGTCACTACTATTAACACTGGAGCCACAGTGTCAACATTGTCGCGTTCAACATGATTGTCGTCACCACACTGCTGCCACCATCGCGTTTGTTGTTGCCATCATGACTACTATCATCAACATACCATTATTATCGTCTAGATACCACCACCACCACTACTATCGTTACAATCACTAGATTGCCCCACTATCATGGCCGCCAATGCCACACCATCACCGTTACCGACGAGACAACACATCACCACCACCGTCAATGATGTTGTCATTGTAACTTCTGTGACCAACATTATCACTATTGTCGCCCTGGTACCACTAGCAGCACTACCGCTGGTATCATCACTAGACCGCCCACCACCACCACCTCCACCACTAGCGTTGTACGTTGCCGCTGATGCCATTAGACAACACCACTACTGACGTCACACCGCCACACCACCACAGCCGTTGATGCCACCATCGTCACTACTATCACCGTTCCTACCACTAGTTACACCTCACCGCCACCACTATCATCATTATGATTGACCACCACACCACTTTCCTCGTCAGTGCCGCTACGCCACCACTTATACCACATTCGCACAACACCACAACCATGTGCTGCAACTAGTAAAAGTGAAACCATTACCGTAATATTTTTTTCATTGTAAGTTAAGGATATAATTGTCTAAAAATTTATTATCTTTCCATTTGTTTTGTTTTCCAAGCACAAAATAGGATTTCTATAATTTGAAATCCCTTTTGTTCCAAACAAAAGAAAATAAATTGAATTCCAAATCCAATTCACAAATTGAAATCCAAACCGTCAAAGATTGGTTCCCTACTTATTGTAAAGGTTCTAAGAATATAGAGCTTACTCCTTCGTCTGAAAATTCTTAAAGATGAAATTGCACAAAGTGGAGCGTACTGCATGGTTAGCAAGTAACCTTCAACGGAAATGTCAAATCTCTGGAATGTGTCCGCTTTGTTCATTATCGACAGATACCCAAAATCTCCTCTTCTTTGAATGCGGTTGTTTTCAGAGTGTTTAGACGGATCATTTTGGTATAGGTGGTGTTTCTGTCGTATCTTCGGCCAGGAATTGGATTGTCTGCTATTTTTTCAGGCCAATTTTTCATAATAATTCAGACCTAGCTCACCTTGTAGGTTTAATTGTTATGCTCTGGTGTGGCCGGAAGAGGTTATTTTCAGGAATGGCAAGTTTAGTAGAACAATCATTGTAGCTCAATGTAAGAAGCTGCTGAGTAATATCCAAGCTACTCCCCGTTACAAGCATTGTTTCCAGAAAATTGAAACTAGGATGCCTTCCATGTGCCAGCAAAGTTAAGTGGGGTGTGAACATTTTTTCTACCCATTAATTCCAATGGTTTTTTCAACTCACTGTGACTGCTCCTTTTCTCCAAAAAAACTATATTATGTGCCATCTTTGTTGCTCCGATCTTGCTTAGTAGTACTGACTCAGGGACTCTGACTTCTGCCTCAACATCTACTGTTTGTTCAAGGTTTGGATTAGGGATGGTAGTATTTACTCAGAGACTGGTTTCAGGCTGGGGTTAGATGGATGTCATTTTCTCGCTTGATGAATCTAATGCAATGATTAAAGCGGTGTTACTAATTGTTGAATGGTTATCGCAGCCTCACTCAAATTTACTCTTACAGGTGCAGTCTAATGAAGAGAGAAGTATATATGTTCAACATCTTTTGTGTTACATATCTAATTATAGACGGAAAATGCATTCAATGCATATCGCCCTTGGCACTGAGAGTATTTTGCAACTATCCTCAGCAAGGGCCTTTTTTGCTTCCAACTCAAGGCAAGGTCTGAAGCAGGAATGGTTTGGTGCAGCATGTTCTTCCTCCCTGAATGGTGTTATTACTGTTGCAGTGCCTTAGCGGTGTTTTGTCACTTATAATTCATGATGTTCTCTAGTTCCATTTTACCGTGTATAATCTTTTCGTTGTTTCTCAGTTGTATATTTCTAAATTCTCTCGAAAGAATCGCGAGTAACTTAATTTCGTTCTTGATTACATCACAACGGTCTTAACTGGGAAATTCTTAAACACGCATGTAATATGTGCTAGGCTATCTGGCTGGTCAGGATTAACACCATTAGAAGCTTAATGCTATTCCCAAATGGGGGCAGACTTCTGCCAAAGCAATTCTCTTTTGCGGTAACTTGTACCTTTCTCATTTTCTTTTTCTTTTTCCAATTTAGCAAACCATGCTTTTGCAATACATGCAATACTAATTACTTGCATACTAGCTAAA
The DNA here is from genome assembly GCA_033065855.1 of Escallonia rubra. Lineage (NCBI taxonomy): Eukaryota > Viridiplantae > Streptophyta > Magnoliopsida > Escalloniales > Escalloniaceae > Escallonia > Escallonia rubra. Next base: position 17,374 of record JAVXUO010002219.1, on the reverse strand, counting down.
TCCCGTGCTACGCACGAAAAGAGAGACAATTAATTATGAAATAATTATGAAATGGGAGAAGAAACGTCATGAAGTTAGATGATTAGAGTTCATGAAGTTGGAAGTTATCTTGGGTCAATCAAAGTCTAATACTAATACATATTTAACTGCATTTTAAAATTGTAAGAATTCCAAAAACTGAGATTAAAGGTTTGGAAGGCATAGAAGCTGCCAACCAAATCCAAATACATATATTAAGATAAGATATGATTGAAGATTTCGAAGCTACGTTGCCAACAAAGGACAACCCGTGAGAGTGGAAAACAAAGCCAAACGTAACAGTACACCAGCAGATGTATGTGACAAGTCGGGCTAACAGCGGCCTTGCAAGGAAAGAAAAGAATCGAATGCAACTGTATCAGCACCATAACCTGCGAGTGAAAATTCAGGACCCTTTGCCTACCAGGGGAGCTTCAAATGTGAAATATGCTACAGCTATACTTCTCTGCCGGGGCCACAAGTTAGAAGACGCCTTTCTAGCACCCTCTTACCAGATAACTGATGGTTCAACATCATATCTACTCATTGTCGTCATCACTTTCCTCCAAGTCTAGATGATTCAAATTCTTTTCAAGTGGCGGAAGTCCATCTTCAGAATCACAAGATCCCTCGTCGTCACTGTGAGATACCTCATCTGCTTCTGTAGCAGCAGAAAACAAACTTACTTCCTGGTGTTACTATGAGATGTAGAAAACATTTTGAGTTCTTCTAAAACTCGTCTTAAGTTGACTTTATTTTTCCACTTTCAGGGACTTGATAGAAGAAACGTGGTGGCACGGGAGGGAGGGGGAGATCAAAAGGTAGGTAGAGTTATTGTTTGCTCCTGAAAAAGAGCATACAAAGATTTTACAAACAATTTCAATGCTAATTATGTAGCATCTACTTCGACGCTTTAGAATTGATGGGGGTGAGGTCAGTGGCCGATCCAGAACAGGGTGCAAACACGCAATGCATTCCTAAACCAAGGTTCAATGCATGAGGGGATTGAGATATATAACAAATCCATAATAAACAAAAAAAATTAGAAAGCTATTAAAACCGTGCAACGATCAACTCACAGATATAACACTAAAAAAGGGATGTTTGTAAGTAAACAGGGGCGTCAAGCAAAATTAAAAAAGAGAGCAAATTGTAAAGGAATAAAAAGCAAACCACCAAAAGAAACAAGGAATACCCCTTGGCTTGACAATAAGGAGTGCAAGGAAGAGGGAGAGGGCAAGGGAGAGGAGAGAGAAAAAGAGGAGAGAGTCAGAAAGGTCAGATACAATTGATAGCTGAGAAATTTTCTCACTTTTTCTTTTGCTGTCCCATGAAGTGGTTGGCTGAGTGGGTACAATAACCGCTTGTTCACAATTAAACATACAGAGGTTATTGCGGATGTTCGTGGATTTTACAAATGTTTAGAGGGTACATCGGCACCCACCCATACCAACAGAAATACTCCCCTGGATGAGGTCCAGTACCCATCATCTTACCGACAAATAAAAATAAGGAGAAGAAACAAATGTTAGATATGCATGTAAATGGATGGATTTAAATGGCAAGACAGTGAGTGACAAGCAAATAACCAGATGTTTTCAATTATATGTTCAATGAACCACAAGGACACTATGCATGCTGCTTGTAGATAAGAGGTTCATTTCCAGGTTACCTAAGGGGAGCAAAAAGTCAAAACAAATGCCAAACTGTCTGAACAGAATTGCTCCCTCCCAGAGTACAGCATAAAAGGCTGTCAAGCAGCAATTTGCCCAGTGATGGAGATTTTGAGATGAATGGGTAGCAAGACAAGAAACAGAAACATCAAAAACAAGAGTCGCAAAAGAAGAGAGTTATTTTGGATCCTTTAACGTGTATTGAAGGCCAACGACAATTCTCAATATAATTCTCCTTTTTGCAAAGTAATATCAATGCCTTAACGAGGTAGGCAAATTTAGGTAGTCAGGAAGATACTTGGCCAACAAATCAACAGAAAATATGACTCACAATCGTGTCAATGGTGAAATCATCTCCTGCAGCATTTTATGACATGCTGGAAGAAGAATGTTAACAGAGGTCCTAGTTGGGGGGAGTTGTACATTGCCAAGACAGGTTAAAAGACTGACTATGAAAATGAAACGCTTCAAAGCTACATGCATTTTCCAAAAAGTAGGGTTAAAAAGAGAAGGCACAACTGCAAAACAGTTATACAAGAGTTACCTTCTAGGTTTGGGAGGACCTTTGCAGCCTGTGGGCTTTGCTGGGAAAGCCAATCATTTTGGACCGAAATAATCTCGGCACTGTTTTCACATTCAGAGTATGCCTTCAAAAGTTCCCTGCATTGGTTAACTTTGCCAATGGTAAGTGAAAGAGAAACGTACTTTAGATACCAGATATATCCAACAATTTAATATCCCTATTGAGATTTAGTAACTGTTAAAATACATCTATTTGATCTTTGACAGAATCCACTATTAATATATCCACAAGAATAAGGGACCATATCTTTTGACAGCATCTAATTTTACACGTGGCCAAGATTAAGCAGATCATATCTGCAATTCTCAAAGGAATGCCGTTTGCTGAATACTATAACCCTTGCAAATTTCTCGTGTTTAACAACTGTGTTGTAGTTTTCTAATACTTGTATCCCAAAAAGACAAATATGAGGCCTCTCAAAACTCTATCTTCTTCTTCTTTCTTCTTATCCTGCTTCTTGTACTTTCTTCTTTCTACAGCAGCTTTCTTTTCATGCTTCTCTGATGGGTCTTTGCTGCTTCTCCTTTCTTGATTTGTATTTCAACACTTTTAACATGTATCTTTTAACTATAAAATGATTGAAATGCTGTTATATATGTTATTTATACTTTGAACACACGTACACACACACATACATCTAAAATTTGTGTGTATGTGTGTGCGCGCGCGTATCCATAATTTTACGTGTCCTGAGGTGTCCGCAATTGTACTTTTAGGAGATTGCCGTGTCGGACACGGTGTCCGAATCCCGTGCTACTTAGTAGACTCCCTTAACTCTAAAAGTTGGGTTTTTAAGAAAAGGAAAGTATATTCCCACTCCAACAGTGAACCAATCCACTCCATCCTCTCTCCGATGAATAGTGTCAGTCTGTAGTGGACTGGTTCAGCTTTGGAGTAGGTCTATCATTTTCCCTAAGAAAAACAAAACCTTATTCATATATTTAAGGAAGTGCAACCTGTTGAGGGACAAGAACGCATGACCCCACTTGAACTTTCCTAGCAACAAATCTGCTGTTTCACTCTCCCCACTGTTGAACAAATGGAAAATATGTTAAAACAACCATGAACTGCTCTATCAATATAATATGTACAAGTCTTGCCACAAATTTAACATAACAGCTGACAAATATTGTTGGTTACTAACCATAAATAAGGATCATGGCCCACCTAACTATGATATACCAATATTTTGGAAGAACATAAAGAAACACACCGGAGAGGGGGTGCTGATCATATGTATCAAAGACAAAAATACTACAATGCATTCAGACAAGCATACAAAGACCAGGTGTCTAATTGAGGTCAAATATGTGTTTTTTCCAAATTTAGGAGGAAGGATATATAATAATCATCTCCTATTAATAATTCAACGCATTGAACTCAAAATGTGGTAGTATGCATGCTCCATGCACTTCGTTTAGAATGTGAATCCAACTTAACTATGTGTTTTCAAAAAAACAGCAGGCACAAAATTTTCAGGCTCCTGAACCCTAAAAAATGAATTACTGTTTTAGAATGATACATGTTAATATAGTAGCTGCAAAACTTTTAGGCTCCTACACCCAAGGTCAGTTTCAAACTTGTTAGTTTGGCAGTTGTTATCCATTGTTTCTTTCACCTTTTTTTCGCCCTGTCAAATCACCCCCCCCCCAACCCCAACAATTGAGCATCTGAGCATCCCATATGAATGAAAAGCTAAGAAGCATGGACATGGACACGGGTGCGGATACGACACGGGTGCAGATACGCGGATACGACATTTTTAAAAATTTTAGGATATGGGTGCGGCGGGGATACGGCATATTTTATAAATATTTTTTTAATTATATATACTTAGTATTTAATTTTTAAACAATTTAAATCTTAATAATCATAATATATGTGTTTGATATATGTGAAAAGATATTAATATTCCAACCAAATTAGTGAGTTTTTAAGTTTAATGGATACTTTTGTAAATTTTAAAGCTTTCAACCAAATTTGTAAGAATTTATTAAGTTTAATGGGTTGTTTTATAATATTAAAATTGAATAACTGAACATTATAAAGTTTTTATGTGGTATCATTGTTATTTCTTTGAAATATTGGGGTTGATTTAAGTAATAACTTAACAATTGGGTTTCTTTAATAATATAAAACCAAAACATAGGTAACATCGACACACCGTCTCCTTCTCGGCTTCTCCTTGGCACAGATCGACTTCTTCTCTGGCAGCAAGCGCACGGCGACGGCGAACGGCGCACGGCGACGGCGAACGGCGCACGGCGACGGCGAACGGCGCACGGCGACGGCAAACGGCGCACGCCGTATTGGATCGCCGGTAAGTTCCCTTCTCCTTCTCCTTCCTCTTCTTCTTCTTCTTCTCCTTCTTCTTCTTCTACTACTTCTACCTCTTCTCTCCGATGTCTCCTCTCAGATCGCCGGTTGTCGCCGAAGTTTCCGATGGTCGCCGGTGGTGACAGATCTGAGCCGATACGCACCCGAGCCGCACCCGGGATTTAAGAAAAAAAAAAAAAAAAAAAAAAGTTGGACACGCACCTGACACGCACCGGTGCCGCACCCGAGGCGCACCCGCACCCGACGCGTATCCGGTGCCGGTGCTTCACCCTAAGTGCCGCACCGGTGCTTCATAGATGAAAAGACACTGGTTCTTACTTCCTAACATAGTTATTATACTCCACATAATTGTAGTCAATTCAAAGTCATGTATCATAAAATACATCCTATGCTACAAACATAGAAGATCTCAGATTCATCTGTCCTACTATACATGCTATTTTACAAACATAGTAAGTGAACATGTGAAAGAGATACATATTAGAAAAACCGTTCGTAACATAGACCTATACTGATGGTGCGACTGCATTGTCTAAATCGACATATCACTTGTTTCCAACAGTAACACTGAAAAACGAGAAATTGCACGGCGCAAGATATTGGCTACTTAATATTAAACTTGGGGCAAGTAAAACGTAGCCCTGTGAACCTTCCTCATCATATCATTTTTTGTAACATACATATAGCATATACCTGCAATAGAAGATTATTGTTGGTACCAAACTAGTTTGTAGTGTTTTGTTTTTGTATGATGTTGTATCATAAGCTACATATTGTATGTGAAAACCAAACTAGTTCGTAGTGTTTTATTTCTGTATGATGTTGTATTATAAGCTACATATTGCATGTGAAAGCTATTCACAACTATGGTCCACGCGTCATAGCCCATCACTTGAATGCACCCCAACAACAAACCTCTTCAACCGTGAATTTTTATTTGGTTAACGAGCATGAAAGACCACAAAAACAAAATTCATGTTTCTTAAACAGGCAGTTAGCACCAATAAAGCTCACAAACGGCTAAAAGGAAAAAAAATTGGTACCATATTATCAAAGCTGCAGATAACGCCTCAACACAAGATAGCTCACACGGCCGACCATAATTAACCGGATTTGCTGCTACCAACCATGGTACTGCAATGGCACTAATTTGTTAATTCTGTAGAGACACTTTGAGAGAACAACTAATTAAAGTAACTCCGGACCAGATCAGAAGCTGCTAACTTTCTAAGTATAGTTCCCACAGTATAAGGCACCAATGGAAAGAGTAATTAATGTTGTCTAGTAATACACATAAAACATGTTATCCACCTGCTAATGCTTCTTACATGGCTTAAAGCCATACAGTGCAATCATATTCAACTTAACCATGTGAATGACAACTGGATGTTTACTCGACGTTGCTGCTCATAATTCTCACTGTGTTGTTGCAATAAAGATGTGAACACTCAGGGGACTCTTCCTTACTCGAGGTTTACTTGTGAAACTTGAGCAGCATTGTCTATCCTAGTCATGCACACTTTTTGCTTTAATGTTTAATGACCTTCCCCATGCTTGTAAACTTGTTCGGGACTCTCACCAGCACAAAATTTATTGCCACTCCCCTATTTGCTCATGGAAGTGCACTCAATGATGCAAATATTATAACCATGACAGTTATAATTTGTCCATTAGCAATTCAAATGGAGTTTCATTAGCAGATAAGAGAGCGAACAGACCACCCTTTCACCAATAGATGATGAAAACTTGTGTAAAATCAACTGAAGCAGAACATATTCATGGGGTAAAAGTAAAACAGTGACTCAATCATGAATACCTAACTAAAAATCTAATGTACAAACATATAGACACGTGATGACAAAAGTTGCTTATACAAAGCAGCCTTACTTCTTTCTCCCTTCACATCAGTCATGAGTTTTTCATCTCAAATGCATTTAGCTACAACAGTCTGCAGGTGAATCGCTTGATCTCATTTCAAATGTCAAAATCTCTACCCGCTATAAATGTTGAGGCTTCACGCAATGCTATAGGCGCATCTGTTGTGGTCATAAGTGTGCAATGTTGATGTAAATCATTTATTTTACCTGGCACTCCAAATATCGGCAAAGAAATACAGGTGGCAACCTCAATATGTTGTCATTTCCGATAGTGCCAAATCTTATAATTTCTGTTATTACTTTTTGCCACACCGATGAAACAACAATATCTTTCTTATCTACCTGAATTCTATTTTAAACCTTGATGTTCACTAAGATGAGGAACATGGTACTTCCCTGAAGAGCTTACAGAGGATATCTCCTTAAAGAGCTGCCTTACTTAGGTTTTGCACATCTGGAGAACAACATTACTGTGATTTAAACATGTTAGTTGGAAATTTATTATCCTCGTCACAACGACCCTTAACCCCTCTTTTTCTTTCAAAAGCAGTCATAGGATGGACAATGAGCTGCTAAACAAGTATTTAAGAGATGTACAGAACATTTAGAAATTGTAATGACGTGCATCTGGGTATTGCTGTCATTTAAACAGGTTACTTCAATAATTAATACCACATCACACTAACCCCTAACCCTCCTTTTTCTTCGCCAGTAGTCCAAATCACACATTTAATGCAGCTAAAATTTAATACAACCATGGGAAATGTGCTGTCAAACTATGTGTATCTGTTATTTCTTAGCTACTTAAGGTCAAGGTCTTGCAGACTCTAGGCGTAAGTGAAATCAAAAATGTGATTGAACGTGAAGACAAAATACATCGTACAACATGCTGAAATTAGACCATCAATTTTAGCAATTTATTATCAATAAAATCCGAATTGCAACATCATTATACAACACAATCCAGTAGATTGACACAAACTACAGCCATTTTCTCAATCAGCATAATTAGAAGGGTACGCATGACAAACATGATTTTCTTTTATAAGTGAGCATCACAAACATGACAGATAATCAAGCCACAAATGCCAAGCATTAAGATATCTTGAATTATTCATTTCACATAACTCAAACCAGGCTCGTCTTATGGGACTCCAGTCAAAAGACAGTGCCACTTCAAAGGGGCCTGAAACTGGGGCAGACGAGACGCTTGACTAGACGAGCCTTTTATTACTACAACTATGCAAGTCTGCATATAACAGAAATCGTCGATGAATAGATTGTTAGAAGTTCATACACAGACGAGGAGCAGCACATCGTAGCTTTGTGAAAGGGACATCATCCAATCGTGCCCAGGAGCAATCCACGACAGCTAACCCTTTCCTATTCATCAAGCTGTAATCTCCCTTTGAGACACATTGCCTCCCAGCTGGACTGAAACAAGAATATATTACATGACAGCAAAAGGGAATAAGTATATACATATGCATACCCACATATGTATAAATAAGTAGACGCGCACACATTCTCACGTATGGAGTGTGAGACAAAATCCACTCCTTTTTAGGTAAATGGCAGATGTGGTGTTGATCCATAACCAGACAAATAATTAGAAATAACCAAGAGATTTTTTCTTCGAACGATATTTTTGGTTTTTTGACCTAATGTAGACCCAAGCACAAGCAAACACTGAGAGGTGTGCTATGCTTGAGCAGTAAGATGATCTAATCTGCCAAACTTAGTGTTCAAATGCAGGGTTATATATGGACACGGACTATGGTACCATTCTAAGTATAAAAGCAAACCCAGGTCCGGTGTTTTGTGAAGCACTGGCAGGTTGCTTTACACCAATCAAACCAATGACCTAGGACATATTTTGTTCGTTCCCCATCAATAGGTGTTTCTTCCTATGATCCATACAAACCTAACTAATTGTGCAGCCTAATAAGCTAGCTTTAAGTTGGAACTAAGTCACAAAATTGGCAATCAGTACAGGAGCATGAGATTGAAAAACTCAATATTCCTTCAGAGCTGAGTTTCTTTAAAGCGTGCATCTGTAATATATCTTCATATTTTTGTGTCTATGATTATGAGCATTTATCCCCACTAATATAGGATGGAATGCTCAAGGAACAATTTCAGTACACTTAAGCATACTGGAAGTGATCCAAGTGTCCTTGAGCTCTAGGGCTTTGGCCGTGGACAACAAATATGGATTTATGTTATAAACGAATAAAAGCCCAAGAGACTAGTTAACTTAATCAAGAACATGGTTCATCATTTAACGGTAGACATATGCCAAACACTATAATGATTTTTTAAAGTGATGCAGATCACAAGCTTTTGCCCTTACACGACAAGATATGGAACTATTCTAGAAGACCATAAACTTAAAAAAGCAAATGAAATGACCTAGTGCTTAGGTACCTCAATACGATGCCCCCAAAACCATTACCAACTCGCAGCTCCTGCATGAAAAACCTGAATGGCTTAGATTATTTCGATATCGACAAACACGTATATAATCGGTCTCGACTTCTCTTTCACAACCCACAATTTAAAAGTGTTATGGTCAATGAGAAAGAGAAAGGGATCGCGACATTAAAGTTCGGTACTTACTTTCAACAAACCAAATCTCAAAAGCTTGCGTCCTGTGCACCTTTTTACATCACACTGGCCAAAATCCTGAAGCGACAACATCAAACAGTTTGATGGAAATCTCAGGTCTACTGAAACTATTAGCTAAATTTCATATCTGAGCTCAACCAAAAGTTTTAACCCAGCTTATTATTCAAGTAGAAACACCACTTGTAACACTTGTTAGATCGTGTAAAGATAATCCGATGCTTAGCAATCGATAATTATGAAATTTTGATTTGAAGCTTGTTAGCTTTTAGTTTAAAACCGTATCCTGCACATGGTGTGTTTTCTCATGTTCAAACAAATAGAAGAGGTGGGGCAGCTCACTAGGCGAGGCTTTCGCCATTGGAGGGTCTTCAGAGTGTTAGATATACACAGCCTTATCACCACTTCGTGGTGAGGCTCTTTACATGAGAAGAAACGGGTATTTTTATCGATGACGTAAAACTATAAACGAACACCATGAATAGCCATATTATATCAAAAGGTGTGAAGAGGGAAATCAACTAAAGTAAACGAAAGGTATACCACAAACTAGTTACAAAACTTTCAGAGCTTCCCAGAAGGGACAGGGTAGAAGTGATAGAAATTATACACTCCTGTTATTCCCAAAATATCTTTGTAAGTCATTCATTGCACCCTGGTGATCTATGAAAAAAATAAAGACATCACTGCTTCCTCAAAACTTGGACCGATTATATGATTCCCACATAAAGACCTGCAAGACGCAACCTGATCACATAAAATAGGGAACAACGCCTTCACATCCTAACTTGTTTACTTAACAAGCCAACATTCACACTTGAAATTCACTCCTTTAACAGCCAAAGAAACATAATTATCCATGCACAATCACTTGCATACAAAAACACAAACATAGATAGATTCACGCATACATACCCACATGGCCAACTGAATTTTGGGAACCGCTGGCTGCTCCTCAGCTTCTGCAAACATGAATTGCTACGTCAGTGAAAAGAAGTATCGAACATTTTCACCGCAATACATATCTGCATGTGTGTGTGTGTGTGATGGGCTCAATATACCTGGTTCGATTGGGAGAGATTCTTCGTCCCTGAAGATGAAACAGTAAAGCAGTGAGTATCGAGGGCCTACATACCGTCAAATTGAGTACAACTTCAAGTTTTTGAAGTGAAAATAAAAGAGCGTGTGTGAGGGATTGAATATACCGGGTGAATTGAGGGGTGCGACTGGATTGAGCACCATCTCGATGGGAGTGATGATGGCTTTTGAACCTCCTCGGTTTGTTGTGACCCATTTTACGGGCAGGAGTAGTAGCTGGAGAAAAAGTAGAGAATCGAGTGTTAAACACAAAGGCGATTGTCTCTGGCCTTGTGCAGGTGTTCTGCCAATCGAGTTTCAGGGTGGCGCAGTACTGAGTTCAGGCTTAGGACTCAAAATGCACCGCTCGGAACGGGCTCCCTTAAAAAGGGTCATACCTTCGTTCTTTAGTGACAATTGACAAACATTGAATGATATATGTACATTGTTAGAGTGGAGTCCGATTATTTGTCGTTAATTTCTCTTGCTATATAGTAGGATCCTAATCCCTCCTAAAACGCTCCAGCACATAGCTTTGGGCGTTCAATCTCACTACAAAAATGCACTCCGCTCGAAAGAGCGACCAATAATTCTTCATTGGGCTCGGTCTTGGTATGTTTTTTTTTAACTAGATGAGATAAGATGTGTGAGAGATCGAAAGAGTTAAAGATTACCAAGTTTAAAGCGAATCTTAGAAGATTATTCATAAATATTGAAAATTGAAGAGGAGGACAATAGTAATGCTCCATCTCCTACGTTACTGATCAAGGATTAACAAGCCTTCTGTTAGGCTTTCGCGTAGACTCTCTGTGTTCTTTTTTCAGCAAAGTCCTCTCATAAGCTTCCACATACACTCTCCATGAGCACAACCAAAGAAGATATCTTCGAAGAAATCACTCCAGGTTTCAAAAACTAGCTATTGTTCTTATTGTTGGAAGACATACACGTAAAAGAACCTTGTAAGGCAAGACTACACGCCCTTTGAAATCTGAAGCGCATTACACTGTGGTTAGAGAGTAAAGGCTTGTTGTGGCATGTCACATAGGAAGCGTCTCATAACTTGGTTAGCGTAGAGAGGATTAGCCCATTAAATGACTACCACATCAATCAATATAATACTCTATAATCATGGTCAAAGGGAATTGTAGTGAGTGACTAACTAGTTTAACCTATGACATTACTCAAACTCTGCATGTGAGTTCCATATAAACATCCTCTATTAAAAGAAAGCAACACTCAAAATACCGAACATTCTCTAAAAGATCAGCCAAATAGTCCTACATCATCCTTTTTTTTTTTTGATAATAAGGATGTATTACTGAAATAAGACAAAGGAACTATACAACATTGTTCCTCCCTTTTTTCAAATTTGACAAAAGATTGGATGAAGGGGGAACAAAATCAAAATAATTACAAAAGAAGGCTTTAGCAGCCAAATTATGTGTTGCACTGTTTGAAGCTCTAGAAATATGATTACAATCCCAACAAGTAAATTTTTGGGTTAAATACACGTTAGTACCCTGAAAATACCCCGAAATCTCACATGAGGATCCAAAAGTTATTTTTTACATATAAGGGTCTGTAATTTCAAATTCGCAATAAATAAGTACTTCCGTCCAAATTTCTAATGTTCTAGGTAAAACCGTCAGGGACAATATTGTCAAGTCATTTTTATTTTTTCAAAACCCTCGTTTAATCCCACATATTTTTAAAAAGTATAATCACATATTTTGAGTGGGAGAAGGGGGAAGGGAAAGGAAAAATAGAGGCGACGGTCGCCGATCACCGGCGACGGGTGTGCCGATCATGGTTGATGTTGATCGGTCGTCGAAGAAGGTGCCATTGCAGCGGCAGATTTGGGGGCTGGCTTAAATAGCCCTCTTCTCTTTTGTTGTTCTGTGACGGTAAGTCATGGGGCAGCAGCGCGACGGTGGCGTGATGGTGTGGATCTGGGTGTCGTGGGTCCTCTGTTATAGATCAGTGGGTGGTGCCGATCACCGGCGGTGGTTGATGCCGATCGTGGCGGTGTTTGCTGCCAATTTGTGGCGGTGGTGTGGCCCTAGTCGAGGTCGGCGACGGATCTACACAGGAAAAGACTTGAGCCACCGACAGCATGCCTTTTTATGATCTGAACGAAGATTTGGAAGAAGAAAGAGAGCATATTCAACAGCGTGCGCCACACATGTATCGTCCTTGGCGTGTACGCCTCAGGCTGAGCCAGCTCGGCCATGGCTACGGCGGCAACGTCTCTCACCTACTCCCAGTCTAGGTTGCGGCTACGATGCATGTGTCCTCGGGGGAAGCAAATCTCGGGCATTGAACAATGTGATTCAGGTTGAGTGGGCTGTGGGAACCACAATCTGGAAGGTGTATGGATGTGTGTGTGTGTGTTACAGCTGACGGAGTTGTGATCAAGGTGGTGATGGTAGTGCTGCGATGATGCAGTGGGTGAAGCTGTGGTGATTTAGGTGAATTTAGTAGGGTTGTAGGTTGTTGAGATTTGGTCTCTACGTCTTTTTTCTTTCCATCGGGGTTACGGCTACAGTGCACGTCTCTCACCTGTCGCCGATATGGTTTATTCTTCTTAAGGAAGAAGAAGTGAAAAATTAAAAAAGAGAAGAGGAAAAAATTAAACATGTCCGGACAATTTTGCCACTGACAGTTTTGCCTCGAAAGTTAGGAATTTGGACGGAAGTCTTTATTTATTGAAAATTTGAAATTACAGACCCTTATGTGTAAAAAATAAACTTTTGGACCCTCAAGTGAGACTTCGGGATACTAACGTGTATTTAACCCTAAACCTTTTTAGGTTAAATGGTTCGGCTTGATATACCCACAAGCCTACGTCCACCCCTTCAAGGAAGTCCCTTGAAAGGCCCTAGAATCCACTAGTATGATCTTCCTTACGGGTCAAGATCGAACCTCTTACAATCCCTTGATGCTATGCCCACATCAAGAACAAGCTTTGACAAACCCAAAGCTCCAAAGCTTGACAACCCCAAGCTTTGATACAAGAATCTTTCAATGAAGAAATGTGTACAAGATTTCACTCTCAATAAGTAGATGAGTACAAGTTGAAGTACTAGAATAAGAGAGATGAGTGTATGATGACTTATGAAAGTGTATATCTCTCAAATGTAAGCTCACAATAAATGCTCTCTTGAAAAGGATGAGAAATCAATGAAAACAAGACAGATTTGAACAATTGCTTTGATCTTTGAGAATATGAAAGATAAGAGAGCTTTGAATGCAATTGATGAATCAAAACAATGCCCAAAATGAGTATTTATAGAGGTGGGAATAAATATGACCGTTTGGGGTTAGGTGGAGCATTAAATGCGCCAAACGGTAAATGCAGTCGACTGCAATGCACCATTACAGTCGACTGTAACCCAAAAGTAGCCGTTGGAAATTCAAATTTCCAACTTACAGTCGACTGCATTCCAATGCAGTTGACTGTAATAGGCTACTGGAAGTATTGCAGTCGACTGCATTCCAATGCAGTCGACTGTAATACCTCACTACCCAACTTGCAGTCGACTGCATTCCAATGCAGTCGACTGCATTCCTGAAAATGCAGTTTCCTTGTTTTTAAAGCATGAAAAACTTTTATGCATGCAAGGGAAACCTATGGGCAAGTTCTAGGTATACAGTCATCATAACGATCATCTCTCTATGTCTAGTTTACAAAGATGGAAATAAAAGCATGAAAACTTCAATCGACGAATTCCCTCTTTGATGTGTTTCGTTGAGAGTCTTTGACTGTGTTGCTCGTCTAATAATCCGTTTGCATGAGTATGAGATTGTTCCTATTGCTTCATCAACTCAATGCATGTTAGACAGCATAATCATCAATGTTAGTTATCATCAAAATCAAATATAATCCTAGATTAAATAGCCGTAGGGTTAACAAGTTACATTGACCTCAATTACTCCTACACGAGCTCCAAAATAAAATCTAAAGCAAAATCTATTGAACAATAAATATAAAAGGAAAATCCTTCCCTAAAAAGCTTCTTACTTAGTCATGCCTTATAATCCTTTGCACAACTCCGAATACTGGTTGATAACCTGAAAGTAAGGGGGGGAGGGGGGAGTGAGTACAAAACCCAGTAAAGATAATCACACACTCACCCACAGAGTACAAAGCACGCTATATCGATAATAGTACTTGGAGTTGATAAAAAACGATACCAAGGAGCATGGCGAATACCAAAACCAATGCACTAACTTTCAATTCAAAAATTAGATTAGCAACAAGATTAAATAGCTCGTTTTAGCGGACAATACAATCTCAAAGTAAGGAATTACCACATATAACTAAATTTGTAGCAGGTCAAAAGGTTTCAATGTGTTTAAAACAATACAAGTTTAAGTTCGAAACGTTTTCACAAGTTCTTATAAGGATATCTTATATTTCAAAAAGACTTCAGTGAATTCAATAATACTTCAGATAAGTTTAAAAATTTCTTCAAATAGATCAGATATCAAAATCCAAATGTTGAATCAGTACAAAGACCGCGGGAGCCATTCAGAAATGTGTCACGCGTGCAATCACTGACACGTGAGACAAGGTTCAGAAATTAAGATCGCGATCTCTAACTCATCCCGCTGAGTTAGCCCACGTTCCAATCCACGTGGGTAAGTAAGAAATAGATAAGTCACATACACTGTGACATGGATCGCCAGATTATAAAAGCATATACCAAATCAACTTAATAAACACCAAGAGTTTGAAGCCGACAAAGTCATTCTCGTTCACACGATTCTAAGCAGAATAGTTTTATTCAAGTACTAACTTCAACAATGAAATCAACAAATTCTAAGAAAACTCAAAGCCTAAAAGTTGAAGAGGACTCGTTACTGTTTTTGTAATGTTTAAGATCATCAAAAACTGATAAGAAACGAATAAGGTGGAGCAAGTCAAAGTAAGCTGATTTGCAGTGTCAAACAACAACTTTTGCACCGGCGAATAACTTTTAAACTTTATTTCGATCAGAAAATAGATGGATTCTGATAAAACCCAAAACTAAAAAGTTTAAGAACTCTTTGGCTGTGTTTGGCGTGCGGGATAAGACCCCGGATAGGATAAAAATAATCCTATCCGGCGTTTGACGTGCACTCAGTCCCCGGATAAGGTACCCTTGGACTTGTTTTATCCCCCTTGAGTGGGATAAAATAATACCTGGGGGGGGGGGGGGGGTATAAAATTAGTCCAGATCATGTCGGACTAAAATGAATGGGACCCACCCCACTTTTCTTCCTCTTTCCTTTCAACGCCATATATACATATACATTGTATATATACATATACATTGCGGGTGTATATATATATATATATACACATATATATATATATACACATACATATATATATATACATTATATATATATATATATATATATATATATATACACCTATATACATATATATATACATATATATATACACACATATATATATACATTATATATATATATATACACACCTATATACATATACATATATACACCTATATACATATACATATATACACCTATATACATATATATATATATATATACATATATACACCTATATACATATATATATATATATATACACCTATATACACCTATATATACACCTATATACACCTATATATATACCTATATACACCTATATACCTATATATATATATATATATATATATATATATATATATATACCTATATATACACCTATATACCTATATATACACCTATATACCTATATATATACATATATAGACCTATATACCTATATATATACATATATATACCTATATACATATATACACCTATATATATATATATATGTATGTATAAATATATATAGGTATAAATATATATATACACCTATATACCTATATATGTATATACACCTATATACATATATATATATATATATATATATATATAATGTATCTATACCTACGTATATATATATACCTATGTATATATATATATATATATATATATATATATTAATATAAATCTATATAGATATATATACACATATATATATATACACATATATACATATATATATATACACACATATATACATATATATATACATATATATCTATATATACATATATATCTATATATACATATATATATATATATATAACTTTGTAAATTGCATATCTGACTTATAATCCGGACTTGGTCCAAACGCTGGATAGGATTTCTTGCTTATCCGGTCTTATCCGACGGTATAGCTTGTCCGGCCTTATCCACCCTTATCCTGTCCTTATCCTTATCCATATCCTTGTCGCCAAACGCAGCCTTTAAGCTTTCTAGATTGTCTAGAATTATCGAAAACCAATGAAAAATAAAGGAGATAAAACCATTCAAAGTGGGCTGATTTACAGTGTCAAAAACATAAAAGTCCGCACAAATAAATAACTTTTAAACTTAATTTTGACCGAGAACCAAATGGATTCTAATAAAATATTAAAATACAAAGTTGAAGAAGACTCTTCAAGGATTTCATAATGTCTAAGATCATATAAAACCAATGAGAAACAAATAAGATACAATAAATCGAAGTTGGCTGACAATATAAGTATAACAATGTTCAGGTCTATTTTTGAAGATTGATCGCTTCGAATTTCGGAAAATAAAAAACTACAAAATTTTAGTACAATATTTGAGGTTTTTAAAAAGTATAAGAACACTGAAATTGGACAAGGAACAAAAAAGTTACAGACTCTTGAAGTTGCTACAAAAATTTACAACAAAAAGATCACGAATCAAAGTCAATAATCAAAAGTAAAAGAACCATTTAGCGTAACGATTAAGAATATAATTAGGGTTCTAAAGAATCGATAAATTTCCTTAAACAATAAATCAATTGATGAACGGATCGATAATCAAAATTCAAATGGGGTAAATGCGTGAGAAAATCCTTACCTAAATTGCACAAATCAACTCCAAAGTCTTGATCTTCTCAAACAAATTATACTAAAAACCCTAATATATTAAAACCCAAAATTTCAATTAGACTCCATCAATCATAATAGCTTATGTGCTTTTAATCACAAACCTTAATCCCAATATCAAAATAAGCTTTTATCTCAATGTAATGACCAAAATCTCAATAGTATTCTCCTTAGAGATTCTTTGGAGGCTCTTCTGCAGTTTGTGGTGCTCATAGG